>PYAF01004861.1:1012940-1086052 GCA_007407185.1 Glycine tomentella
GTTTATTTTTATTATCATTAAAATGATTTTATTCAAACTAAAATAATTTCAAACAATATTTTTTATTATGTAAATATATGTTTTCATTGGACAAGAAAGTTAATTTTAAATAAACTAAAACTTTTAAATATTTTTACAAAATAAATTTTAGCTTAAATTTATAAACCTGCTTTATTGGTATATACTCGGTATAGGTGTCTAAATTATATGATAATTTTCAAGTTGGTTCCAAAGTAAAATAAATAAAATAATTATTGCCTTTCTAAATTAAACAAATAAATCCCTAAAAATCAATTATGGAAATTTGAAACCGCCAGAAATTGACAAATTTAGTGGTTTTGAAAATCTTCTATAAAGGCTTAATTTAAAAAAAATACACGATTAAAGAATCAATTAAAATAACTAATTTAAAGACCCACTTAAAATTTTTAAAATAATTTAAGCATCAAATGAATAATTTTACTTTTTTTTTTTTTACTACACTGAATAATCCTATAACTCATTATACTTCTACTTTATTTGAATAAATTTTGAAGGGGGAGGGTGGGGAATGGATCAAATCATTTCCTTATTCTTGCACTTATGTTTGAATTGTATAACTTATTATATCAATTATTTTTTATTCGTAAGAATTAAAAATAAATATAAAAATTATAATAAATCAATTACTTTTGTAATTAATTAAACTAAAATTTTTAATTATATCAACTATATATATATATATATATATATATATATATATTGCTTCAATTTAAGTCCAATTATCAATCATAAAGTCGAGTTCGTAAACTCAATGGAAGAATAGGAGGGCAGCTTTTTGCAGGTCAAAGAGAGATGCGGTCTTAACTTTTAGGTAAATTTTTTAGTCGTTAAACTCGTTTTATTGATTAAGCATTAATTTAAGAGAAATAGGGATTATAAAACTCATAGGATGCATGCATATTAAATTAGATTTAATTATTTAGAATGGTGTCCAAGTTTGCGTTGAACATTACTATTTTATTATTTTTCTTTTGGATGTCATCATCCATCTATCTGTAAGCTTTTCGTGGATTCTAAAAATTGAATTGCATTTTTCAATGGTCGTGAACTGCATGCCGCCACCAAAAAGTAAAATATGGAATTTGGGGCTGCTTCTACACTGTAGCTTATTTTTACATAATATATAATCAAATGTTATTATTTCATTCTTGTATATTAATTTTTTTTAATACGTGTCATATATAAATTAATTAGAACAATAGATAAATGATGGTTTCTAACTTCTAAACCACTCAATAATTTCTCTATGGTATAACTTCTCAAAATTCACTTTAGAGAAATCGTGGCACCATAACTAGCTAGTTGGAAAGTTTTATAATTATTCAAGTTTATCACTTTAATTTAGTTAAAGGGGTTACGAACATCAAACCGATTAAATTAAGTATATTAGATCTATGCTATTAAGGGTACAAAAGTAGTAGTTTTTTTTATCGATCATAAGGGTACATAAGGATACATGCTTTATGTTTACTTAAACTGTTCATACTCATAAATGATACATTTTCAAAAAAACTACATTATTTTAATCGAGAACTAAAGATTGGTTTTTAAAAAAGTTTAAATGTGTTTTTTTCCTCAAATTTAGGTCACTGATGTTTTTGTCCTCCTAAATTAATTTTTTTAGTACTTCAATTTTGAAAAAATTTCTTTTTAGTTACTTTTTAACTGATTTTTGATGGTTTAAAACTTTGAATACACAACTTGTGTTTGAGGGATTAAAATTGTGTATCCAGATTGCAAAACATCATCAAACTCAAAAGGGACTAAAGTAGTATTTTTTTTTAAAATTGAGAGAATAAAAATAAATTTAAATTTCGGAGATTAAAAACAATAATGGCCTGAATTTAAGGGATCAAAATTATGTTTAAGTGTTTTCAAAATATTAAATCCACTTAAAGAATTAACAACTTTTAACAGATGCTTTTTGTACGCACATACCTAGATAACAACTCATGACCAAGAGATAAAGTTTAGGTGATTTAAAGTGGTTTTTCTTAATAAGAGATAGTTTAAAATTAAATTCTTATTAAATTAAAAGCTTTATTAATTAAATTAATAATTAAAAAACCAATATTATAGTGACACGATTTGTCAGTCAATATTTTTTTATTAAGTAAAATGATGGTTAAAAGTTCAATCCTTGATTTGAAAAAAAAGGAAATTAAATATTTGTATTTTAATTGGAGATCAAAATTGCAGATTAATTAAAATAGAGACTGATTTCTTAAATGTCATCACAATATTTTTACCACAACGAATTAAAAAAACAGTATTTTATTTTTCACATACACATGCAAAAGATATAAATTCCTCACACTCGAACTGACGCCTTTTGATAAGCATAATATAAATTTATTTTTGTAAATAATATTTGTTAGTTTTTTTTATTCCGAATTTCCTACAGTCACTGCATAATCTTGTATTTAACATCCAGTGTTTCAATTATTTTTTGCTTAATATTTTATTAACTTTCTAATGAATGAAAATAAAATTTAAGGGAGGAAATTTTGTGTAAATTAATTTTTGACTGCAGAAAATTACTTTTCTTAGCTGGTTGGTAAGTGGTCTATATCATTCACTCGAGCAACGTGAGTCACATGGAACGATGTAAAATCTGAACCATGAACTATACCTTCCTTTTGTTTGCATCGGTCATTACAAACAAAAATAACCAGTACAATGATGTTCACAAAACATCGTCAGCATATCATCTTCAATTTTCATGCCAGATTAAGAGGGTTTTGATTGGATGGAAGAAAAATATAGAAAAAAGAAAAAAATAAATTTAAATTAAAAAATAAAAATTAATTTTAATTTTTAGATTTTTTTTATTTTCTTTTAAATAGAATAAAATAAAATATTTTATAAATTATATTTTTTTCTTTTTCTTTTTTCTATTTTCTCTATTAGCAAACAAATCATTAGTGATATGATAGAATCATACAAACATTAAGAAGACGACAATATAAAAATTAGTGACAATAACAGAACTGAAAAACTAACAAACTATTATTTTATTTGGCCTATTCCTGATAGGAACCTAGCAGAAAAAACCATAATAAATTGATGATGGAAAACGTGACAAGCTGATTCCGTATGTGACTACTTACTTTTAGATGTTAGAGGAATCGATTGGAATGAATTTATTTTTATTTATATTTGATTTGAAATTTTTATAAGATATTTTTATTTAAATCAGATCCTAATATGATAATATATAAAATAAGATTAGATTAATTTAAAGTGTGGTCATGACATATCAAATTATCAATTTTAATATTCAGATATGTTTTACATTATATATTTCAAAATAAATAATATTAATATAATATCATGATATATAAAATATTATCTATTAAATAATTTTTTATTAATATATAATTATTTAAAAAAAAATTTAAGAGTATAAAACACTAGATTAAGTTTAGATGATCCAATATATTAGGATTGACATTAACTAAACCAACTCAATTAGTTCAAACAATTAATTCTTAAGTTTGATTCATGAATTAAAAATTAAACTCATTAAATAAATAAACTAAACTCATTTGATTCTCATATATATATATATATATATATATATATATATATATATATATATATATATATATATGCGCGCGCGCACTTTGTAGGAGCTTAAACTTCACCATCACCACATATAATTAATTGAAGTCTAGATAGTATTTTGCACTTCATCTTAATTTCTTGAAACTTCCATGTCCTCTCTCTTTATCAACCCACAAAACTGAGGAAAATAAAGTAATATAGATTGTAAAAGAATGCACCGAACAAATAGAACCGCTCAAATCTTGAAATCATATTAGATTAGATTAAGAATATACTAATTGGTTAAAAGAATGCACCAAAGAGAATCATATAGATTAAATTAAGAATACATATATTAAAAGGCAATTTTGGTCAACACGATGGCAAACACACGCTAATACTGTCACCTAAAGCATGAGCTGCCCAAATTTGGATATGAAAAAATGGTGCAGCGTGCATGGCCGCGTTGAGGGAGCCCATCGTGTGCAACCGTGACACGATGGTTCCTTCACTTCTTTAGTGAAGAATTTGATTTCCAGATTTATTGTGAGCACAAAGGGAGGTAAGGGACACCATTTTCAATTGCTTTCCCTATTCTTGTACTCAACAGATTTTGCCAAAAAGTAAAAATGGAAAAATCACCAAAGGAAGAATAAGAGCAAGAAGGAGATATGAGAAAAATATATTTTGTGACGACTAAAAACAATTAATATCCAAGTATTATTAATAATATTGATTTTAAACAGATAAAATTAAGACTAAACAAACCATTTATCCTATATAATAATACAATAACATGCAAAGTTGGAAACTAGTTATTAGCTTGTCATTCATATATATTGTATAGACTATATTACATCTTTATTTTTCAATCAGACTACTATTTATCTAAAAAATATTAGTTAATTGCAAATTTAAAAGGTTCAAGATCCAAATTACTTTTTATTACTTTTGGTTGAGTCATAAACACCTCTACTTATTTTCAAGAAATACAGAATCCATAGTGAATAATAAAATAGGGCGTATAAAAAATAAAATAAAAATAAAATTGGGGATGGAAAGAAAACACCAGAACGTTCTACAAAACATAATCTATTTTAAATTACTATTTAATCGACATCTTTCAGTTTTGATCAAACACATTGACAATTTGATCATGCCTCAAGGTATCACTTCAATATAATCAATTTATACAGAGGAATTCACTATTCAAGAAAGATAAACTACATATAACCTAAATATTCTATCATGCAGTTACAATTGAAATTATATGATCCATCCATCCCTTTATTAATGAAGGATTCAACTCTAAGTAAGTGCAGTAACTTTCGGAGAAACTAAGGCAATCTTTAAAGCGATAAGAATTGCGTATAAGCCTCTCTTGTCTATATAGAAAAAAAATTTAATATTCACTCTGATTTGGACGAGCCATTAATTTTAGAGTCGGTTTGATAGTACACAACATCCCCTGTGTCACTAACAAAATGGTCAGTCTTGAAGCTCCTTATTAATTCCCCAATAAGGTGAAAAGGAAGAGGAGCTGCTGATTTCTTTGGTTCTCTATAATATTTTCCAAACACTGGCTTAGCAGCCTCAGTCTGCAAGAGAAGCAAAAACAACATTCAAACTCAACATCTTAAGTGAATCAGTATCCATTGTTTCAAAACAAATAGTAGACTAGAGAGACACTCACAGCCTCAACTAAGTGATAGTGTGGAATTTGAGGAAATAGGTGATGAATGACATGAGTTCCAATGTCATGGTGAATGTTATTGATCCATCCATAATCACGATCAAGAGTAGTTAGACCTCCCCTGAGGTAGCTCCATTCCTGTTCAACAATGAATATGAAAATATTAACACCCCAATAAACATAGAGCAAATAGTGTATGTATTGACATTATCATTCAACCATGTATGATATGTTTACTAACTTTTACAAGTCATATCAATGATGATTTCTAATTGATTAACAATATAAAAAAAAATTACACTAACAATGCATGAAAATTAAACTCATACGCATAACAAAAGTATGACAAGACACAAATAGACCATTCCTTTTCATAAGAAAAGAAAGACTTTAAAGAATGAAAGATACCTTTCCACGGTACCAAGGTAATTTGTCTTCATGGCCATGATGATGCAAATAAGTCACCAAATCCAACCACATAACGAATATCTTCAATTCCAAGAAAGTCAAATGAGAACTTCATTCATTCTTGATTCAAAAAGAACCATGGAAATGATGGAAAAGGGGAAGAAACTTACAACATAGGGAACACCATAAAGCTTAAGAAGTTGAATTGGACCCATTACAAACCCCAATCCAACAAGCAATCCCAACATAGTAGCCCAACAAGCTGTGGAAGTAATAACATCTTTTCTTTCATTGGGAACGAACAAGTCACTGCTGGGGTCAAAGTGAGAACCAGTCTTCCCAGGACTCCTACCAAACTGGATTCAAATATCAACAGCCACCATGTCAATTCTTCTACCAAGACTAAAGAGTAATTAATGTTTAAATTATGGTCAAAGCACAATAACTTACGAGGTACACAGGATATGCAAGAAGTGGAAAAGGTGCTGTGAATCTTAACATACGTGTCACAGTGTCCAAGCTTCTGAAAATTTTTTCAGGCAACTGCAAGGATTACCAATACACCTCTTATGTCAGAAACTTTGATCACTTAAAAGGAAAAAACTTAGATAAAAAGAGTATGTCTTAAAAAGAAAAACATTGATAGTCATCTCACCGGATGCCATGATTCATCATTTTCGACATGACCATGATGTTGGTGATGAGTCCTATGACTGATTCTCCTGTATAAAATATCAGTTTCAAACATGAATTCAAAACTAAAAAAAAAATATAAAAAAAAAGTAAAATGTGTTTTTATCCTTACAAATATCTCAAAATTTGATTTTAGTCTTTACAAAAATAAAATATTTTTAGTCTCTACATTTATCAAAATTAACCTGGTTTTAGTCATTATTCATCAAGACTAAAAAATCTTATTGTTAAAATGTAGAGACTAAAATCGTATTATATTTTTATATGCACTAAAGCCAAATGTCAAGATATCTTGAAGGATAAAAAACATATTTTACTCTATAAAAAATTAAAAACGCTATTCCACCAGAAACATTAGCATACCATCCATGATATGGCACTAGAATTGAAGAATGCAGCAGATGTCCAACAACACTGTTCAATTTGGGGTTGTTTGAAAAGCTTCCATGACCACTGAAACACACAAAACAACAAGTAAACTCATCAAGTTACAATTTTGAAACCCAATTCTGCACTCCATCTAGCTACATCCAAATTATAACTAAATGAAGAAAAGAAAAATAGTTATTAGTACCAATCATGACCAAGAACAAACAGAGCCCAGAACATAGTGCCTTGAGCAGCCCAATAGAGAGGCCAAACCAACCAATTATTGAGATAAGCAGCAGCAGCAGCCAAACCAAAGACAGCAATCACATCCCTCACCACATAGCTCATGGACCTCCAAGGGTCCTTCATCCAGCAATGCTTTGGAATGGCTGCTCTAATATCAGCTAAGTTAAATGGTGGTGGAGCACCAGGGTCAAATTCTGGAAGCTTCTCATGCTCAACCCCATTAGTCCCATTGGTTAAATCAACACTCTTTTGCTCCTCTTCAATGGAAGCAACCCTCAAAGGGGCACTCACTTTCAGCTCCCAATCCCTCTCCCTAAGGTTGCACCTCAAAGGTTGAAACTTAGGACCTGCCACGACCTTGTTTGTGTCCAAAAATCCAACCTTTGAGGTGCTGGACAAAACAGCCCCAGTTCTAGGTCTAGGAATTACTGGAGCAAGAGACTTCAAGCCACATTCTGATAATATCCAAGTTGCCATTGGATTAAAAAATGAAACTTCAAATTAGTAAAAAAAAAAAAAAAAAAGTTTATTTATTTGGTCAGGTTCCTGGTGCCTCCAGGAACTAAGATGGAAAAATCCTCAGAAAGATGAGAAACAAAAAAGAACACAAAAGATGAGAACCAGAAGGAGAAGAGAAAAATTGCCACCAGAAGCAAAATATCTAGTCCTAAAACACTAAAATATTTGGTCATATAATACAATACTCCAAAAATACAACTTGCTTGTGATTTGTGAAATTTAAGATTAACACACACTTGGGGTGGCAACTTGTGTTTCAACCTCCCACAACAACCACACAGAATTTAAACAACCCTTTGTTCTTCTCAGGTCTTCGAGGTTCGATTTGAGACTTGGAAGAATGAAGGGCCAAAAGGGTGTTGAGGGGAGGCCGAAAGAAGGTATCTTTGTTGCTCGGTAATGATTCTGAGAATCGGTGGAACTTATATATAAGAGGGTGACGCAGAAGAAGGGGTTTGTGGATTGTGAAGGGGTAATTTAGTAATTCACAATATTTTATTGTTTTTTGTGTGTAAAATGGAAGAGACCAACCTAATCCGTGTTTACTTTTACTATATCATGTGGACTTTGGAATGGAATTAAATTAAGGTCATTCTTGCCGTGTATTTGACCTATTAGAATGGAATGTAGGATCATATTTTATGCCCATCCTTTTTTTTTTTAAAGTATTTTTTAGTTTTTAAAAATTTTATTTTTAATTCTTAAATTTTTTAAGCTTATTTTTAGTTCTTTAACTTTTTTCTATTTTTACTTTTAATCTTTTAATTCTTTTTCGTTTTTATTTTTAGTCTCTTAAAGACCAAATAAAAGGATTAAAAATTGATGAAAAAAATTCAAAGATTAAAATATATTTTTTAAAAAAAATTAATGACTAAAAATATAATAAATTCTTTTTTTTATTTACTAAGAGAAAAGAGATACTTTATTCATTTCTATATTTAAAAAACGATGAATATTAAATTAAAAAATATCTAATTATTTTGGAATTAAATTTTATGTATATTTAATGGGTAATCCCCTATATTTATAAATATCTAAGATTATGAGCTTCATCCATCAGACCTTCACTTGTCCCCATATTATTCTAACATATGCAATTGGTATATTATCTTATATTTTTAATATCAATTGAACGATTCAATAAAATTGTAACTGAATATCAAAAGTTGACTTTGAATATATATATATATATATATATATATATATATATATTATCTTTAATATTCAAATATGCTTCTAATATGTATTTGATATATTATTTGATGTGAATAGTTTAACTATTTATCTCTTTTAATTTATCATTTTTAATAGTTTTAGGTCTAACTTAAATTTTTAGTTTTTTTTTAAGAAATATCCATAATTAAAATTAAATATATTAAAAATTATCTATCGTAAATCTAAAATATAATTTATGTGTTCAAAAATACATATTTATTATAAAATTTAATTATAATATAATTTATATATTTAGAAATATTTATTTATTGAGGAAGGATCAAATATTTATTTAATTATAATATAACTTTGACAACTATTACATTATTTTTATAATTTGATATAGAATGTAATTTTTATTGATTCAATCATCAAATTATATCTACATATTATCAAGATAGTTTTTATCAAATTTTATCAAAATTGAACAACAACATGAAGGTAATCAAATAATTCATATTTTAATATATTTTGAAATATTTGTATTACGTCAATTTTAATCCATATGAATGAGGTAGCAAATTATTTTTTTATTAATATGAAATTTTGGATATATGATCTATGTGAAATGAACTTTCAATCCAATAGTGAGTTTTAAGAAAATATTATTTAATTGAAAGTTATAGAATGATGTAATAATTGTTAGAGTTTCCCCAATATAATTTAATTTTTCTCTTATTTATTATAAATTGTAAATTTTAGTTGTATAAAATAAATATTTATCTAGTGCAATGCAGATGCAAAAATACAAGTCATTTATATGCAATTAAAATATAGAGAAATAGCATCAGATTTTTTTAACCCATTAATATTGATTGAAATTTATTAAAAATCACATATTTTATTAGATTTAACTTCTTATATAATGTATACTATTTTATCTCAAATATAATAAGACAAAGGTTTAATTATTTTGCACGTCTCCGTATTTTACCAAATTTTTAATTAGGTCTCTAAATTTTTATTTATTTAATTGGTTCCCTAATTTTTTTTCAATTGGGTCCTCTAGTATAATTGTCTTTATGAAAAATAATTGCAAACAGCTTATTAGAGGTGCAAAATGTGGACTATAGAGTTTCAAATTTTGCAATTTTTGCATGGCAATTCAACCCAATTATTCTTTCATGAGTCTCTCATAATTATTTGACTGTATAGAAGGTTGAGACTTTGCATAAAACTATCACGATTGGAGGAATGCTAGCGGTATTCTTTTTTACACTCTCCCTCAAAGACTCTCTATATGATTGATTATAATTTATTAGAAATCATCAGTTTTGATATATTTTGTTTCTCACTTAATATAAATTAGAAGAAAATCATTAAATGATAAGCAAAACCTACAAAAACTAATGATAAATTATAATCAATCATATAAAGAGTCTTTGAGGAAGAGTGTCAAAGAAAGTGACATTAACATTTTTCATTACTATTGACTCAATTGTGCTTATAATATACTTCAAAAGCACCAATCAATTGTTTACATAGGTGTTTATGGTTGATTTTCATAAAGATAATTATGCGAGAGAATCCAATTGAAAAAAATATAAAAGTTCAAAGATTCAATTAAAATAAAAAATTATATAATACTAATTAAGAAAGTTAATATCATCTAATTGTACCAATTGAATTTGAAAAGTAGTTTTTCTTCTTCTAAATTATTATTTCTTAGATCTTGATATTAAGGGGTTAAAAAAAACTTGATATTAAAATTAAAATAGAGTTACTGAAAATAAAAGTTTAATGAAGAATATTTTTAATTTTTTTTTAAAATAAGTTAAAATGTATTTATATTTAGTATACAATGATTTGTTTAACTTATATTCTATATTAGATGGTATAATATTAGTTAAAGAAGAAAACGAAAAATATGTATGGCGATTATAATTATAAATTAATATTGGATGGTTTCTTATTCTTGATTTGATGGTAAAAAAGATTAAAATAGAGTCGTTGAAAACACAATTTCAAATGAAGGATATTTTTAAATTTTTATTAAATAAAATAAAATAAATTAAAATTTATTTATATTTAAGATAGTATTTTTTTACATATTCTATATATATCGTGATTATAAATTAATATTGGTGTAATGGTTTCTTTTCCTTGATTTGATGGCACAAAGTGCAAAGGTCACCGGATTTGGAATAAGAAACCGGTTTTCCTTCGTTCATGGGTCGGTGGGGTATTATCATATTCGTGTATGAATGTGAAAGGGAATTTCATGAGGCAAACATCCATGTGTCACACGTGAGATTAGTGTGATTTGTTTATACCTTTATTATTTGCCTTTCACAAATTTGGTCGGAGTATATGACTCAACTGCTGGTATTTGTGCTCCACTTTATCCGGAAGGCATACTAGCATATTACTACAAATTTCTTGTTTCATTATATATACGAAATTTGGTAAATACTTATTAGTATTTTAGAAGAATGGATACTAGGTTTCAAATCTAACCAATACAAAATAAAAATTGAAAACTGTTAAAAAAATTAAAAATTAAATCAAATTGATTCTTTTTAGATTTGTTTAGATGATTTTTTTTTCAAACAGATCGATTTGATTCGACTTTTAGATTTGTTGTTCATTATTTTTGAAATCAAATCAAATCGCAACACTTATATTAATACTTATATTACTTTTAGTTATTCATTTTAGATATATATGTCTCTTGAGTTTCACAAGTTTTTATAGTATTGTATATTACTTTATTTTCAGACGATTATTTAAAGATATATTTGATTTAAAATTGATGAAAGTTTGATAGATTTTGTTGTTAAAAGTTTAACATATTAAAAAGTTTTATATATTGTTATTGGCAATTTTTTTAATGTAATTTAATTTAAAAATTAAAAAAAATATATAAATTTTAATAAAACAATATTTTAACAAAATCTGTAAAAGTTAAACACAAACCAAACACTAAAATATTAGTTTTATTTGGTTCGAATTTTATTTTAAATAAAAGTCAAATCAAACTAAATCGCTTGGTTCGAGTCTATCTTTTATGAAAAATCGAACTAAACCAAGTAGTAAACACCTCTTATCTCATAATAATTGTCATTTTAGGTTATGACATACATAACAATAAAAGCTAATAACAATCTTAAAAAATTAACCTTATCATCATTAGTTCATTTTTAATTTTTGTTGTCCATATCATTAATCATTAATATCATAAGAGATATAAGTGAAAAATAGAATTAAAACTACATTTAAAAAATAAAATGATAATTATTATGAGACAATTTTTTTTCTTACACAACCATTGTTATAAGATAGAAGGAGTAAGTAAAAATATTTATTATACCAAGAAATAAAATAATTTGAGTAATTTGAAACTTTTAATAAAATGTATAAACATTTCTCAATTGATATTTAACGTTTCTTGAAGATATTTATTCGTTGATTCATGAGATTTTACATAAAATTGGGTTTTCTTTATATTTCTTTTTGTATTAAAAACCTATGGAGAGGAAACTTCACCGTCAATCCTTATGGAGTATATTTGAATACACTCTTAAATCTTGCTGACCTATCACATTTTCACTGGAACAAATCTCTTTGGGGTGGGTTTTATTTGTTGTTATTTATATTTATATAGCAAGTTGATTGTTTTATATAGTATCATAATCTGCCTCTTAAAATACCTTCTTCATCTGGTTTGAAATTCCGAAAGCATTTAACACATTTCTCTTGCCGGTGCATGATATTTGAGACGTTTTAATAAGATAAAACTAGTAGGTAGTAGCATTTTAATTCCTACAAATTAATAGAATTAATATTTTTAATATTTGATTATTTAATTATATAAATTTAAATTTCTTTATTATATTTTTAAGTAATCAAATTAACATAAAAATATAATTTGATATTTAATTTAATTTAAATTGGAAGGTGAAAATATAAAGTTTTTAAAACAACGTAGCATGATAGAACTTACTAAAAGTTAGCTAAGCTATTCCATTTTCTATGCTATCCTCTAATCGTTAGGGATTAATTATACTCACAATGTCTGACGAATAAATAAAAATTTATAAAAAAATAAACTTACATAAATGTCTTTTATGTTATTTTTTATCTATCAATTAATTTAATAACTAATTTTACTAAAATTTCTAATTCAAATAGCAAACACAACCACCTTCAACTGAAAATTACTATTTTTTTTTTCAGTTTTCAATTAACTTTTAGCTTTTTTCTAAGCAGACTGATTATCTAATCATTTTATTTGCCAAAAATTAAGATGAATAAGACAATGATGCAATTAGTGTTAGGTTCAAAATGATTTTAATTTTGATAAATTTTCTGAATCAAGTTACTAGTCTTCTGAATGGTTGTTACTAAGGACTCTAAATACAGTGATAAGAACAAAATTCAAGAAGACAAAAAGAAAGAACTCTACATATCAAAGCTATTGAAGTTGATCAGAAAGATAATACACTTCATCAGAAAGTTTAAATTAAGTCTTTATTGTGAAAGAGTATTGAGAAGTATTACTATTATATGATGTAAAGTCCTGAGAAGCTAAATGATAATGGAGTATGACAAATGATTCCAAAAACCTATAATCACAGAGAAAGTCAAGACTACTCAAGTGCTGAGAATCATATGACATTATGAAGGTTGATTATGCAATATGAAAGTGCATTCTGAATAGACTTGCTACTCATAACAAGTTCGTTTTGGAATAAAACGGAAAATGTGAAAGAAAATAACATTCATAAAAACCTGCTTTTTCAAAAAAAAAAAAAAAAAAAAAAAATCTCGATGAGGATGCCTGCACAAGCATTAAAAGATACATGACATAAATCAGAAAGCTACTAGTCATGAATTAATAGATCTTATCAATTATCAGAAAGATATCAGGCTCAACTTTCTCAAGACATTATTACTCTTTTTATATAAAGTAATTTTTTAAAGAGATATATTAATTAATCTTCAAATATCAATTTCGAATAATGTTAAACACATTTTTTCCTTATAAAGATTAGCAACGTGTAACATCATGCTTTACCATATGAGCCCAATCTTTGTTCAAGTATTTTCAAATATCCATATTTAAGTCATTTACATTTTCTAACAAAGCTATATAATTAACTCATTTTAAAAAAATAACTAAACATACCATGTTATATATTTCATAGAAATATTTTAAAAATACATTTTTCTTCTTATTATATGATTTATATCTATCACTATTCACGATTACATGAAATTGATATTCAAATATTTCAATTTGCAAAAGAAAATAATGGCATAATTCTAGTAATAAAGAATTACTAACGACTATTTGACAACAAATGAAACAAAAACAACGCCAGCAGCCACAAAAATATATATAATATACAAGACAATAAATACATACAATTCATACGGACAATTTTTTTTCTTCTTTTCTTCTATATTTGCCACCATTTCCTCCTTTCCATGGTCTTGACAAGCTCATTTGCTAATGATGCAAAATTTTCAGCTCCACTTTGCAGTTCAGCAGTACGTTGGCTGATTCTCTGAATCAAATTGAACAGTAATAGTTCATTTTGACACTGTTTATGAATAATGATAATGATACTTTCAACATAAGAAATATATGATCATATGTACTAAAAACTAGGAGAGTAGAGAGTGAACAAAGATGTTTATAATTAACAATAATAGTTGAAAACTATACAAATGGCAACTTCCATGTCAAAGCAACGACTACCGAGGGGCTGTAATGTTAAAGAGGGAAAAAAAGGTCCACTTAAACATGCTTTTAGTTCTTGGAAATATGACATTTTTGTTTTGGTCCCTGAATTTTTTTTATTTGTTTAGTCCCTAAAATTTATAACGACTAAAACTGAAGAGCGTGCTTCCATGTTTGTTCTGAAGAATTAATAGCAACAAAGTTTTATTGTAGAAGTTATGTCAGTTGGCATGATGAGATCAGACAAATTTCTACCTCCAATTTTTCCTGCCTCTCCATAAGCTTGTTTCTTGCTTGGGCAGCAACTGAAGCAGCATCCTGAAACCAGACATTGATTAATAAATTAACACATCGAAATCAATAGTCTTAAAAGACAGAAAGGATAGTCAGCTTAGCATTACCCCAGTTTTTCTATAAGTAGCCATAATTTCTTCCGGTGTTCTAAGTCTTGGCTTTATATCATCATTATTGGTCCCTCCTTCAAATAATTTCTCTCTATCTTGCAACTTATCTGCAGGTAGAAGGAAGAAACTGTCACTAATCTTTGTAGTTAAAATGTGATATATGTTTTGAAAGTGATTTACCTTTCTGTTTATTTTTAACATCAGGAGATGAAGTAGAAGCCTTAGGTATGGGCTGATTGGGCTCATCTATTTCAATGTCATCTGTGCCAAAATATAGCATGTTTTGAGGTTTTGTTTTTGAAAGTTCAAACTTCAAAGTGTGAAAGTATTCAAATTATAAAAAATAAAAAACACTAAATGTTTAAAGAAAAATGTAAACCTATATCAAGCTCCACTTCTTTATTATCTGGGATTGCCACTGTTGGAGGTGAATCAGGCAAGAGGGGCTTAAAGAAAATGTCTTCCAAATGGCCAAAATTAGAGGTTGGAATTTTAGTCACGTCTGTTGGAATGGTTTTTCCTCCTTTAAATCCTTTGACAATACCACCTAGAATCCCCGGCACCACGATCTGTGACAAAACAGTTAAGCTAATCAAACAGCTTTTTAATGGTGGGAACATTAGGATGACAAATAAGGCAAATCAGAGAACCTCGTACCTGTTTTTTCTTCTGATTTGAAGAGAATCTAAAGGCAGCATCAGCAGCGGCTGCAAGAACTTTATCATGAAGACAAGGCAGATGCTCCGGATTACTAAAACAGAATAGAATTGTTATTCAAGTTTTTCTTCCTTATTTCTACAGTTTAACCAGACGTCCACAATGTTATCTCTTCATTACAGGATAACAAAGATACCTGAATTCATTTTCGCCAGCCAGTAATGACATGAATGCTAATTCAGAACTGTTAGCCTGTAAGTTATGAATATAAGATGGGTGCTTTGAGACCAATAATTGTATACTTTGAATTTTACTGAATGTTTTTGGCCAGAATACTAAAATATGTTTTACGCTATCCAGAGAAATGGAATTCCTGACAATTTTGAAAGTTCTAGAGAGTATTGTACCAGTACTATCTGTCCATGATCATCAGAACACATGGTTTTATCCATATTTACTTTATAATTCCACCTTAAAATTGACAATAAAGAGCTTTCTGCAACCAATTCCAAATCTGGTAAAGACCTGTTCAAAGCCAAGTGCAAAATAAGGGTTCACACCAAGAATTTAGAATTTCAAAACAACTTTTTTTTGCTAGAATCCATATAGTCTTATTGAAAATACACCCCCAACCCTTCAGAAAAGAAAAAAAACTAGTACTTTCACCTGATTTCAAATGTTCCGGTCTGAAGCAATGATAGAAGCCCATAAACTCTGTCATCTTTCTTATATAAGGTAGTCCAATAACAAGATTTAGAATGTTTCACTTTTTTAATTGGTTTCTTATGTCCCTGTAAAGAATATACCATATATGTCAAACTCAATTGCATACAGACTTACGATGTGAATGCAAATTGTGAAGTGATAATGAACTCAAGAACCTGTATCAAAGATTTTGCAGAGAATAAGCGCAATGAATTCTTGCAGCATAGCAGAACAAGTGGATCCAACAGTAAATCTCCAGAGTGTGAGCTTTCTGAAGAGGGAAGATCAGCTTCTGATGAATTTACCCTAGTTGATAAGGGTTCTTCCTCCTCATCAGGGCTAGCATCAGCGGTATTCTTCACAGGTTCTTCCTGCAGCTTGTCATTTGATGCTTCAGATGCTGAGATGCTACCCTCTGGGATACAAAAACCTGTTAGAATTTCCAATGATATGCTAAAAGCAATAAAACTGAAAATATGCTGTGTTCTTGATGAAACTTGTACTTGCCTATAACATACATTGAAATTGCAGTGGATTCCTTCACTTGTAATGGCCGACTGCAGATAATATTTCCACTATCACTATCAACTATATTAATTTTTCCATCCTGGGATAACACAAATAGTATTTCTTCAAGAGAGTTGCCTGAATCTGTTTCTGATTGCTTTAAACTATTCACATCTCTTTGAAAATATCCTTTTTGTTTCCAAACCAATGAAGTAATTGGTGAACTAGAGCTAGGTACCCCATCAATCAAGAACAAAACTGACAATGAAGTCATATTACAGACTGCAATCTGGAAAGAAGCAATTATCCAAGATGTATCAATAGAGCGATCGGACACTTTTGCTTATGATCATATAAGTAACAAGAAAGGCAACGTGAATTAACAAGTAGTCAGATGATACCCACACGACCACTTAAAAACCCAATAGCAAGGTTGGTTCCAGAATTTGCAAATGATAATGCTTGCACAGGAGAATCCAGAACAGAAAACACAGAGCTACAATAAGGTCCTTTTCCTTGTGGAGTGTCAAGGACTGCAATACATGTTTAGCAGCACAGCATAAGTCAAGGGATAATAGTTTCTTTTTTAGTTTGGGACACAAGAAGCACATATGGGGTAAAAAAACATAAATGAAGGTAGTCTTCCATGATGGCGACAAACAGCTAGGGATCACCTTCACTTTTTGTTTCTGTCACAAAATGGAAATTTCGTCCACCAGAGTGGCCTTTGAGGTCATAAATGCGAACCTATTTAAGTCATCACAGCAAAGGAAGTCAGTACAGAACAAATATTGCATTGTGTCAGATAGAATGACATATTACGAAAGATATCTGACAAGACCACATTCATTGCCCACAGCCAACAGTAAGGAAACAGAGCAGAAGTCCAATTTTGTCACTTGAGCATCTGAACCAGCCACTTTTATACCATTCACCTACCAAACACACAGGAGATTTGTGACATTTTTATATGTGGAAAAGTAAGGACATTTTCCTTTTTTTGTGTGGATAAAATAGATGTGGAATGCTTACTTCTCCCTCTATGTAGCAAATATAAGATAAGACTGCATGTGTGGCATCATACACAAGGACAGATCCATTAGAATAACCCACAAAATAAACTCTCTCAACCACAGCACCTTTAGCTGTGGATGATAGACTGGGAACACCCCCAGTCAAGGGCCAATTTGAAGGAGCTGATCCATGCCTTGAGCCAGTTCTCAGAGCTGAGGCTACCTAAGAGAAATGAAATAATTTGATAAAAAATTCATATAATACACAAATTAGCAGCCAGGTTTGACAGAAACTACAGGCAGACAAATAAATTACCTCAGTGAGAATTTTTGATGAATTTGACTTACTGGGCAACCTGATAAGTATTGCAACAGTCAAACATGGATCAGCAATAGGTACTAGCACTGGAAACTCCACAGCAGAAACAGATGGCGTCCTCTTCGGCTGAGATGTTAATGTGGACAGGCTATCATTATCATAAAAATGTATTTGTCCAGGGTTTGTCAGTACAAAAAGTTCATCTTTGCTGCTCAACCCCATCGCTCCAGGACTTGGCAGTAGAATCAAGTCTGCAAAAGAGCCATTAAGTGTAAGGTCTGCACGATTAGTGCATTTTACGGACTCCATCCCAGATGACCATTCAAGAGTTAAAACCTGTAATGAAGAGACACTCTAAAGTTTAGGGAACAATATAGACAAGCTAAGAAAACATTTTAACATGTAGAAACGCTGCCCATCAAAGCAACTTTGGACCAATTTTGAAGTATGATGAAACATAAAAAGAATTCCCGAATCACAACTTTGGACCAATTTTGAATGTATCACATATTTTAGTAAACTGTATACTTTATCAGAATTCAGAAGCAACTGCCAATAAAACCAATAAAAAACAATTTAAAATGAAATTAGAAACAGACAAACAAATAACTCACAGTCAAAACTTCTTCAGATCCAATTTCATCACCACCATAGACAAACAACTGCCCAGCACTATCACTTTGGGATTTATGGCTATTTGACCATTGTAAGACTATGACTGGGAGTCTTCTTTCTGCAGTTGAAAGTTGTAGCTTAACAACATTTTTAGAAGTTTGTTGGCCTTTAGAAGTTGCTGCTGATGACAAGTTCCAGAGAAGGATATCTCCATCTAAGTATCCCACAGCAAGAATGGACCCAGTAGAAGATGCCCAGCAAAGAGCAGTTATCTCTTTGTCACCTAGATTTTGTTCTACAATATCAGCATGAGGATTGGCGCCCGTTTCAGAAGAAGAGTTACCATCTTCATCCTTCAATTGGAGATCTTTTCCACCACCAAGGAACACAATTCTAGCTTCAGAAACATCCCAAAGAATAAGCAGTCCATCCTCAAATGCAATTAAGAGTCTGCAAAATTGAACATAATGAGTATACTTTTTTTTACTCAACTATGTAATATCAGATCTCAGACAAGTATACGGAATATGCTAATAAGATGGCAGATAAAAAAAAAATATGATAAAGTATAGTCGTCAAGATTTCTTCACAAGCCTTCAAGCTAACAACCCCTTCTCATATAGAAAGAATCATGAATGTGTCGAATACTGATGGAACCATTTGCTGGCTGGAAATATGTTCACCCATCATTTCATTCAGAGTTCAAAGATTTAGATACAAATATGATAGAATACAGGCCACTCATGAAATCATGCAGTGCTGTCTCTAAGAATATATACAGCCATGACAAATTACACAAACTTCTTTGGAGGTTGGCTCTGCAAGTTCATCAAATGATTTTAGTAATTTTGAAAATCTGAGAAATTATTTGAAATGACAGTGGAAAAATTAAAAATATGAATGTTCAATTAGGAAGTTATACTCTCATTTTACAAAATCTTATTTTTCAATTTTCCAAATCAATAAGTAGCTGTCAAGTAAAAATCCAATTTATAAATGTGCCAGACAGAGAAGTAAGGCTGAAAAGCTGTATGAAATACTTATATCTTGCCTGTACCCAAAAGAAGAAGGTTGCAAAAGAACTCCAACGATTGGTTGCTCACTGTGTTCTGAAAAGCCAGCAGCTTCTATCAAAGAGAATAAAACAATGACAATGAGCAGTTTTTAAATCAAAGAAAATCAAATAAGTTTAAATGTGAAGCACAGAGGTATGAAACATCTGAATGAGACATTTGAATATAGTGGTTATTTAAGATGTATAATGTATTGTGACTCCAGCATTATTGATCTTAGAGCTGACCATGTTTCACTTGTCCAAGAAGTCCAACATAATTTCCATGTAAAAAATAAGTGTTAGGTATTGAAACAAGTCTACACTAGGAGAAATAAGGGCTGGGTAAGGGATCTGTGATGGAAGCAATGAAAGAAAGTAATGCTAGAATATTTATTTGATACTAAATCACAGATGGGCTGTGTGCATAAAGAACAGACAGCTGTCAGTATGTGAATGGAGAAGATCTATGATTAGAGGGAGAGAGATGAACCCTGAATATTCATTGGAAGTATATTGTTTTTAATTGCAATTTCTGGCTATATTTACCCATTTGATCCCTATACCTACACAATATTTACGTTTTAGTCCTTACACCTAGAAATTACTCGATTTAGCCCCTACATATACACTTTTTAACTTGTTTAGTCAATTAGTCCCCATACATACACTTTTTAATTTGTTTTAGTCCCTACAATTTTGGAAGGACTAAAACAAATTGAAAAGTGTATGTGTAGAGACTAAAACATAGAGATTGTGCAGGTATAGGGACCAAATGAGTAATTTAACCTTTTTTCATCTATTTTGTTACTGATTCTGTGTTTTCCTGAGGATTTTTCCCAGTTTTAAGGAGCTAAGCTCCCTTTTTGTTCCATAAATAATACCCAGTGATTTTCAGTTCCTATCATCTCATAAAAATATTTGAGAATTGACGATTAACTGAGAAGATTGACAGATTGCATGTATGGCTTAAGAGAATGCAATATATTATGTATTATTTATCAATCATCAAAACAAAAAAATAAAAATAAATACCCCTTAGAAATTTTGCAGACAAATTGTATGATGACTTCAAAAGTTGTCCTTCCTCAGCTTCAAACTTTATCACAGAAAATAAGCCATGCTGGTCTCCAACATAACTGCACATTATAACAGAGTAGTGATGGTATTAATCAAGTGCCTTGTAATCACAACCATTTTCAGCTAACTACTGCTACAAACAAGAGGAAAAATATACAGATTTACTGAATATAAGTATTTCACTAACAGTAACTTACATGAAATGTGAACCGCTGATTACAGAAAAAGCAGTGATATCGAACTCCCATCGTAAAGAACAAACAAGGCTCCGGCTCTCAAGATTCCAAACCTGCCAAAATTGTTAAAAAGAAAACAAAAAGACTAACTAAAAATCACCTATAATAAGCAAGGAACTAAAAATCACCCTACTGATATAAATTATAAACCATAACTTGACATGCTAAAGTGCCCGTTCATAAACAATCACAGATATTACTGTTCATTCTACAATTAATAATGAATGGTAAGAAAAGAAGCCAGAAAAACAACCACACAACTCAGATATCAATGATAGGTCTTAAGGAGTGATGAAAACCGCAATATATAGGCTATCTAGGGGGAAAGAGAGCAGGAGAGGCAGGCAAATGCATTTGTTAGAAAAATGTATCAACACATACAGAAACTTACCTGGATATCATTGTCATTTAAGACACCAACTAAATGCCCCTGGTTTTGCAGGAACTGCAAATGCCAAAAGAATCCAAGCATCAATTATGCCACTCACATAAGCTTAGATGGCTAAAAATTTGATAATTTTGTATCTTAGAAAACCCAACAAGATCTAACTGCATATTAATTTGATAAGTCCAATGCCACTTACCTCCAAGTATTTGTAAGGCAATTGCTTAGGAGAAACCAAAAGTCCTTCTATATTATCACCCCCAATCACCTTAAGTCTTCCATCCCTGCCATTAAGCTACACAATATAAGCAATCAAACATTCACATCCTATAAACATCCATTTGCCTCATATCCAGTCATCACTACATCTGAAGAATCATACATTGTCCATTACAATAATTAAAGGGTTATGTCATCACTACATTTGCTGGCTAAACATATACAAGAATTATGTCAGTTGGACTTTCTCTAAACTGTTTCTTATGACTATCACATGCATGTTTTTAACCAAAATAAACATCAATACGAAAAATACGAATTTAGCAGACACCCTCCCTCCCTTAGACACCAACAAAAATAAAGCCTCCTCAGAATTGAAAGAACTGACCTACTTATCAAGGATAGTTAGAAAGAACATAACCACCAAGATGTTTCCCCCCTAAATATCTGAATTCACCTTAACCAAATAACACTTGTCTTAAACAACTATAGAATAAATGAAAAAAGAGAAACTTTAAATTACTTATCAGTTACCACGGATAATTAGAATAACCCCAGATTAAATTTTTCTAAACTGTTGAATCCATTTTCGTTTTTTAACCTGGTTATGCAACAGGAGCAAAGCAGACTGCAGTTACTAAACAACAACAGTACTATAAATATTAAATGAAAAATTATTTAACAATATTGTAACTTACAAGTACTGTAATATACCCAATCAATAAAAAACAATAACAATTAACAATAAAATCAGAGAGAGAGAGAGAGAGAGAGAGAGAGAGAGAGAGAGAGAGAACTGACAAAGTCCCAATAGCCAAAAGTCGCTGAATGGGGTCAAAGGCGAGAACTGAAGCAGTAGATGGAATGCCATAGTGAATCACAATTCTGGGATCCAACTCATTCCCCTGCAAACCGCCATGCTGCAACTTATGCTGAACAAAAACCAACCCAAACTCAGAAAAGAAGAATTCTTTGAAAAACTAAAGGAAACCCAGAAGAAGAAAAATGAAGTTGGATGAGAAAGAAAGGATTTTTATTTTATCCTATTTTGGAATTTACGTTGGAATGGTGCAGCACAGCCTTGTGCAACAACCTCTTGGCAAACATGGATGCCGATGATGTTGTTGTTGTTGGCGTAGGTTGTCTTCCACAGTTTGATTTGTTTTGTTGGGCTGATGATCATTCCAAAGCTTCGAATTTTCCTTTTGCATAAAAAATTAAACTTTTTTTTTAATTATTATTATTATTATTCTTCTTTAGCTCATCTGTTGGTCAATGGCAATGCAATAGTTGTTCAATAACACCTTTTTTATTTAAATTTAAGTTAAATTAAATTCAGTGTGATAATATTATTTAAAATATTTATTCAAAAATTACATGCCAACATTAAAATTGGGGATGTAGCTCAGATGGTAGAGCGCTCGCTTAGCATGCGAGAGGCACGGGGATCGATACCCCGCATCTCCAACAATACAGTTAAAATTTTGTATCGATTCGAACTTAGGTTTTTATTTGTCACTTCATTATTTTTGTTTATATATTGAGATTGCATCCATTCATATTTCTATGGCTGGTACATATCTGTCATGTTTTTTACAAAATTGTACAATACAATTACCGTGCAATATCAGTTCATAATTCGTATGTTCTTCGATCGCTTCATGTCGTCATTCACACTATATTTTCAGTTCACGATTTAAACTAGTATTTTCAAGGTACCAATTGAAAAAAATACTTCAGGAACTTGATTAAAAAATATTAAATAGTTCAAGATAGTTTAACCTATATTTAATTTGTGACTTTGACATTTTTCTTTTCTATCCATATATTGTACAAGTATTTTATAAATAAATAAAATATAAAATTATAAAATATTAATAATAAAGATATAAATTAAATTATTTAAATTTGAATTTTGAAGTTAAATTTTAAAATTTAGTTTGACTAATGAAATATTATTTTAATAAAAATTTGTACTTAATGTTACCTTTTTGTAAAATGGTAAAAAGGAATTTTTAACTTATGGAATTAAGTAGAAGTGACAACATACTCCACATGTTTCTTTAGCTGGGAGACATGAAATATTGAATGAACTTTGCAACTACTTGAGAATGCTAATGTATATGATAGAGGCTGTAGTAGCTAGGTGAAATTTTTTCTATACTCTTGTCAGCAACTGACATTTGGCTATATATATGGTTGTAATTTGAGAAAAATCAAATTACCAATTTGAAAAATTATGTTACTTCTGCTTATCTACTTGTTGCTTCATTCTCTTTTGAGATCTTAATAGGTGAAACTTCAGTATCTTATGCATTTCTTCTATTTTATGGAAACTTCTATTTACTTTTGTAACTTGTGATTCTCCAGCAAGGAAAGGTAGATGTAGTGGAAGTGGTTGACTGTTACTACCTTATAAGGGATCATCACTTGAATGGTTGAGTGAAATGTACCACCATTCTACAAGAGACAGTCATTTAGCCTAAGTAGGTTTACAAACAACTATTAACCACCTCAGACTTACCATTTATTTGAGGGTGGTAAGCCAAAGAGAGATGTAATAATTTAATAAATTCATATTTGGTGAATTTATTATATACATAATTTCAAAGGGAAAAAAAGAAAAAGAAACTAAAAAGAATAACTTTAGGAAAAACCCATAAAAATTGTATGTCCTAGTTGTTTTCTTTTGCGGTTATGATTTTCACAAGAAAATTTCTTAATTTTGTACAAAAAAACACTTGCAATTGGATGCAATTGATGTTTTGAACACTAAGATGGTGTCTTACACTATATTGAGGTAAAGTAGAATTTCTCCAGGGAAGCTTAGAATGGGAGGCTCCAACGCCAGGATTGCTAATCTAGGCACTCAATGTTGGAGACATCACAAAGGAATTTACATCATGTTGTTATTGTTGTCGCTTTTTTAATTTATTATTATTTACAGTTAAAGGGATTTACATGTTGGAAACAATAAGCACCAAATCAGGGCTAGCCTTTTGAGGCAACATGGTCCAACAACACACTTCATTGTTAGGGAAGAGAAATTCTAATTTTTCTTGTTCCATTTGTGAAAACCCATACATATTTTTCATTTCAATTAATTCGCCCAACATTTTGGGGTCTTGATTTTAGGTTAGCAAATTAAAATTTTAATCTTAAAAAAGAGAAAGAGAACACAATCAATTTAATTAATCAATTTTGTTTAGCATTACAAATATCTTTTGACTTCCATGAATATTTGTTAATAAATAAGTGAACTTATGCCTTAGGCTATTTGTCAAAAAAAAAAATGGATTTTGTTGTGCAAGAGTTTTCCTACCTTTTTAATTGTACTCTATAGTGGACAAATAATTATTCTTTAATTTAACAAGTAACAAGTATTTATCATTTAATTTTGTCTTATAACACTTGTTTTGTGTTGTCCCACAACAATGTTTTTAATCAAACATATCACAAATTTTTTTATTGTGTTGTTCTTTATTTTTTTTAGCAAATCAAACAGATGCTTAAATAACCACAAAACAACTAACCAAATTAATATTCTTCTACTGAATTCACTATGGCCAATATAGCATCATATTCATCATAATAATCTTGGACAAACCCCTTTTTATGTTAATTTTCCAATTCTGTCATAGCATCATCATAAACTTTCCCAAATCTCTCATTAATAGCCTTGATGAACTCTTCCTGACTAGGCATTGGTGTAGTTAATAGTGATATGACACCATTGCATTGTTTTTCCTTCTAAAAACACCACAGCTAGTTGCATTTTCATGTCATTGGGTAATATCCATAAAAAAGAATTGCTCACATTTAAATAGTCATTAATTGAATAATCCTTCAGCCTTGCATATTTCATGACCATGCCCTTCATAGATTCAAACAATTCTACCATTTTTTTGGATGATCATCTCAGCCTCAACCTTCTGAGTTAACTACTCATCAACATATTTCATGGCTGTCTGTGATATGTTTCCAGCCATGAACTACTGTAGAACAAATCAAGGAGTCTCACTTTATTTTCCTAGGAAAGTATGCTTTAATACCCACTTGATAGCATAAAGAGTATAATTTCAAGAATTATCTAAAATTCAAAAACAATATAAAAACAAGAAAGTAGGGAATTCTAAGGTTCAACATGTTAACTAGACGGATTCTACACTGTGGGATTAAAACATCTTTCGTATGATGCGAAAATAATCTGGGTTATTGGATATATTATTTTTATATTGAAAGGTTAATATTTTTTGTTTTTTTGTTTTTCTTTCATTCCCACTTTATCCTCTCTTCCAACAACTTCTCTGTCGAGATTCCGGCAAGCTTCGGCCAGCTCCAACGACTTCAATCTCTCTTCCCTCAGCAAAATCTCAATCCTCAAAACGCTTCACCTGGCTTACAACACCTTCGACACCGGTCCCATTCCCAATGATCTCAAAAATCTGAGGGAGTCGGGGAGGGTGATGGGGATGGTGCCTCAAAGAAGGTTCTAGGAGATGTCGAAGTGACGGAGGGCGACGGTGGGGAGGGTGGCGTTGAGGTCGATGTTGGAGAGGTTGAGAGAGGAAAGGAGAGGGAGGGGAGGGGGTAGAGGGCGACGGCAGGGACGGGGTTGGAGAGTTGGAGGGAGAAGATCAAGGCTCTACGATAGTTGTGATGATTTAGGAGTAAACGGGAGAAGTGAAAGATAAAGGTCTGCGACGATGGGAGGTGCGGTGCGACAATGGGGTGGAAGATGCGATGCTGCGGAGAAGAAAGAGAGAGGAAGGGGGAAAGAAAAGGGTAATTTAGGAAAGTTGTGGAAAAAAAGGAAAAAATCTTAGCCATCAGATCAAACTTAAAAAAAAAATAAAAAATCGTACGATTCAAATTCATTTTCGTAGGGTGCAAAAACTCTTTACTTTCACACCCTAGAATTCGTCTCATCTGTAAACTATAATAACATATGCTGACATCAGATTCTTCTTAAAGTTTAGCAATGAAATTAGAATGAAATAAAAAAAAAAATTATAGCTCGAATTTTCATGTTTAGTGTAATTTCCAAATATGATGCTTATCTCTATAATCTATAGTGATAATAAAGGAGATAATCCCATTTTGACCTTTTTTCCTCCTTATTATGCACATACGCTTAACTAACTACAATTATTAAAAAAACAACTCCTCAATCACCACAGTCACTTATATTCCTTAACAATATTTTATTTTTAATTTTTTTAGAAATGTAGGTAGATAAGACGCAAAGTGCATGTTTTTAAAAATGATTTAAGTAAGAAAGATATAATTATAAACATATAAGAGTGACAATATAATATATCTTTGATCCTTTTTATATAATTAACAAGTAATTCACAAGAATTAATAAATTAGTTAATTTAATTAATCATAGTAAAAAGTATTAAATTTATCTTAAGTTTATATATTTTTTTCAAAATTATTCCTAATATTAACGAGACATATTCTTATTATTTTTTTCAAATTCTTTTTATTACATCAATTTGTATTTGCTATGCATGTGAAAAGACATTAAAATTGCCAATGTGCTCAACATCCAAGGTAAG
This sequence comes from Glycine tomentella, assembly GCA_007407185.1. Taxonomy (NCBI): domain Eukaryota; kingdom Viridiplantae; phylum Streptophyta; class Magnoliopsida; order Fabales; family Fabaceae; genus Glycine; species Glycine tomentella. The sequence continues at coordinate 1,040,113 of PYAF01004861.1, forward strand.
GAGTTTAAGATATTATTTTATTCTATGTATTATTTATTGAACTTAGAAGAATAACTCATAATTACGGAAATTTATAACATATAATTAATATTAATATCCATATCCCTTAATTAATATATAAGAAAGTTTAAAGATATTTATTTAATTTAAATTGCTATGGATAGTGTAGTTAATTTGATTAGTTTTTTTTTTTACTCTAGTTGAAATCTCAAGATATTTCTATAAACTTAAATTTTTTAGGACGATTATAGGGTTAATTCTCGATCTAAGAATTAGACTATGTTTGACAAAACTAGTTGAAAAGCTAGTTAATAACTAGAAATTAACTGAAAAAGAGGTTGACAAAATTAAATAAAGAAGAGATTGAGATTGAAGAAGAAACATATAATTCAACCCAAGTAATAATTGATTACAGATTGCAATATATAGCAATTACAGTTAAGCAACTCTTAACTAACTAGAGTTAGTTAGTGACAACTGTCAAACTGTCCTAAGTAACTACTAACAAAACTGACAACAATAAACAAACTATTGACTACAGTAGTTTGACTAAGAACTAACAGCTAGGAAGTAAAAAACTACTTCAAGTAATGTATACTCCTTATACCCCCTGGCAAGCTCATGAGGGGTTGGAAGAAAGTCTTTCAACCACTGAGTTTGGACATGAAAGAAGTAAAAGAAGCAGAAGACGATGCTTTGGTCAGGATATCAGCTAGTTGATCCATTGCAGGCACATGTACAACATTAATCTGTTTGATGAGAACTTTTCCTCTAACAAAGAAGAGATCCAACTCCATGTGCTTTGATCTTGAGTGAAGGACAAAATTGTTAGCTAAAGAGACAGTGTTGGTATTATCACAGAGAATAATAGGAGGGGTGTAAGGAACTTGGAGTTCAGAAAGAATAGATTGAATCCAAGTCACCTATGTTTCAATGAGTGCCATCTTCCTATATTCTGCCTCAGTGCTAAATCTAGCTTCAAAAGATTGCTTCTTGGACCCCCGGGAGATGAGATTAGTTCCAAGAAAGACAACTGCTCCAGAAGTAGACCTCTTATCATCAAGATTAGAGGCTAAATCTACATCATAGTAGGCATGAAGAGGAAATGGTTGCCTAAGGGAAGTAGCTTGAATATGAAGACCCTAAGAAACAATACCTTTAAGATACCTCAGAACTCTCTTCACAGCTAGCCAGTGTCGGTTAGAAGGTTTCGACATGAATTGACATACTTTATTGATTGAGAAGCTAATATCTAGTCATGTAATATTAGCATTCTGCAAAGCACCAACTATGAATTTGTATAGTGTAGGATCACAGAAATCTTCACTGCCAAGTTTGGTCACTTTGCAGCCTCTAACCTTAGGAGAGGTGTTAATAGTTGCTTTTAGAACTGCTGTTACGATGAAATTATCCATTTATTTTATTTTAAATAAGTCAAAGTCTGTTTTGCATAGTTTTAGGAGGTTGTTCAGTTTGTTATGGATAGTGTCTTGATTAAAGGGCAAAATCTTAGTGGTAAGTTATATTTTCAGTAGTAAGTTATTTTTCAGCCTATATATGTACGTTTTGAATTCAATAAAAATATTCTCTTCCATCACGCTCTCTGTTTTATTCATTCTCTGCCATAATTAAAACCAACAATTGGTATCAAGAGCCCTTTTCTTACGGGACCTATAGAATGGATTCTGAAACAAGTTTTTCCCAAGTAGCTCTTCCAGTTTCAATGGGAAAAATTATGATCTTCGGGCCGTCAAAATGGAGGCTTACCTAGAGGCTTTGGATCTTTGGGAAGCTGTAGAAGAGGATTATGAAGTCCTTCCACTACCGGGCAATCCCACCATGGCCCAAATCAAGAATCATAAGGAGAAAAAAAAACCGAAAAGCAAAGGCAAAATCATGCCTTTTTGCTGGTATCTCTACAACAATCTTTACTAGGGTCATGACTCTCAAATTGGCAAAAACGATTTGGGACTATCTAAAGGCAGAATATGCTGGAGATGAAAGAATTAGAAGCATGCAGGTGCTTAACTTAATAAGGGAATTTGAGCTTCAAAGGATGAAAGAGTCTGACACAATCAAGGAATACTCAGACAAATTGTTGGGCATTGCCAACAAGATAAAGTTACTGGACGGTAATTTTGCAGATTCCAGAATTGTTGAGAAAATTCTGGTAACAGTGCCAGAGAGGTACGAAACATCTATTGTTTCGTTGGAGAACACAAAAGATCTGTCTAAAATTACTCTTGCAAAAGTGCTACATGCTCTCCAAGCCCAATAGCAGAGAAGATTGATGAGGGAAGATCATGCTGTTGAAGGTGCTCTTCTAGCCAAGAGCCAACAAGCTAAAAACTATAAGAAGAATCGTCCAGGCAACAGTCAGAGCAGTGCAACTAATTACAACAAAGGAAGGGTGAAAGAAAAGTTACCCACCTTGTCAACATTGTGGCAAAATGGGTCACCATCCATTCAGATGTCGGCAGAGACCTGATGCTAAATGCATCAAGTGCAATCAAATGGGGCATGAAGCAATCATATGCAAGTGCAAAAATCAGCATCAAGAGGAAGAAGCTAAGGTCGTTGATCAAGAGGAGGAGGAGGATCAACTCTTTGTGGCCAGGTGTTTTGCAAGCAGCGAAGAGAGTGAGAGTTGGCTGATTGACAGTGTTTGCAAAAATCATATGACCAATGGCAAGGAGCTTTTCAAAGATTTAAAGCCAACCAACATCACCAAAGTCAAAATAGAAAATGGTGATTATATTTCAGTCAAAGGAAATGGGACTGTTGCAATAACAAGTAGCTCAGGTACAAAGTTTATTCCTGATGTCCTTTTTGTACCCGAAATTCAATAAAATCTGTTGAGTGTTGGCCAATTAATTGAAAGAGACTTCAAAGTTATTTTTGAAGACAATTTTTGCCTGATTAGAGATGCAGCTAATCAGGATATCTTTAAAGTAAAAATGAAAGGGAAAAATTTTGCTCTAAATCCGTTGGAGGAAGAGCAAGCTGCTTTTCCAATCAAAGAAAACATCACATAAGTTTGGCACAAAAGGCTCTGGCATTCACCACCAAGGGTTGCTGCAAATGAAGTCCAAGAGAATTGCAGCTGATATTCCAAAACTTGATGACACATAACAACATGCAAGGCTTGTCTATTCGAAAAGCAAAAAAAGAATCCATTTCTGAGGACAGCAAAAAGAGTCACTCTTAAACTGCAGTTAGTCCACACAGATATATCTGGACCTCAAAAAACTCCTTTATTAGCAGGTAATCGATATTATGCTGCCTTTACTGATGATTTCACAAGAATGTGTTGGATTTTTTTCCTTAAAATTCAAGTCAAAAGTGGCTGGAGCGTTTTGGAAGTTCAAAAAATTAGTAGAAAATCAAAGTGGCAAGCAAATTCAGATTCTAAGATCTGATAATGGCAAAGAGTACACTTCAGAAAAATTCAACCAGTTTTGTGAGGAAGCTAGCATTGAGCATCAGTTAACTACTCCTTATACTCCACAACAAAATGGAGAAGTGACTTTAGTCTATTGCAAGTCAGAAGATCAACTAGCAGATTTGTTTACAAAACCACTTCGTGTTAGCAAGTTTGAGTTTTTAAGGTAGAAGATTGAAGTTTGCAGTATCTAAAGCAAGGAGAAGTGTTAGCAGTTGCTTTTAGAACTGCTATTACGATGAAATTATCCATTTATTTTATTTTAAATAAGTCAAAGTCTGTTTTGCATAGTTTTAGGAGGTTGTTCAGTTTGTTATGGATAGTGCCTTGATTAAAGGGCAAAATCTTAGTGGTAAGTTATATTTTCAGTAGTTAATTATTTTTCAGCCTATATATGTACGTTTTGAATTTAATAAAGATATCATCTTCCATCACACTCTCTGTTTTATTCATTTTCTGTCATAATTAAAACCAACAAGAGGAAATAGGATTAAACTCATCCATTTTAGTCTGCCCAAGAGATTTCTAATATACTTGGACTGAGTTAGAATAAGTGACCCATGCTTTTGTCTTTGAACTTCAACTCCTATAAAATAGTCTAATTCACCAAGATACTTAAGAGAAAATACAAAATTAAGCTGCAATACAAGAGAAGTAATCAACTTGGTGTTAGTTCCTTGGATGATTGTATCATCTACATAGACAAGAATGTATACAACAACAACTTGTTCAGAAAACACAAAACACAAATAGTGAAGGATCACATTTGTTGGAAACAAACTTAAAATTGAAAAGGGTAGTTTTGAGTTTGTCCAACCAGGCCTTGTGTAACTTTCACACTTGCTGCTTGTTAGAAGACACAAAACCAGGTGGTTGTCACATGTATACTTCCTCTTCAAGAGTTCCATTAAGGAAGACATTGTTAATATCTAGTTGTTGAAGAAACCACTTATGAGGAGATGGCACAAGAGAAGACAAGTCTAACCGTCATAAGCTTGATTACAAGAGAAATAGTTTCCTTGTAATGAAACCCTAACTGTTGATGAAAGCCCTTAGCAACAAGTCTGGCCTTGTACTTGTTGATTGAGCCATCAGGTTTTCCTTCACCCTAACCTGCCACTTAAATCCAATAGTTGTCCTTGATGGTGGAAGATCAACAAGAGTCCAAGTTTCGTTTATGATTAATGCTTCATATTCAACATTCATAGTTGAATGCCAAGAAGGGCCAATCAAGGCAGCTTTGGTAGACTTTGGTTCAAGATGAGCAAGAAGAAAAGTAGGATTGGTTCTAGGCTTAATAATACTAGACTTAGCATGAGTGCACATAGGGTGGACATTTGGAGGTGTATCCAATGAAGAATCGGTATTGAGAGAAGATAGGCTGGTATATGGGTGTTGATCAATATGTGTGGGATTTAGGTTCTAAACAATATGGATGGGATTTGGGTTCTAATGTTGGTGGGTGGAATAAATAAATTTTCAGGGCTAACAAATGGAGAAGCAGTTTGTGAGGAAGGAATAGGAGGGGAAAGAAAGGGTGATGAAACAATATTACTAGGTACAAGGGTGTTGCAATTGGCCTGAGAACTGGATAAAACAGTAAGGGTGAAAAGAGGTTTAGGTAAGTCAGAGGTAATTAAGGAAGATTTAGGAAAAAGAATTGGATAAGGAAAGTTATCTTCATTAAAAATCACATCCTTGGAGTTGTATATTCTATATCAGCAGTTAGACACTTGTAGCCTTTATAGGGGGGGAATAACCCAAGAAGACACATTCCTGAGATCTGAATAGGAACATGTGCTTGTTATATGGTTTAAGTTGAGGAAAACGTGAACAACCAAACACCCTAAGAAAGGAATAATTAGGAAGTTTATTGAACAACTTCTAAAAGGGAACCTTATTGTCAATAACTAAAGATAGCAGCTGCTTGATCAAGTAAACACTGGAAACAAGGCATGATCCTAGTAATGTAGTGGCAGTTTGGCCGGAGAAAAAAGAGTGAGAGCAAGATCCACTATGTGTCTGTGCTTGCGTTCAACTACACCATTTTGATTGTGAGTATGAGGACAAATGAGCCTATGTTGAATACCATTTTCAGTTAAGAACTTAGTAAAGGGTCTAAACTCCCTTCCGCAATCAGGTTGAACAACCTTAATGGTAGAACTAAACTAATTTAAAACCATTGTTTTAAAAAGTTTAAAGGTCTCTAAGGTGTCAGATTTATTTTTGAGTATAACCAAGTAAACCTGGTATAAGAATCCACAAAAGTCACATAATATTTGAAACCTAAGGGGGATGCAAAATGTGTAGGTCCCTGCAGATAAGTGAAAACAAGCTCAAAGGGTTTAACATACACAGTATTAGAAGGAGAAGAAGGAAGATGATGAGCATTTCCAATACAATAGTGTTTGCAAGAATCTGTTGAACTTTTATTAATATTTGGAAGATTACAAAGTTGAAATACAATTTTCATAGCATTAGCACTAAGGTGTCCTAGTCTAGAATGCCAAGTACTAAAAGAAACAGCCCGATAAGATGTTGTGTTAACAAGAAGACTAGCACAAGAACCCGAATTACATGGAATAGTAGTACAAGAAACAAATTTACAAGGAGTCACATTAACAACAATAAGATTACAAGAAGCTGCATTGACAATAAGAGTTTTATTTAGAGAAACATAATTGAAGATATTTGAAGAACCCTTGAGCTGTTGGTTATCTTTGCTAGGAATACCACAACGAATCAAATAAATGGGTAAGCCATAGGTGTACTTACCCCTTTTATTTGTTGGTCATGGAGATCCAAACATCCAAGAAATTTCATGGATTGTCTTATACTCTAGCCTTGCACCCTGAAAGAAAATAGAAAAAAGGAAACTAGTGCAAAGATTAACATCATTAACACCATATCAAAGTGAAAAATATAGGCTAAGAAAACATTATATTGAGACATTCAGAATTCTAGATTATTTTTCATATACATTTTCTCTCACGCTTTATATTTTGTTGCTGCTCTTATGTCCAGTTTCACAAAGTACTCTTTTTGTTTACATTTTTTTAGTACCTGTTATTTCAGATATATTGTCAAAAAGGATGCGCCAGGTTTAACAGTAACAAAAATGGAGAATAAAATTGGACTTAGGATCGTACAAAATGGAGACATAGTTATGAGGAAAGTTTTGTCCCTGATGATGACAGACTAGAAGGAGTCAATTCTTTTCAGGATACAAACAAGGTAAAATTAGTATGATACTTTTCTCTGCTGTTATTTCAAGAATGTGATTTCATTATTTCAATAATAAATTAAATAATTATGGTGTAATTCTTGCTGTTTATATAACTTCTATTACCTGATGAAGTAGTAGAGCATTAGTCAATCTTGGTTCCTGTGCTGTGTCCTTTTGGAGCTAGCTGCTGTGCCTTTGTAGGATTCTCCATGCCTTAGGTTGTGGACAAGATCAGCATTAAGCAAATGCCGTTTCATCTTGTTGAATTATCGAATATGCCACTCTAATGCGTTTTACTTTTGCATTATTTTCCTTTAGGTGCAGGCTCATCATATTTTTTGGTAGATATTGTCATTTCTGCTTTTGGAAACAAGTACAGTCTATTTTTCTTTTTTCATTTCATTGTATTAGTCTATTATTCGCTACTCTGAGGAAACAATTTTTGAGATTATATGCACGGTTTAATTTTTGAGATGTATATTAGACTAGTCAAACATATAAATTAACTTGTTGCATTTTTGTATTTTGTCTATTAATTTACTATTTGCTTATTTGTTTTAGCTATCTCAAAACAGGTACTTGCTATTTCACGTGTAATGGTTGCTTGGCAACCTATATTGATTTATCAATGGGCATCTATGAAATGTGTCAAAGGTATTCTTAGATTGATAGCATGCAAGTATAATTCAACTAAAGTTTTCACTGCAAATTATTATTCTAAAGTGAAATTGAATTGTGGGTTGGTTATCTTTGCTAGGTACCTAAAGGAGAGGAAACAGTTTGGAGCACCATTAGCAGCTTTCCAAATCAGTCAACAGAAACTTGTTCAAATGCTAGGTAACATTCAAGCAATGATTCTTGTTGGTTGGCGCCTGTGCAAGTTGTATGAGAGTGGTAAAATGACACTAGGTCATGCTAGCTTGGGGAAGGTAATTCCTAACCACCTATTCACAAAATAAAAGAAAATGTCACCAAGTAATAAAAACTTTATGTTGGCTACTTTGTTGCTGTTAATAAATTGAGGTAGATAGCTGGTAATAAATTGTCAATCATGTTTCAGTCGTGGATTACCCTGAGGGCAAGAGAAACAGCTGCCTTGGGGAGAGAATTGCTTGGTGGCAATGGAATTTTGGCTGATTTTCTAGTGGCAAAGGTTCTCATGCCTAATTTCATTTTTGAAATTTATTTTTGTTGAACATTCTATTGAATCTAGATTCAAATTGGGTAATTTTAGAATGGATTTTTAGCACATTAATATATTTCTAAATTTCTAAATCCATCACAAAGGAAGTGAACGAGTGGCATATTCGATAATTCAACAAGATGCACACCATCCATCATCATGATGCTAAAAGGCTATGTATCCATCCTCCAACTCAAACCAGTTCCCAGAAAAAGACAAAAACTGAAAGCACCTTACATAAGAAAGCTTTCGAATTCCCATTGATTGACTTTCACCCTTGGCCTCCATTCTGGGCATCCTTGTCCAAACCGCAAGACCTGATCCTGATCTGAAGCTCAGCCACAGCAACCAAAAATGAAACAAGCTGAGAAGGTCTCAGTATCTGGAAAATCTTCAAAGATGTGTTTGTCCTCAAAGCATCTGCATTTGCCACCAGATTCTCCAATGTCTCTCTGAAAGTGCTTGGAACAGAAGAACCCTCCTCTGCCATGAAGGACCTGCTGATACACACCCTACCATGGCTCCTTGCCATGTTCACCAGAGGTGGAGCTGCCACACTCTCATGAAGCTTGGCCAACTCATCATTGAGGGCTCTCTCCTTCACCTTGGTCTCTTGGTTGAGCAAACTCAACCTCTCCTTTTGCTCTTCTGATAAAACCTCCAAAGCTGTGTTCACAACCTGAAAGGCCACTCCGGGTTTGAACCCCCCAACCCAAAGAAAGGTTCTTTCCAATGAACTGAACCATGGTGGTGAGAAAACAAGAAGAACATTTTGGTGGGCAATCTTTGATTTCTCTTCAAAGTATTCTCCATAGTGGCAGAGGACCCTGTCGATCAATTGCTTCACATCATCATCCTGCAGCTCCTGAAAGTGTTGCTGAGCTGAGAGAAGCTCATCAAGGTAGCCTCTTTGGCGCACCCTCCACCCTTGGAGAAATGCCTCAAATGAAGCAGCATCTGCATCAGTCATCTATGTATTCAGGGGTGAGCGACAGAGAAAGAGAAAGAGGAAGGGAAATGGAGAATATGGTTGGTGGTGGTGGTGTAGAACATGTGCTTCAAAGGGGTTATTGGGAAAATGTATTTCTTGCAATTGGTTATGGGAAGTTGTTGGTTTGCTTAGGATGGAAGCATTGTTGGGATGAGGGTGCTTAGAAGGGAAGCCTAATGGCAAAAACAGAGTCATTTGGAGCAAAACAGAGTTGGCGGTGTTCAGTTAGGGAAACAGAGAGATGATAGAAATAGTGGGCGTTGGGACTGGTTTCGGTGCAATTTGTCGGCACATGCTTGGTTTGGAGGCAGGTGTTAATGCTAATGAAGTGTGGTGAAATACATAATGGGGAAGAGGGGATGAAATGTGGTTGAGGATTTTGATGAGTTGTGGGGTTGGTTTGTTCATGTGAAGGTGCTCAATTATGGTGCAGGGGTGTTGGTATTTGGGATTTGGGTTTTGGATTGCGAGGATTAATCAATTGACACGGTGACACATGCAAAGACCCATGCTACCTTAAGGTGCCGTCTTAGTTTACACTATTGGTTTCATGACAAGTAAGACAGAGAAGTGCAGAAATGAAGCCAAGTAAGATAGAGAAGGGACACAGATTTTTTGATCTGGCAGGCTGCGAAGTGAATAATACTACACCACTAAGCAAGCAAGTCAGAATTTTCACTTTATGAAACTATGCAAATTGAGACTATTAAGAGGGGCAATATATATTATACTTTTACAAATCAAATTGAAAAGAATTACTACTTTGCATAGTGAAAATGGTAGTATCCTAAAATATAATTATGCATCATTGTGATTCCAACCGTTGTTGTCATGCATGTGAGTTCTGCATTTTGTTAATGCACATCAGTTTCTTGAGACATACGTTGATGCACATCAATAATACTAGTTATATTGTCTGATATATAACGGTTTGTTATATTAATAACGCATGACTTTCTATTCAAACCTTTGTATTCAGATAACGTTACATTACTAGATATTTTATTTTCTTGGCGGTGACACATGAAAATAATTAATCGACGCGTTAGTTGTTTCTAGAGAGTTTTATAAGGGTAAAAACCTCTGCATGTTGCCAACACTACACCCCTTTATTATAAGGACCATCTAATCAACTGAGATTTCCTGCAGAAAGCATGTTCTATACTTTTCTTTGGGCTAAGCATTGGTATAAGTGTAGATTCTTTGCAGTAAAATGATATAGTATTTAGAACAGTAATTTAATTAGTGGTCAATGTAAGAATTAGATTGTAGATGTGATCATACTAGATTTTTTTTTTTATAATATTCATAATTAAAATACTACATCAAACTCTCTTTTTGCTAACATAAAGTTAAAGTATAATTCCAATTATCAATTTTGTGTTTTTATTTATTTATTTATTTTAAAGAACCATTGGTATTTTTACTTTAAAATTTGTGGTGCAAATAGGTCTGTCATTTGACATGCAACTTCATATGTAGTAGTGTCACTTTTTGAAATAGTAGCAAGAGTTTTATGATGTAATTTCGATTTTTTAACATCTACAAATTATAAATATTCTATTAACACATTTTACTTCCTTTTTTTTTTCTCTTCCTATCATATTGCATCATTTATCTTTTCTTCTTATCTCTCATTAGATGTAGACACCCAAAGGATGTTCAAACATCATTTTTCTTCATGATATTCTATGGACCTATGTCACGTACATAATTACATGTGAGTTGGATATATCTATCTATATATATATATATATATATATATATATATATTACATGTATATGTTGGTCTCGTGTATTTTCTTATGTGTTGTTAATTGAACCATCTTGCTCAAAATATTTTCATTTTTAGTTGAAAGTGAAAAATAATTTTGGAGTTTATTTTGATTATATTGTGTTTCTATGCATACTATTTATGTTATTTGGATTTAAATAAATTAGAATTCTCGATTTTCTACTAAGTCTAACTGATAAAATGTTTTCATCAACAAATAAAGCATAATTGTTTTTTTTTTCTTTTTTTGTGTTATTTTTTTATCTCTTGTTGCTTGTAACGTATTTATCAAAAAATTTCTTATTAATATGAATTTTTTTCTTCATGATATGTTAGTTCCACGCCATGTTTTTTAAAAATGGCTTGTGGCTCTCCTATAATTTGTTCTTTATAATAAGAAAACACAAAATTGATAATTGAAATTATGCTTAATTTTGTTTTAGCAAGAGGAGAGTTTGATGCAACATTTTAATTATGGATATTATGAAGATCTGCACTCCATTGGTATAGGCGGTTGTCCCCCTCTTTTCTTCTCTTCCTGTATAGTTAACGATACTTATAAGACCATTTTTAACGGAGTTTCTTGTATAGATTCTTAAGTAAGAATTAGTTCTTATTTTCTTTCTCCAATTAGAGATGATTGAAGTGACATTCAGTTATAGAACTAGTTCTTTTATAAGAGCATTTCCAATCATAGAACCCCATTTGGATTCTTAACTCCTCTTAAGTGTATTCTTTGTCGATACATAAGGTATTTTTTTTGTGTGTTGGTACATAAGTTTTAAGATCATATGTTATTTTTCACTCCGATGGTAAAAATTTTAACTTTTTTTTTTTAAAATTAAAATCTACTTATATTCCTCCCTCTTTTTATGTTGATTTTTTGAACAATTTGATAAGGACTTTATTCTTATAGGTTTTTGTAGAAGACCCAGTTCTACACTTGGATGCCATTTATCTCGAATGAGAGAGAAAAAATCAATTATTGACTTAATAGTCCATACAAAAACCACCATTAAAGATATCTTAAAACTATTGTTAACTGTACAGAAAAAGATTAAAAGAGGGAGATAACCATCTATACCAATGCTTAGTCCTAGAGAAAAGTATACAACAAACTTTCTGCAGAAAAAGAGAAAGGAAAATAAACAGATTTTAATTAAAAATAAAGTTAAATTTTTTATCATTGGAGGGAAAAATAACATATTATCTTAAAACTTATGTGTCAACAAAAAGTTCACTTAAGAGGAGTTATAAACCTAATATGGTTGGAGATTATCTAATCATTAAAAAAGAAAAAAAAAAATCCAACTACGACAGGGTGACATTGCTTTGCAGCATATCATTGAAAAATGAACATATTCAAGATATCGTGTAAACCATGGCAAGTTGGTGCTATAAAGTTCCAGGTGATTTCTTTTTGCAATTTTTTTCCTATTTACATCTCCAATTTTCTTTTCTTTTAGTAATGTCCTTATTAGTGAGTTTAGTTTTATCGTTCCCAAATTTAAATTTATAATTATATTTGTTTATTTCAGAATTAAAATTTCAGAAGTTTATTTTGTGTATTTTAGAAATAAATATATGAAAGTTTATTTGCTACACATTTTGAAATAAAAATTTGGAAATTCATTTGTCTAGTTGTGGAAATATATATGAATAGATCTATGGAAATTTAATTTCAGAAAGTGTAACAAATAGAATTTTAGGAAATTTAATTCCAAAATGTGTAACAAATAGAATTATGAAAGTTAAATTTTGAAATTTACAAATAGACTTTCTAAGGTTTATTTCCGGAATGTATAACGTCGACTTCCGGAAGTTTAATTTTAAAAAAATGCAAATAAGTTTAGTTTTGGAAACCAAATTTTTACATTGTTTCAAAATTCAGGAATGTGAAAAGAAAATATCAGAGAATGAATAGTGAAAAAAGGAGGTGCAGAAAATAATTGCCATGTTTCCACCCATAGCAGGTAAAAAATAAAGGATTGGATCCATTTTGTCTTTAACTTTCACACATATATCTTTCTTAAAAGACAATTTTGTTTGGAGCTTAATCACAATAAGGTTGCTCCCTCCCCATTGGGTGCTGTATTCACCATGAATAACAAATAGTTTGAAAAGAACATTAAGCCAACAGAGAAACACCACCATAAGCCAACGGAGAGACACCAAAATTGAGAATAAACCTAAGACTTTTATTTCTGAAATATCCAATGACTCTATTCATGGCACGTGCCTTTGCAGTTTTTGCATGCTATGATGTTGTCTTTAACCATCTCTCTATATGCTAATAATTGCCAAATGTTTTTATCCTTTTCTTATTTTTGTCTCATTGCATTGTGTGTCTTCTTATTGACTTGAATTTTGTGCACACATTAGAACTTGGTCATATATCATTATTATCATATAATGTCAAATTCTATCGGTCATGGTTTATATTATGCCTTCGTGAACAACAATAATTCTAATCATTGGGTCAAGACATAATGTAAACCATAACTGGTAGAATTTGAAGTTATATGACATTAATGATATTCGTTCAAGTTTTAATGTGTACAATTGATGAATACAAAATTCAAGCTAGTATGGAAACACAAATGCAAGGGGAAAAAATAAGAAAAAGATTAAAACATTTTGGCAATTACTGACATGTGGAGGGATGATAAAAGATAGTTTAATAAAAAAACAAGATCATAGCATGCAAAAACTGCAAAGACAAATACTGTGAGCATGAGACATTGGATGTTTCAGCTATAAGAGGGTTTCAAGTTTTTTTTATCCATTTTGGTGCCTCTCTGTTGGCTTAATGTTCTTTCATACTGTTGGCTATTGATGGTGAATATTAGCTACATAATGACACCTAATGAGTTACTTAAGCTATGTTTGAATCTAAGTTAAAAACGTACATTTAGAAATTTTAATGTACATTTTCAAATTCCAAACATAAAATTAGAAAAAAGGAAAAAATTGTTACTTTAGAAATAAAAATACTTTCAAGTTCTCTCAACAAACATCCACGCACTTCTCAGTTATGAAATCATAAGCACAAGATGGACAGATATTTTTCTTTTATGCCCTTCCAGTTATTAATAAATGTTGAGTATGGTCATTTGGGATTAAATTTAAAAGTAAAATAAGAATTATTTTACACTTGTATAGTACAAAAACACGGTTATTGAAATGCAGCCAAACTCATTCATGTCTCATATGAGCAACTAACTATATTGACACCCACTTTTTTTAAACACCTATCAACAACCAACATTTCTCTCTATTTCTCAGTTTCTCTTCCTATCACAGCATATAACTTATAATACCTATATTTTTTTTTTCTCTTTTATCACTCTCTCTATAGGTGTATAATAGGGTTTAGGTGTCAAAATATATTATTCTTGATTTTAACCAACAGATGGACAATTCAATAGACATGTGACTGAGATGAGTGGCCATGCATGTACCAACTAATCAAGTCATAGATAACTACCTATCAGAAAACAAAATATTGAACAACATAAGCATTATATTTACAATCTCTGGAATAAGACCACACAATTTTTTACGTTTAGTTCAAAAGGCTAGTGAATTGTATCACAAGAGACCACACAAACGGGGTCTTGAGCAGAAATGTCTTCCATTAGCTTTGACAATTGCCATGACACCAGCAGTTATTCCAGCACAGAGTACAGAAGACACATAGTGCTGCGTATTTCGGCCCCCTATAAAATAAACAAGAAAATTAGAAAAATGAGGAAAGAAAAGAAGAGCATCAAGGACCCTTTGATCAGATAGAAGAAACAGAAGTATATACCTTGCTGAAGAGTGAAGGTTGTTGCTGTCAAACCTCCAATTATCAAAGCTGATGCCACGGGTAGGTACTGCATGTTTACAGTTTTCAACAAAACATGTCAATACCAATGATAATATGTCTTATAAGCCATTTAAAAAGTTTTGGTGTAATGTAATTATCTATGTCCGCAATTTAAATTTACATGTGCTGAAATGGCTTGTCAAGAATTTGGTAATGTGTATTCTTCCTGTAGTTAATTACACTCAAGAATGCATAATGCAACAATTTGTATTGCATAAAATCAGAACTGATCCTAAGGTAGATGATCATCCCTTTTATGCCAACCATACAAAAGCAACAAATGTGCCTTTTTCAACTAGGTTGAAGCAGCTACGTGGATCAAACGACTTCACAATCCATTTAAGTCAATCATGATCTCCAGAAACTAAAACAGCTTCTACATTATTGCATCCCCATCTCCGTTTGGGTACTAGGGGAGATTATTGGACATCCTCGATGACAAGGTCTTAATCCCACTGGGTCATTTTTTTCTCAACCAAGTGAAGGTTGGCTCATTTTATTTATTACAACTTTCCAGGGTTGTAAGGAGTGGTAGAAAATGGAGAGACGAGGCCTTGAGACTTCTTACCGTTAGAGGTTCAAAGTTATTCGACTGGAAAGGAGAAGGAACGCTTCTGCTGACATTATAGTGACCACTTATCAAATCCAGGGCATCCTGCAAAAGACATGAAACTTATTAAATACATTGAGATTGAGTTTCCTTTATTTAAACGAGTGGTAAGAATTATGCACATAAATGAACTTGCCTGCCGAATCCCATCCTGGAAGTTATTCAAGTAATATCGGGAAAGTGCACTCACCCCATCTTTAATCATTCCAGTTATTGTTTGTTTCCCATATCTACACCATATTTCCAAAATGTACCAGTATCACAGAAGGGAAACATGGCAACATAGGACTTTTAAGAACCAAAAATTTCATACCTAACTAAGTCCCCCTTGAGTGCATGAGTCCCAGCATACTCGAGACTTATCTCATCACCTTGTTCTGCCCACACTAAATAAAATAAATAGAGCTCAAATAAGCAGGGCAATAATTCACAAAGAATGGAAGAACTTATCTAGAAATTCCATACATATTCTAAATTTTCCATATTCCTCTGCAAACATGGAAATGCACTCAGAGGAAGTCAGCACTTCAATCCGCTGCAACTGAAGATTTAATGATTTCTGGGCCAGATAACACTACAAACAACGTAAAGATAGTCATGTAACTGCACATATTACACATTTCCAAACAGGAGGACAACCAGACAAGGATTAAGAAAAGAACAATTCCAAGCATTCAATTAATCCCTTATCAACAAACCTGAGTAACATTTGTTCGATCAAGGGAATCAATGCAGTTTACTCTGACAAGTCCTCTCTGCTCCTCTAGTATATTTCCTTGTCTATCTATCAAGAAGTATCTGCTCAGCTGAAATAGCAATAATTAAAAATCTGAATTATAGATTTGCCAGTATACCTAGATTGTGGCAACTAGCTGTTGAATTTGTATACAATACAATTATTTTTCAATTACCTTTGTTTTTCAAAATCTTCCGAGATTTGATCATAGAGGATTTTCAGATTATCAAAGTTTGAGCTCCCACAGTGGTGATGAAAATCAAAAGGCACATATCTGCCATAATCCATTGTTATAAAAATATAAGCTAAAAGAAAAAGGAAACAATGACACACAACAATCATATTCATATCAAGCACAATGAAACAGCTTAAGCTATAATACAGCCAAAGCAAACTTAATAGTTCATGGATGTAAAATAAGTTTGCGAAGAAAAAATATGTTTAAATAAATTATCACCTCACATTTTGCTGATTTTGCATTTCAGCAGCATATGCTGCACTTAATTGACCTTCTTCACCATGCTACAAACAGTAAAATTAACAAGAAATTGCTTAAAATAATACACACAAAGTAATAACAACTAAGAAGCACTTAAAAGGGAACTTAGCAGTGGAGATTGGCAATTATTATATCCTTAAGGACATGCTAACCAAACTCAACCAAACCATAGCCTCAATTTCCCTACATAAAATTTTGGGGATGAGAAAAGGGATACTGGAAAAGAAAAAATATTCAAATATGATCAGATGCAAAAGTCCCAAACACATCGAGTTGTTTATTTCAAACCAAACACATTTTTACTCAATTATGAATATCCTTGCCTCCAAAGCTTCAAAAAGATGCTAAGTATCTTTGGACTCACAGTAAATCTGAAAAATAAATTTGTGACAAATTCCTTGCTTAAAGTAGAAAGAGAGCAGAAAGAAAAACCATACTTTATCAGTAAGATCAATTGCTACTATCTCTCCATATCTTTGCATGAGATCATGGAAATGACGCTCCACAATCTGGGGCTGGAGTAGCAGTGGATGGGGAAAAACAAAAGAACATGTATTAATGTAAATTTCATGATAAAACCATTATAATGCTGGAAGAATTGAGAATAGAATTATACTGTTTCCTCATGACTAATAACCCTAAGGTGCGGTTTATAACTTAGATCAACAATCTGCTCCCACAAAAGAGGAATTGAACCTCGAGCCTGTGAAACAATCAATTGGAGTACAAATCACAATTTGGGAGATGAAAACATTGATATTTGCAGATAAAAGATGTTCAATGGTACTAGGATACCAAATTCTCATTAACCTCTCTCTCTCTCTCTCTCTCTTTATATATATATATATATATATATATATATATATATGTATGTATATGTATATATATATTCAAAATTTTGAATGCTCAAGATACTACAACATTAAGTCCTTCAGCATGTTTGACTGCAGTGCCAATTCTCAGAAACATGGACAAAATGCTAGTGGAAAACATAACCAACTGTGCAGAGAAACTACAGAAAGGAATTACTGGAAGTCGATACTAAATAATGTATAATAATACCTGCAAAAATGAGAACTTGAATTCTTCATTTTCAAGCAACTGTTCAGTTTCAATGAAATTAGCAGTGTCACCTTCGAGGTTAGCTCCCCTTCTCCACATTCTTGTGCCTATTCAGTATATTGAAATATTATAATGAGCTATTTCAGACTTATAACACTCTTATTATAAGAAGCATTTGTGGGCATCATACCTAGACGCCGTGTACATCGTCTTGAAAATAATGTTACTGTAGCATTTGAGTCTTTTAGCTTCAGCTCTGCTGCTTGAAAGCTTAAGCCCAGTTAAGGGAGAACATAAGTGGCTTCTTATAGTGAACACATACTTCATTTTCATCATTTTTTGGTATTGACATTATATGGAGAGCATATGCACAGACACACACACACACAAAAAGGAGAGAAGGAAGGGGGGGGGGGGGGGGGGGGCAGGGACGAGGATGGACTTCAGGATATTCCCTTGTACTATGGGCACGATGAATCTGTCAAGCTGCCATCATAACGATAGGGGTTAAGAAGACAACCACATGATCATACTAAGAATGAAAAATGAAGTTCATTAAAACTTTGAACCCTTTTTCTTTATAAATAAAATACATCCTTTTATTAGTGAAACTAAAAGCATTTATACTTCAGCAAACAGGAAGAACTGCCAAATATTCTAACCTTAAACTCAATAAGCTCCTCCATAAGATGTTTGTTCCAGACAAATCGAGGGTCAGCCTGAAATACAAATAGAAAAACGAAACCTAAAGCTTTCATAGAGTTTCCATTAATAATTGCATTAAATGGTGCCAATGGGATCACGAGGTCTTTATTTGATCTTTCCTAATCTAGAATTAAATGCATTAGAGGAATGGTCCAAAAAGGACATAATATAACACATTTCAACAACATTGCAGCAGAACTAATCAATAAAATAATGGATAAAAAAGTAGTATAACCAGAATGAAACAAGATATACATGAAAATTAGCTGTAACATAAAAATCATTCAATTATGCATGAGCAGAATGTTGGCGGAGGAAAGCTTCACTCTTAATGAAAATATATAAAAGTAAATTTCGAATCACTTAATGATTTGATGACAATTATTCCCAGAAGATCAAGAATTATTTCAACCAACCTGCTTCCAGATTGGCTTACTTGTCCAGCCTTCTACTAACTTGCTTCTTCTCTGCAAGCTAGTGGACACGAATTACATTTTGTGAATATCAACCCTGGAACGGTATCAATACGATTTGACTAAGATGATAATAAACCAGCAACTTAAAGTCTGTGGTTCTTACTTTAATGTAATATCTGTTTCATATGAATAGTACAAGCCTGGCATTGACTCCACTACTTTTAATAGGGTCAGGAAGAAAGTCTCATCCTTTTTCTGCAGAAAGATAACATGTAAGACGTACTAAATGTGGATCACATGTATTTTAATGATGCCTGAATGAATTCTGACTATATAAGTCTTTACTTCTTGAGCAGTTGAAAACCTCAAAGCTTCATTACATGCAAGTAATCTCATGGACATCAAGCGATATACTGGAAAGCCAAGGAAACTTCCAACTTCCTTCCGAGAGGTTATTACAATAGCATAAGTGCCTACATCCACGTACAAAAAGTTGAGCCTTAATGAGTATAAAGGAATTTATGTTGTTAGACTTGGTGGTTACTTCAGAAAATAGTTTGAGTTCATCTCAATCTTTTAGCTTGCTCAACTTCTTTTTGCTAAAGCAGATGCAGTGAACATTATTTACTTGAGAAGAAGGCTACAAATTGACATACATCCTTAACAAGAAAGGAGAAAGAATAACCATTGTGCGATCAGTCAGAGCCTACATTTAGCAAAAAACTATGACTATATATTATGTACAATATTGAAGTACAAACAGGATCTGATTTACTTCTTCCCTGGCCAACAAACACCTCGACCAAACAAAGATCCTCAAGAAAGACCAGGACAGGATTAAATGTTAATACCATCCAATCTAGCATGTTCACATCCAAAGGGATAAATGACTCCATGTGAAAACAAATGCAAATGCAATTATACATAAAAATTCGACACAATAACCCTGCGAATGCACAAAAAAGACAAAAATGTTCTCCAATTCAAAATAACCATGTTTTGTAAGAAGTTTATGGTAGTGCCATTGTTCGGTAAAATTTGTCTCAAACGGCAGTGCGATGCAGGCTCCTGGACAGTTTTATTATATATGTAGTAGACGACTCAAGATAAGCATAACTACCTACAACCAATCTTATGGTTCCCACCACACCATAAATTGTAGATGTCCTCAATGGACTTCCAGAGAATGTGTCACCTGCAAAGAAAAATTATAAAAATAGACATAATTACAACAAAAGGTCAATTTCAAATACGTTATAATTGCTTAATTAGCAATCAACCATACATGGGGCTGAAACTAAATAACCAAGTCTAATCCAACCAAACCTCAATAGGTAAGAAACGAAAAACTTTGACTAAAACCATTTCATAAATGTGTAAATGGACATACTCAGTATATAACACTACACACGTTCTGGCCAAAAGCAACATCCACCAAGACACTAAATATACTTCATATCCAGAATTAAACGATCTATTCTTAAAATTCCAAGAACCCCCAATTTTTTTTTTCTTTTTCCAATTTAGAAAATAAATGAACTTTTTAACTTATTTTCTCTGATCAACACAACAACAGCAATAACAAGTAACGAACGTCACAGAACATTTTTCCTGCATTTTCTATGCAACCAATACAGAAATTTTGAAACTTCGATTCAGAAAAGAAGATTACCATCATCAAATACATTGATGTTTCCATCAAGACGGTTAATCCAGAAGCCTTGGTTGGGGGATTGATGGGATTTGAGCACGAACTTGTCCTGAAACTCGAGCAGTTCCAGTTCATCGTAAAGCTTGAATCTTTCGGGTAAACTCGAAGGGGGTTCAATGTCCATTGTCAAATAATTGCAAAAACAAGACAACCCCAGAAGCAATTTAACAAGACATCATTAGTAAGACACAAATTTTTGTCATAATGATGAGAAAGTCACAAGGAACAAACAACCCTTTCCTCTTCGACAACCAAGCACAAATTTGATGACTTGTTGCAGTAAATTACCATCATACCCTCCCTAATATTCGTAAATCAATGTTTGTTAACGGAATCATTCGACAGACAACAAGTGACGTGTGTGATTTAGTTTATTATTCATCAACTAAAGCTGAATTGTTTCGGTTTAATAAGTAATAATTTCTGTTTGTTCGATTTCTGATTATACAACTCTCGATACATGGAGGGAAAATTTTTATCACCTTAATAATCTTATTTGTGTCGAATAAGATTATAAGGATACTTATAATTTTTTTAAAAACATATATATATAATCCTGCATTTTTACCAGTCTCTGCTCATAACATAAAGTTTCAACTTAACTAATAATGTAGGAAATGAAGAATTAACAGACGGGAAAAATTATACTGAAAGTTGGCAACTATGCTTAATTTAAGTTGAAGAATTCTAATATATATGAAGACGAAGATAATAATGCAAATTAAGTTACTACACAAAGAAAGTTACTAAACATTTTCTTTATTTTATTTGTTTTGGTAGTTTCATGTATAGTTTAAATAATATTGGCATTAGGAAAAGGATAGGACTATAGGATAAGGAGATATGTCTAATTCAACCTATGGAATGTTCCGTGTTCCCTGTTATTATCGCTGTTAAAATTTAAATTGGTGCATATCTTTTTTCTTTCAAGCGATGTTCCGTGTTCCTTGTTTAAGTTTGTTACTTAAATTAAGAAATTCTTTTTATATTTTAATTGGAGTTGATTTAGTTGGCAGAGTGAGTTAATTAAATTTAATCAAGTTTCTTATGTAAGAAACGATTGGTTATGAAAAAAAAAATATTCTTAAAAATTAATAATTTAATGTTGAAACAAAATCAAGTATATATATATGGACTGCATAAGGGTTGCACTATTAGAGTAAAATGTAAAAGAGTTGTTTAAATGTGATGTTAAATTGAGACTTTAGTCAGTAGACACAAAGCGAATGCCTTAATAAATATTCAGACTTTTCCTTTGATATTTTTTTTTTCATTTTTAAATTCATAAAATAAGCACATTATATTGGTCAATTCTTAATTTTTTTAAGATTATCATAATTCATGTGTTATATAAATCAAATTTACATATAATTAATTTCAATCAAAAATAAAAAAATTTGATTGTCTATTTTTAGTGTGATTTTGCTTTTAATTAAATTTTTTATAGTAAAACTTGAATTCGAATCTTATTTAGGAAATCAACAGTTTACCAACAAAAAGGACATGATAATGTTATTATGTTGATTAATTGACTAAATTGTTACAAAATTAGAATTAAATTATTGAAATAAGATTATCTTAAAATATAATATGGAAGTGGGGTTATTTTGTCTCTCGGAAAGTACTAAAAGCATCTCCAATGTAAGGAATTTAAATGGATTTTTTAAGTAATTTTTTATGGTCTCCGCATTATTTTCTGTGCTCCTCGCATTGTTATGTTACTTCTAAGAAACTCACCAAATATTTTATTCTAATGCAAGAAACTCAAAAAATCCACATATTTATATATTTTTAATAAAATTTAACATTTTTTCAGTTTTCATAAATATAAATTAAAATAAATAAAACGAAATATGTAACAATATTAATTTTTTACATAATAATAAATAATTAAACACAATAACATCAAAATAAATAAAAATTAGTTATTATTATTTTTGTTACTTTGCATAAAATTGTTTTTTACCTAATAATAAATAATAAACTTTTTTGTGCATAAATTGTTGTGTGCATAATTTTTTTTTATTACTTTGCATTTGTATTAAAAAATATCACCACACACGCGTTCATTTCTCCTCTGTTGTCTCTTCATTTTAGTGTGTATATTTTTATTACTTTTTATTATTATTTATTCAGAACCTTCGTATCCTCTCTGTTGTCTCTTCATTTGTAGTGTGTATATTTTTATTACTTTTTATTATTATTATTATTTATCCAGAACCTTCCTCTCCTTTTTGTTGTCTCTTCATTTCTCACCACACACTCATTCCTCTTCTCTTCCTCTTCATTTCATTGTAGCTTGTGTTGTTCCTCCATGTGTGTTGTCCTGCCGCTAAGCCATCGTTGTTCTCTCGTCGTTTGTCGACCTCCACCTCACGCGGCAGCTTCATCCTTCCTCACGTGGGCCAACACATCTTCCTCCTTCCTCGCGCGAAGATCCTTCATCTCCGACCACCACCGTCGCCGGTTTCTCTACAAAGGATCCTCGCATGCACAACTTACATTTGTTGACGGTGAGTGATACTCTTTAATTTGATTTTTGTAATATTTATTATTGGAACTCTTCATCTTGTTCCCAAATTTGTTGAATCACTTTGATTTTTAATGGCGTCGTTGGACTGTGTTGAGAATAACGGGAATAATGATTTTTATGCCAAAATAATTATTTTTTAGTGGTAAGAAACGGTTCCTTATATAAGGAACGGACCGTGCGCTTAAGAAATAGGTTGTGCCACGTTAGTTTACTTCAACACCGAAGAACGCATAAGAACCGATTGCTTAGATTAAGAAACCTACCAAGGAGAGCTTGCGTTGGAGATGCTCTAAGTCACGCGGTGATTTTCAATTTCACATGTATTTTTTATTTTATAAAAAAAAATGGATTACATTCCCTGGTTACATGGCATGCCAGTGAGACATTTAAAAACAATCTGTTACATAAATGGTGAATTCGAAAGCAGGAAAAAAATACAGATAAAAGTTAAATGAATTTTAACTTTAAATAAACATAAATTAACTTTAAAATATTAAATAAAAATAAATTTAAATAAATTATTAATTAAAATAAATAAAAGTTAACAAAATTTAAAATATATTAATCTTAAATAAAAATTCAAATTAAAATGAATAAATTCAATTCTCAAAAGATATAAACCATGGTCCATGTACGATGAACATTTACATAATAAAGTCTTCAAAAAGACATACATCACATTCATTAAATTTTATTACAACTTCACATGTCATGTTAACTCCTAGCCATCAAAAGCCACTTCTTTCACCAATTATAATAAATTAAAATAAATCATATTTCTATATTTCTTATATTTTCATTGTTCTTAATATAAATTAAAAAAATATTCTTTTTATATTTTCATTATTGGTGACCAATCTCAATACATAACTAACCAACTACATATGAGACATGTATTTTTTATTTATTAAGATGTTATTAGTATGAAGTATGAAGTATTTATTGATTTTGTTGATTATTAATCTTTGTCGAAGAATCTGATTGGTTACGGTTGATAGGTCTCGCTTTTCAATTATGTTTTTCTTCATCCACAAGACTTAAAATTTAAATGAGATCTTATTTTGAGGAATCAATATAATATCACCAGGAATAACAACTTGTTGGTACATATATTTAACATGTATTAGGAATTGAAGTTGTTACCATGACCATTGGCTTCCTTTAATTTGTCAATTTTTGAGTGGTATTAAAGGCTATATTGAATACTAGCCTACATAGGTTAACAACTTTTAGTTAGGTCCTTAACTATTATCATTTTTAATTAAATCTTTGAACTCGTATTTATTGCTTTAATTGTATTCTTATGTCAGACCTAATTTAAAAAATTTAAGTTGAAGAACTCAATTAAAAAAATAAAATAATTCATACTCCTAATTAAAATTTGTTAAATAGTTCAAGAATTATATATTAATTTAACCTTTTTTTAAGTACCAGTTACAAAGGGTAAAAAGCATGAAATTACTAGACAAATCAAAAGGTTAAAGAGAAAATAAGAGTGTAATTAGTTTTTTAATTTAATTTAAATTAAGCAAGAATGTGTACAGTCTTATTTAATTTATTGAAGCTCAAGTAATTAACATCCATCATTGAATGATAATAAATAATTTGGTCGTTATACATTATTTATTCCATCTTAAATTAATTGGTAGCAAATATGTTAAATAAGACTTGTATTGAAAGGCACTTACTCTTCCACCCACCATTGGTGAGCATAATGTAATTTCAACATTAAATGGTCATTGAGATGGACATTTTTTCTTATTTATTTTTCTTTTTAGAATAGTTGCATTGAGGTTTGAATCTAGCACCTCATGCAGTTTTTCTTATTTATTTTTCTTTTTAGAATAGTTGCATTGAGGTTTGAATCTAGCACCTCATGCATACTATTCCAAACCCTCCACTAGGGTGTGCAAAAAATCGGTTCAGATTGAATCGAATTGTAACTGAACCTAAATCAAATTGATTTTTTCTTGAACTAGTTCAAGAAAAAAGAAGTGCACTATTTCTACAAAATCGATTCGGTTAATTGAACTGATTTTCAACTGAATATTTTTTATTTGAAAAAAAAAACAGTTCAAAACTGGTTCGGTTCTTAAAATCAGTTTAAAACTGGTTAAAAATTAGTTCGATTCAAAACCAGTTTTTTAAAACCAATTCGGTTCTGAACAAGTTTCCAAACAAGTTTGACTATTTGAATATAAAATCAAATCAGTTAAAACAGTTTAAAACCAATTCAGTTTTGTTTTTTATCGAACTAGTTTTACACACCTCTACCCTCAACTACCGACTACTACTGGGTCTACCCTAGTGGTTTAGGTAGTTTTTCTTATCTTATAAGTATGTCTTTTCTGAACACCTCTCTTTCACCCACGTATGGACCCGTGTGTACAAGTGCCATAAATAATTTTCCTGATTTTTTATCATGAAATACTCCACAACTACGGTTTCTATAGTAGGATAGGTAGTTACATTTATCAAAATCTAAAAGTTTCATATGATTTTGACAATGCCATCTTATTCATTCTTGTGGTACCACAAAGTTGCAGATTATTGACAACCCAAAAAAAGAAAGACAAGTCTTGAATTTGAACTTGTCCTGATTACTTTATGTGGCATTATGCGTTAAGGGATTCTATGAAAGCACAGATGCATTTTTCTCAATTTTCTTGGTGATCTTTGGGTCCATAGGCTTCCTTTTAAGAACATTTGAGTACCATTCAGCAAAGAGCTTAGGTTGCCTCCTTAGACTTGGATCATTCATATCTATGTAATATAGGCCAAAACTAAATTCATATCCAATTAGAAATTCGAGTACATCCAAGAAGGACCATACAAAATAACCTTTGACATTTAATCCATTCCTGTCAATGTGTAAAAAAAAGGAACAAAATAAACAAAAATAAGCTTTCATGAAAAAATTGACAATTATTTTAAATAGGAGAAAATAAATTATGCACCAATAATGTAGAACTGTTTTATGCTATCATTCAAGCAAAAATAATTGTATATGGTAAGTTTATTAACTTTTACAAAAAAAAATATCTTAAAAGTCATACCAATGATGATTTGTGATTGGTTGACATACTACTAACAATGCATATCAACTCTTTTAACTTTCTCACTTGAAAATGAAAACGAAAGTAGAAGAACCTTAATGCATCAGCCAAGCTTCCTATGTCTTCATGCAAGTAATTCACCCTCGGTCAATCGTCTAATAATGAATTATGAGGTGTTTGTTGGCCTACAAAACTAAAAAGACTTACCACACTACTACATAATAGGACAGGTGAATATGTTGAAAAAAAGAAACAGAGAACTTTTGAATGATGATTTCAAGGTAGATACAAATATCTTGCCATGAATTGGAAAATCGCCATATCATTTTCATGTATGTAAATTGGAATATTGTCATAAGCATTCTTTAGGAAGTTTAACACCTCAACGAAAATCATGGGAGTAATTGGAACGTAAACCAACAAGCTGGTTAGCGGAAATTATTGATGCTTCATTCTTAAAAGAATAAATAAATAGATAAAGAGGATTAACACCATGTTCCTATAGATGTGTCATTTGG
This sequence comes from Glycine tomentella, assembly GCA_007407185.1. Taxonomy (NCBI): domain Eukaryota; kingdom Viridiplantae; phylum Streptophyta; class Magnoliopsida; order Fabales; family Fabaceae; genus Glycine; species Glycine tomentella. Next base: position 1,066,446 of record PYAF01004861.1, read on the forward strand.
AAAAAAACGTGTTATTGCTCGAATCCTATTTCCTATAAAAACAGTTGACAATTGAATCCAATTTTTCACATAAATTTTGCATCCATAATATTGTGAAAAGAAAGCCTGACTCCAAGAAGTTGTTTAAGAATAGTGGTGTTGAGTTTCTTAACCCTTTGCCTTAGGATTAGTCAGTTTTATTTCTCGATGGAGGCAAGGGATAACTCAGTGGTAGAGTGTCTTATAGAAGTATAAATAACATAAAAAAAAAGTAAATCAACAAAGCGATAAGGAATGGAATTGACAAAATTCACCAGTGAGACAATAAAATTACAAGTATTGTTTTGTAGGATAGCTTATAACTCGCACTCTAATATGGTATCAGAATTTATCCTAATGAGTGTTGTTGGGCCTATCATCATGTGATGAGGCTAAAATAGTGTAAACAAGACCGAGATAATAAACTGTATTATGTATTATACTAGTGAAAAGGAAGAAAGTAGAAACTACAATAGCATAATAGTAGAGTTTGAGAAAATTAGAGATAGGAGATCCTGGTAAGTTTGATGCAACAAACACAAAGTCAGGAGGGATCTCATCTCTGCTCAAGGCATGAGCACTAGGATGTATTATCAACATTACTATTTCTATAACTACAAAAACCTTCAACATCAAACGGATATTGTTTTAATTTTGGACAATCAAAAACACATGTTACTGCTTTCTTAGAATTCATGTACAGGTTGGATCACGGGTTTAGATTTATAGATATGATCAAAATCGATCAAATTATTGAGAATTGTTTTGTTTTACTTTAAATGCTGCTAATATTGGAACTCCAAGTGTTGAAACTACAAGTATTGAGACTACTAGTGTTGAAATTTCTTAAGGTATTACTTTCAAGTACACTGTTATTTGTTTCACATTTTTTTCATATTTATTTTTCTGTCATGTTTATAATATTAATGGATCATTTTTATTCATTTGTTTCAGCAATTTTGGTTGCAACAAATTTGATTATAGTAAATCTAGTTGCAGCAAAACTTATTGCAAAAAATTAGTTTGTAGAAAATAATTATGATTCAGACTATTATAATAAATCTCGTTGAAGAATATTTTGTTTTAATTTGTATTAGTCTATTTTAGAATATTATGTTAATGATATTAAATGAATCATTTTACTACTTTCAAACATTTGATAATATTGTGTTAATTATATTGAATATTTAGATAAATCATGAAATAAAATAGAAGTTCTAAGAAAGAAAAAAGATCAAATTAAAATGAGTAACTCATTGACCTAAACCGAATCAAACTGTTCATGAATGAGTTGGATTGAATTAGATTTCAAAAAAAAAAATTGTGAAAATCGAACCAAAACAAATCGATCAAATTTGATTGGGTTGAGTCTTGAATTTAACCAAAATCGACCCGAACTGGCCCGCTAACACCCCTAAATTCATGACCATTTCATAATTCATTTTTTCAAATACTAAAATTTCTGAACTTTATAAAAAAAAGTAAAATAAAAGAAATCAATCTAAACAACGAACCGAATATCACGTGAGATATTATAATTCTCTTGTTTGTTAGTTTAGAAATTTTTTATTATATGTTAATATTTAAAAATGAATGAATGGTTAAAAATAAATAGCGTTCAATGGTTCAAACTAAGCTGAAAAGAAACAAACCCCTCTTACACTTCATCCCTCATTCTAATCAAGCTACATTTTTTTTCCATTAATGTAGAATTTCTATACAAAACTAAGGTGGGATTATACATGAATTTAGCATCTACCCTATTAACAAACTCAAACTGAGCAAAAGAATGATTTTCATCTTAACCCTACTTCTACCTATGCAAAAAGTACCCTTTGAACAAAACATGTGAGGTAAGTTTGATATTGGGATGTATTTAAGCTGTGCATTTACCTAGGGTGATTTTTCAAAGGAAGATGCAAATGTTATTTGGATGTTAGTTAATCTTGGGATGCAGAATATTCAAAAAGTATGCATTTGGATGAGCCATTCTTTAGACACAGATGCAAACGACTTGTAAGTTCATAGGTCAAGGTCCATTCTATTGCCATCTGTGACTCCTTCATTTGCCTAACAATTCTGGCCTGCAAGAAGAATAGTTGCTTTTAGTTGACATTTATAGAATACTCATTGATATACCCATATTGATGTTTTTTAGTTGACATTTATAGAATACTTTATATTTATGGAATGCAACAACAATGATATATGCTACTTTGTTTGTTTTTACTGTGCAGATGGACATAGATGTCAACATGACAGTGGTTAGGGTGAACCTAAGCATATCTCCCACGGGGCAAAAGATAGGGGGATTGACCATTTTGGATCACCTTTTAATCTACTAACTAATTTTTAAAATGGGCTTGTTACAAAATGTTTTATCTGCATGAGTATATTTTGATAAAGATTAATTAGGTCAAACTTAAAGTTTGACCCCAAGTGACATGTCACATTAGTGACACAAATGAAATAATTAATTGTAATAATTCTGATTATCATACCAATTATTTAGATGGTCACGTCAGACAACAAAAATAGCTACCTTGACCATTTTTTATGTAGTAATTCTTATTTATTACTTTAATTACAACAATCACACGTCAGGTAATATGAAATAATAATAAAAAATTGCTACTTCAATTACTTTTTGTGACAACGCATGAACAAAGTAGCAATTCTTATTTACTACTTGTGCAATTTTATTAAAAGTGTATTTTTATTTTTATTTTTGATAATTGTATGTAAAATTTATAATAAATATCTTGTTGTATATTTTTTTTTATTATAGAATTTAATTTAAATTTTGTTGTGTATTTGTATTTTGTATTATTTTTTATGTTATGTATATTTTTTTTTGTTACTTTTGTACAAACAAAAATGCACAAAAAAAATCTACAAGTAGCAAAATAATCCAATTTATAGAATAATTTTAAAAAATATGTATATTGACAAATATAAATATTACTACTTCATAAAAAGTGGTTGAAATAACAATTTTTATTTGTTACTTATTGTTATCTTGCATTACAACCTGGACAATTGGTAAAGTGATCAGAATAAAACAACTATTGCAAATAGTTATTTCATCTATGACTTTGATGTCAAACTTTTATTTTGACCTAGTCTTTAGTCAAAATAGACTCATGCCGATAAAATATTTCATGGTATTCCTATTTTGAATTTGAGTCTATAAAAGTGACCCAAAATGGTAAATCACCCTAAAAGATATTTCAATTGTTCGATTTATCAATTTAATAATCAGTGGCTAGGATTTTGAATGGCAAGGCAAACTTGGTATGAAATTTTTAGGAAACATATTTTAAAATTTTATTAATTCTACATGGAAGAGAGAAGTTAACAACCCACTAAGAAGAAGATGGAGATCGATGACTCTATGTCCATCGTTGTTGTCATGGATAACTAAATTGATTACTTATTCTAAAATTATTTATGTATAATTTCGAATAAACAATCCAAAATTATGCATAATTTTGGGATGAGCAATTTACAAGTACTAAGTTTTTTTCTCTATTTTGGATTGTTTAATCCAAAATTATAACTCGGTCTAGAAAAAAAAGGAAAGGAAAGGAAAGGAAAGAAAGAAACAAAGGGTATAAGAAAGAAACAAAGGGTATTTTTGTCTATTTGGATTTCTATGAGGTGTAGGAAGTAAAATTTTGGGTGCAAGAAGCAAAGGTTGTTTTAATGTTGTTTAATGCTCTAAAAACATTTGTTCAAGGTTCACTTATTATTGTTCAAAGTGAGGGGGTAGTTATTGGCCTCAACCATATTGTTATTGGCCTATACCATCATTCAAAAATTCTAAACTTACCCTTACTCACAATGCACAATGGAATCACGATTCCGCTGCACTAGGGGGATGCGAAAAATATTATACAATGGAATCATAGTTCTATTGTATTTTTTTTTTCACACCCCACTAGAGCAATATAATTGTGATTTCATTGTGCATCTTGGTTTATGGAAAAAAATGTTCAACGGATCACAATTTTGTCTTGCAAAGGGGCTAAATACAACATGTACAACGAAAGTATGATTCTATTGCACAATGTACAATAGAATAACGATTTTGTTTTGCATGGGGGGCTAAATACAACATGTACAATGAAAGTATGATTTCCTTGTACATTGTACAATGGAATCATACTTATGTTATGCATAATTTTTCAGGAATAAAAAATGTACAATGAAAATATGATTCTGTTATACACTCTGCAATTGAATTATACTTTTATTGTACATTTTTTCAAGAGTTTGACATATAGGTTTGACAAATAGAAATAACTTATGTATTAAATCAAATTTCATAGAAATGTCTACTACATATGGAGATACACATCCATAAAATTAATTGGATACACATTGAACGTTTAAAATTATTTCAATCCTTAAAAAGGTCTACTACATATTTAGATCCTCTAGTTGATTAAAATTGTGTTGAAAGCTTGAATGTGTTTCAAGTAAGGCTTTTTCCATGAATGTGCTTCAGTGTGTAGTATATTCTCCATTGTGGTACAATAGGAGGCAAGGGACAATTATCCTTAAAAAAAAAAACTACATTATCATACAAAAAATGAAGTTAGCAAATAAATCAATATAAGCTTACAAAAGTAAATGGTATCTTTAGTGGATAATATATATCTGGACAAAGTGATTTCTATTGACAATTACAATTGAAATGAGACAAAACACATTTAGCACGAGACTCTTAAGTGGAAAGAAAGTCAAACTTTGCAACCTAGATAAGTGGACCAATACAACATTATATCGACTAGCAATGACATAACCCATATCAGAAATGGTCATTCACTCTACTTTGGGTATTGGACCATGTTCAACATACAAAGATGTTATTAATTCTAACAGTCTTTCTTCTGAGCCAAATAATTGACATTAGAGAAAGTGTCATGTTTAAAATTCCCGAATCAAATCTTGGCAAACGAGAGGCCAAGACTCCTCACCCTAGCCTTGCAAAGCTAAAATTGTCTTGTAATCATAATTTCCATAAGGTGTGACTATTAATATGTTTGGCAAGTCAACCAAATCACGCAAGTAGTAAATACATTGTAAGATTATATGTCGTGTCCACAGAGACTTTGTTTGTGCAAAATAGCTTTGTGCAACCAAATTCTAAGCAGTGAAAATAAATGATTGATTGGTTTTTTAAAATAAAGTGCAGAAACTAAAATTATCATAACAACAACAAGCATTCAATAATAAGTCAAACAAGGGACAACTACAAAAGCAAAAACACTCACTTATAAGGCAAAAACAAGGGAAGTGCAAAATGTGTGATGTTGTTGGGTGCTTGGCCTTACTAAACCACTCTTGATGCAATATTAATAATTTTTCACCACTAAATGTTCATTCAAGTGCTACCCTTATCCATAAAAACACCCTAATCAAGATTCTTCTAGTAGAAAGGCCTAAATCGCTTAGCTTAACTTCTAACCTCTTAGCAAGTTAAAAATAATGATTAAAAATATAGCTAATAAATATCATTCCATCCTTAGGCATTAGTTCATTAGAAGCTAATTTCAGTTCTTAGTAGTGATAGCATTTCCCAATGACTTTCACACTATATAAACATGCATATGGGTGATTAAACCAAAACAAGACAATAATAAAAGAAAGTAAGAAATAACATTGAATAAATAGTAAAAGATAATTATGTCAGAGTGTTTAGTGCACCAAGCCCCAACAATGGATGATTTAGCATTTCATTGTTATGAGAAGTCTTACAAAATGGAGAAATACAAGAGTGGAAAGAGAGTAAATGGTGAAGAACTAGGAAGAAGCCTAGAGTGTTTTGTGCTTTAGCTTCTCACTGTGCCCTAAGATGATTCTCCCTGATCCCAAAGGAATGTTCCTTTTATAATGGGCCCAAGGCCCTTGTCTTGTCACTTCACAAAACACAATACTTATTGGACGAGTAAGGCTTGCTTGACGAAATCCAATTAAAATTTTGAACTTCATATCAATGGACTTTGCTCATTAGGCAAGTTGCACTCGCTTAGCGAATTCTTTGGCAATTAAAAACTTGGATTTCATTTCTTCAAGTCAGTGGTCTTTGCTCGCTCAACGAGTTGCACTCGCTGAGTGAGCTCTGCAAATGACTTGGCCCTTTTTCTCCACTCTTGAGCTGCCACGTGGCCTTCTCTACGTGAGTTCTCTCATTGGGCGAGTATAGCTAGTTGGGCGAGCAATCTTCACTATGACAACTTCTCTTGGTGATAAAAAAATTGATAAATGTGCAAAACTAGAAGAAAATACTTACAATTTTTATTTACAGGACTAAAGTTCTATAATTTTTATATATATATATATATATATATAAATTCTAACTAATTGAGGCTAAAGTAAGCAAAAATCAAGGAAAAAATAGATAATTGATGTGTAAAATGTAATTCAAATGACTTTGTACACAACAATTATCAGTGAAATCAACAATGTTCAGAATGTACCGTTGCAACTCATTGGGAAATTCATCCATATAATGATCTATTTTTGTCTTTTTCTTGTCATGACCAATCTTGCAAGCCACATTTAAAGTTCCTGAACTGCCAACCATCATGTTCATTTCATCACGCGCTCTCACATTGAAGGTTTACATTTGGTAGATTTCATAGACTTTGGTGCACCCTTTATTTATACTTTCTCTAGAGGGGGCACATTGAAGTGGTATCCAAAAATTCATGTTCATCGACTTTTGTCATTAAGGTGATTTTACCACACATATTTAGTTGTGAAAATCTCTTTAACAATGCATCAATCTCATGTGTTAGGGTTAAGTCCCCCAAGAGTCACCCATGTCTTCTGAACTAGGAATGGATAACATCTTCTAATATACATGAATGAACTTCAAGGTAATGGAGCCATAAATATTGATAAGTTGTTTAAGTTCATAGGCACATGATAGACCATGAGTAACTCTAAGTGTGTAACCACAAGTAGAACTGTCAGTACCTATGGTGTCAACCCGTTGCAACTTGTGGAAAATAATGTCTTGTGCTTCTCTTGATAGAAAGTTGTGTAACTTCTTATATACCAGGGTATTAAACATGTGCTCAACCACATTTATGTTTTCTGAAACAAAGCCTTAATCATCATCTGCTGCAAGACAAACATGTTATTCATTGCATCCTAACAACTACACAAATCTCCTATGCTATCAAAAAGCAACCTCTTCAATCTTGCATTTGTGCCTTCAACCCTATTATGTAACAATATGAAATGTAAAAAATACTTTTAATTTAACAAAATGAAATGTAAAAAAAAATCAATTTCAAATAATTTATGTACCTATTTGTTGGTATGTTTCCAAGATGCATCACCCGATCATCCCATACTTGTACAAACTTCTCCTTTAAAGGCCTTAAACATGTATTTTGGACATAGTCAATAAATATTTTTCAAGCGTTCATTATACGATTCTTCATCTGGAGACTGCAACAATAGTTCCCAAACATCCATGATATTTTTTCACTCTTTAGCCTTATCCACGAGGGTTTTGCATTTTGCGGTGACATTAAAAAGGAAACACAGTCTCCAATGCATTCATGAAAGCAAGATCCTTATCACTGACAATAACATGAGACAACACATCATCTTCCACAAACAATCATTTCACCTTACTTAAAGCCCATTCAAAATTATTTGTTCTCTTAGAACTTAAATAAGCAAAGGCCACAATGAAAGTCATGTTTGTTGAAGTGACACCAACAATTTCCAACAGAGGAAGACGATACTTGTTTGTCTTGTTAGTTGTATTACAAATCAACACTGTTGAAAATGAATTAAGAACTTTGATGGAATTTGAATGTGTTTGCAATATATCTTTGACAACATCTTCATTGTCTAGCCATCTGTACCAATAAACATATTTGTCACGTTCTATCAACTTCATAAGATGTTGTATTTCCGTTCACGATGATATTTTTGACGTTCATTGTATATAATTTTGATGGTACTGATATTTGTCTGATCTTGATCTTTGATTGTCAACAAAATTTGACCGGGCTTCATTATGTTTTTGGTCAATTGGTTAATCATAACTTTTTCTTCACTGCTTAAACGACCAACATATGAATGATTAAGCAGTGTTTCCATCACTTTATGATTATGGAAACCACCCTTTTAATTTAAAAAGACACCCACATTTTTTGATTTCAATGGACTTGCGCACTAACTTGTCTTTGTACTATTTTTACTTATTTTCCCTCTTTTCGCAACCCAATATAACATATTTTTTTACTTCTGACTTTTGAATCATGATAATTTCCAAAATACTTAATTTAGACATGTGGATTTACGCAATTATCTCATATTTTCTCTTATTTAAGACTTTGTTTATGCCTTTTTGATGTAAATTGCTAATTTGTAGTTTGTTCTCTTTAACTTGTCATTTTGCTAGATTGCATATGCTTATGGATGAATTATTTTGTAGGATGTTGAATTGGACTGAATTGCATTTTTTGTAGCAAGGTTTAGTAAAAGTTTGAAGTGAAACTTACAGCTCAAATGTGCTTTAGTTGGGATTGGAAGGCCCAAACTGAAATTCCTTTTTGGAGAAGATGAAAAAGAAAGTTGTAGAGGAAAATCAACTTTAGCCAAACAATTTTCGGCTTAAGTTGAATTTAGACAGAGGTGTGAAACTGCATAGTTGCAGTATATGTTTAAGCCCATTTTTTTTTCTGCTTAAGTAGACCTCACTTAAGTGCATATTTCTAGGAGTCTATAAATAGATACGCTCATTTTGGCGGGTGTTCTTTATTTTGTAAAAAAATAGATCTTTTATTAAAGTTATTTCTCTCCAACTTTCTTCTCTCATTGATCTTTCATCGTTCTTGCTTTTGGATGCTATTCATGGAGATAGATAACTAAACCCTCCGTTGTTGGGGTTAGATTGTATCTGAATCTTATGCTCTCATGTATTTCTTTTGAAATAGTGTTATATATTCATCTTGTTGTTCAATGTTAATTTTTTACTTCTATGCTTTATTATTGTCATGGATTAGCCTCTCGTAGCTTGATTTTTAGATGAGATTATTATTGGAAAATACTTTCTTTATATCTTGAACTATGGTAAAATGTCCATTAAACCTCGAAGCTAGAAATAGGATGAGAAATAATGGTTATCTTTGGGTCATTGAGCTTAAAGCAAACTTCTTTGTTAAATGTGCAAGGGATTGACATTTAATGGGAAAACTTAGGTCTTTTCACCTAAAGAATTAAGGATTAGAATTTCTTTTTGAACTGTGACTGATATCAACATTGGATTACGAGTATCATGTTTTAGTGTAAAAAGAATTTGGTTCGGTGAAATCTAATCCTGACAACCTTCGTCATTTGAATATTATATCATTTTATTGTGTGTTTATCGAAAATCCCAAAAATATCGTAACTTATACCTTTGTTTTGCTTTATCTCTATTGTTGAATGCTAAGTTCAAATTGTCATTATTTATTTGTTAGTTTAGATAGTAAAAACATGTGATATTTACTAACTATTATGCAAGTTTTTGTGAGAATGATAACTCTTATTTATCAAATACTACTTGATGACTTGGCATGCTTGCCAATTAGTCAACAAATCACAACCATGAACCCCCAATTTAACAAATCACTATGCTCTTGAAAAACCTAAAAGAATCAAAAAAATTATTCAATAACAAAACACAAGGCTTCACAAAACACAGACATATAAAAGTCATGAAATATACCTCATCCATCATGAAATAACTAGAAAAGTCAAGAGAGTTAGGTTGTGAATACATATTGGTGTCATCACCATCCACATTTTCATCATTATCATTCCTTATACCAGTATCATTAGGCTCGACTTCATATAAAAGGTCAGATTGGTTAAAGAAATCTTGGCTTCCATTATCCATATTTCCCCATCCAGGTAGCATTATAACCTCATTAAATATAAATGTATTCCAATTCATTGATTCCACACTTTCTTAATAGAAAATAAAATACATTATACGTGTGATTAAAACCAGATAGACTCGACCAGTCTAACTGGTTCAACCATGAATCAAAGGTCTAGCCAGTTGATTAAACTATCGGATCGGTCATGCAATTAACCTGGTGTGACTCGATGTGACCCGACTAGGTTTATGGTTTGACCAGTGAATCGCTAACCCAATCTAGGTCAGTTTTTTCAAAAAAAAAACTATAAGTCAAAATTGTCTTGATTGATAAACAAAAAAATGACGAACACAAAGGAGGTTGTCTCTATCTCTCAAATTCACATGAAGCTTTTGTTGAGTGAACCTTAGTCCCTAATCTAATCACAATTGGCCTCCAATAACCAAATGTCACAACCACCACCGTTCCATCGGCACTGTCCACCTCGAACCAACATTGTTCACTAGTGCAATTGACTATCTCTGTCTCTCTGTGGGATTCACTCAACTGCACACAGAACCAACATCGTCTCTACATTGCAGCCTCCCATGGCCTCCACTGAGAGCAAATCCTTCAAGTCCTCTTGGCGGCTGGAGCAATGTTAAGACTTAAGAGTTTAGGGTTCCTCTTTTGTATATTGTTTGTCTTTTGTGAGAATCGAACTTGGCCCATTTGGTATTTTTTTATTAGGAAGAAACTCATTTGGACAATTTTGCTCTTTAATTGTCAAAATAAATAAGAAACCTAATTGATTAACTAGTTAAATACATAAATGAGGAAGGTACTTTTTTAATGTTGACTTAATTTACGAAATTAATTTAAATGGATGTCTTAATTTACAAAATTAAATAAATACAATTAAATTTTCTTATTTTACGAATTTTAAAATTTTCTAATTTAGTAAAAGAGAATGAGGAATATATGAAGAAAGTAATATATTTTGAGAATTGTCTTAAATTAGAAAATTTAGAAAAACAAATCAAAATTATTTTATATAGCCATATTTTGTGAAAACAGACGTGAACTTTATAATTATCAAGACAAAATAAAAGAAGCAAATTAAAATTATTTGATTCAGTCATAATTTGTTATTTGTTTAGAAGTTGTTTTTTTAGTTTAGAATCTCACGGTTAAATGTCAATTGATTGAACTTAAAAAATGAACTTGTGGAATTATATTGAATATTTGTAGTGAGATTTATTTTGGAATTTTTAAAACATGTATAATTTTTTTTAATACAGATTATATTATACGAATTAATTAGTGATTCATTGTTACTTTAATCGGATTAGTTACGGATTGATTTTTAAAATACTGGATGCCAGTATACACAATATGGATCCAGCGCAATACTAACTACACTCGTCCTGCAATACCTTACGACACAGCAAAGGTTAAAGGGTCTTACGCAGCATTTTTGTCCAATACCCATGCATCGTAGTAGGAGCGGACAGCATAGTGACAATGGCACCCAATAACAAAAAAGAAGAGAATGAACAATTATAAGCGAAGATTTTCCAATCAGAAACTTATTTTAAGTTGTTGGGTTACATTTTTTTTACATAATGATTACTTTATATTTTAGTGATTTATTGATTATGATTTCGAATATAAAGATAGTTTTTTTAAAGATAAAATTTCCCCCCTATCGTTTTTTTATACATTTTTTAAGGTTAATTGTCGTTATTTTATATAAATATTTAATTGTAGTTTTTGTTTACTGGTGTTACAGCCCATAAAAAAAGCATTCAGGTCCTTACTTTAGTGTTGTGTATGGCATGTGTCAGCACTCCAGCAAGTAAAGAACAAAAGCGAGCAACTAAATAAATATTTGGATTAAATACAATAATCTTCTATTTTATTCCATTCATAATTTTGATTTTTTTATTTTAAAATTGAGATATTTAGTCTTTTTATTTTCAAAAATTCATAATTTTCGTCACTTTATTTCAAAATACAAACATTTGATCCTTATATTTTAAAAAATTCATAATTTTTTAGTCCTCATATTTTAGAAAATTTACAATTTTAATTTAATATTTAATTTTTTCTATTTTTTTTACTTTGTAATTAATTAAATTATTTCTTAATGATATCTTAAATGAATATAATAGATTTAGGGTTCAATTGGATCAAAACAAAAGAAATAAAACGTAGAAAAAATTGAGAATTTAACTAAAATTATAAATTTTCTAAAATGGAGGACTAAATGTTTCTATTTCAAAATGAAAAAGACTAAAATAACTAATTTTTAAAAAATAAGAGGACCAAATATCTCAATTTTAAAATAAAGGGATCAAAATTGTAAATTGAACAAAATATAAGAAAGATAATTATATTTAAGTCTAAATATTTCTATTTATTTCATCCAAAGAAAATTATCAACAAATATTAGTTATTAGAATCTTTGTTTTATTAGCACCCATTTGACTAAAAGAAAACTCACTATTTCTATCTTCTTCATTGAAAAAAAAACTATTTCTATTTTTCTATTTTCTAAATAAGATTAAGATTGCAAGCAAAGAAAATTATATTAGAGGGGAATTTGTGTTACCTACAATTGGAAAATTGACGTAATGGCTTTAGGTCAAATCCATTTTTCAAGCAACAGCTTAATCAAAATTCCCTCAAATTGCAAGTGGTGGATTTCTTTATTCATTATACCCAATTTTAGTAATGAGTTTGATGTTGATGCTGAATTACAGTGGAGGTTTCTATTGCTTAATGATTATTAGTGACTGGCTAGGTGTATTTTCGACTTTAATGCTTCAGGATTTGTTGAGTTGATTAAGGATATTGTACATGAATAATTTGAATCAACACTTTGATTGTTATTAATTTAAGGATGTCAATTTTCAGTTGTACGGTCTGATTAGGTTGTGCAACCACTGTGTATTTAGTTGTAATGTCAATTTCCTAATTGGAAACTTTTTCAAAGCCAAGATCATGGGTGGCTTTCACTATTAAATTAATTTCAGAGCTTTTAGAGCCTCCAATATTAGGGTTGGTTCATTGCTGCTTTGCTACTTCTCTGGAAGGTATTCTCACGTTCTGCACTCCAACTTTCCCACAAAAACAGCTCACCCTTCACATTCTTCACACCCCACTTTGTTAAACCATGATCTTCATAATTACCTGCTCTTGAAAATGAATAATTTTGTATGTGACAAGTGGTGTGTGTATGGTTAGCATGCATGTTACTACTACTTATTTAAAGGAATGCATTTTTCTTGTCAATGACTTCACCCATATTGAATGGATTTGGCACGTGTTGAAATTACTAAGATCTGCACAAGGAAAGTATGGGGATTCATTTTTCTTGTATAGTGTATTATTTATAACAGAAAAAAATGTTATAACTTCATCATGTATTGAAATTTATAAGCTGAAGTATTCTGAATAAGGAAATTAATTATTATTTTCAGATATGCTAAAATAATTCAGTCATCCCTCAATTTCAAAGTGAAAAAGATTATCTAAAAAAGATTATCTAGAAACAAAATCATATTCCAATACGATCAAATTCAGTTAAGTTTCCCTCTCATGCTAAGTTTCAAGTACATTCAAATCGTGTATCTCACCTACTTTAAGTCTCGTACGCAATTCAACCCCTAACCCTCTATTTCCTTTTAAGAACTCTACTTAATCAATTACAACTTTGTTTCTTTGCTTTATTTTCATACCCTTTTCTCTGTGTGTCTTACTTCAGCTTAATTAAATTAGATCAATTATGTCACTCTTGTAAGTTAATTTGTAACTACTTTTTATTTCCTCTCTCTCCCTCCCTAAAACTCAATTAAGTACATTTGAACCATCTCTTCTCCTTTTTGCATAAAGATAAAAGTTCTGAAGAAATCATACAGCACTACAAAGAGTAACATAAATATCAATTTCTACTAAAAAGAAAACACAAGGTCTTTTCTACCCAATTTTTCTAGCATTTATATGTGGACGTCAAAATCTAGCTAGCAAGGATTTGGAAGGAATAGAATGGCAAAAAGGTGAGAAGGAACAATTTTTCAAGATTCCTCTAAAACCACAAAAGGACAAATGGACATACAGGGAGCAAAGAAAGAAAAAAAGTTTCCCATGCAACTAATAGTTGCTATCAAAAAAGAAAAGGATAAGTTAAGTATTGCAATAAGAACATATTGGAAGCTATCATGTCCCACTCAATATTGGAACAACCTTGCATAAATCGATATATTGTGTGTATGGTGGAAGAACAAGATTGCTGGACTTATTCTGTGCTATAGAGAAAGGCATGTTTGGGTAAAGAGGAATCACATCCAAACGTGGTTTGTGATCTTAACATTCTTGTTTGGTATCTGTTTGTGTATAGAACAACATTCAATTGCTGCACATGATTCCTCCTTTTAAATGGAGAATAATAGAGAATCATGATTAAATTAGGTGTATAATTTACTCAAATACGTTAACAACCTGATTTAATGTCATCATAATATAAAATTTTAGACAATGACTTTTTTTATAAAATATCCATATAATTTAAAAAGGTAATTCCCTTTTTAATGCTTAAACAAATTGAAATTTTCAAAGCAAATCAGTTTACAAAATTTAACTTAATTTTTCACTTGCATGAATTCTAATGTACATAGCAAACACTACTAAGGAATTCATCAACTCCTGCACAATAGATCTATGTGTGTGAGGTATACACAATTCTTATACCGTACATAAAAAGTCGTGAAAAAAATGGAGTAAGACACAATTTAGTATAATAATCATTTGGGACCAGCATCTACTTGATGGTGTGAACAGATCTATTTTGAATATTCAACAAGACATAAGAGAGAGAGAGAGACAGAAACTTGACAAGAATAGTATATTTCCCACACAATGAATATTCTACAGGGTCTACTTAATGATGTAGAAACTAGAAAGCATGATGTGTGGCTAAATGCATAGCTTCCTCTACATGGCCAAAGTATGAGGTGCCAAAGATATTAGCCTTTCAACCCATTCCTTAACCTCCAGTATCTTTTAGCATTTTTTAGTCATGCCAAAGTATAATATGCTTTAACTTCACTACTACTCAAAAAATGCATAAAACCTCCCCCTCTAAACCCTTTGTACAATGTCCTCATCATTCTGTTGTGTTGAGCACCATTTCATTAAACTCTTCCCACCGTTAAGCTCCACCCATCCCCCATGATCCCTTCAGGAATAATGAAGCACCCCAGAGGAAAGCTTCCTCTTCCCATCATTGTCATCACAACCTGTGTTCTTGCTTTTGTGGCTATCTTGTATGTAGAGAGGCTCAGTTTCCTCTCTTCCAAGTCCATTTTCAAGTTCAAGCCATGTCCTAGAAAAACCACCAAACCAAAGACTAGTAAGTCAGCTTGACAAATGCCACAACTAAACATATACCTCATCTTATCTCATCTTTGCCTTTTCATGTTTTTGTTTATCAGTTTGATTCTAATGCAATGATATCTCTCATATCGTGATTGTCCTAGCAGGTGACAAAAAAGCAGATGAGGAGGTTGTGGTTGTGAATGCATCATCATGGATTGATGACAGGTTTGATTTTGACCCTGAGGAGTGCAATGTTGCAAATGGGAAATGGGTGTTTAACCATTCAATAAAGCCTCTCTACTCTGACATAAGCTGTCCATACATAGATAGACAATTTTCTTGTGTCAAGAATGGGAGGAATGATTCTGACTATCGCCATTGGGAGTGGCAGCCAGAAGATTGCACCTTGCCACGGTAAGCTTCACACTCCAACAAGCCAATTGTAACTGAAGAACTTGATTTAAGTATGTATACTTTTTGGTCATAGATATATGTATGTTTAGTTTATATAACCTATATTCCAAAATGACTATTTTTTGCAGTTTCAACCCAGAGCTTGCCCTCAGAAAGCTTCAAGGGAAAAGGCTGCTATTTGTGGGGGATTCACTGCAAAGAAACCAATGGGAATCTTTTGTCTGCTTGGTAGAATGGGTCATACCTCATAAGCATAAATCTATGCAACTAGGAAGAGTTCATTCAGTTTTCACAGCCAAGGTATTGATACATGCATTCAATATACGGTCAAAGATGTTGACTTCAACTCAATCAGCTATTAACTTAAGAACAAAACTTAGATGCAGTTTTATGTGTTTTGGGTGTTGTTTTTCAATTAGAATCAGAGTTTTACCTCGGCGATCTGCATAACCCAAATCACCGAGGTGAAGCTCTAATTGTGATCGGAGAACAACACCAAAAGCACATATAAAATTGCATCTAAATTTTGTCCTTAACTTAATCAGAGGCTCTGCCGGGCTCTCAATTATGTAATTGACACTTAATAAAAGCTATTACTAGTAGGAATTCTCTCAAATAATGACACTAACTCTTAGAAATCATGCTTCTTTTTTGGAAAACTCAAGCTCATTCTTTTTTGCATCTGTGCTTTCTCAGGCTTACAATGCTACTATAGAATTCTATTGGGCCCCATATCTTGTGGAGTCCAACAGTGACATTGACATCATAGATATAAAGAAAAGGATAATAAAAGTGGATGCTATAGCTGAAAGAGCCAAAAACTGGACGGGTGTGAACATCCTTGTTTTTAACACCTATGTATGGTGGATGAGTGGTATTAGGATTAAAACAATGTAAGCTTTCTTTGATACTTACTACTAAATCAGCATATTATGTGTGTCATTCTTCTTCTTTTGTTCATAACAAACATTCAACAATCTCTAGCAACATTTGATCTTTAACTAAAAGCGAGAAAACATTGCCTAACCTCTAGTTTACAAATTTCAGATGGGGTTCATTTGCCAATGGACAAGAAGGGTATGAAGAATTTGACACCCCAGTTGCTTACAAGTTAGCTTTGAAGACGTGGGCCAACTGGATCGACTCAACCATCAATCCAAACAAAACACGAGTCTTTTTCACCACTATGTCACCAACACATACAAGGTCTCTATCTTAAGGAAACTTCATGTAGTTAAACTTTTTATGGCAACAATAAGCTATAAGTTAAATGCGTGTTTAGATTCATGTTGAAATACAATTTAACGTGATTTTAGGCAGGGACGGATGCACCTTAAGCATTGTGGGGAAAATTGCTCCCACTAAGATATATTTTTTTTTACTTAACTATATTTGATAAATAAAATTATCCCCATAAAAAAATAAATGTTGCCTCCATAATACAAAACTATTTTTTTTAAATGAATGTAAAAATTTATAAAAAAATAAAAGAGAGAATAAATCGATACTAATTTTATCACTTTATCTTTCAAACAAATAACACACACACATTGACCCGGTTGTAATTTCTAAAAGTTTAAGTTATTTGAAATTTTTTACCATGAGATTATGCATTTTGTAAAAGTTTAAAATATTTTTTCTTTGGAAATATTATAAACTAGTACTTTTTTGCCCCCGCTAAAAAAAGAATTGGATCCGTCCTTGATTTTAGGTAAATATTCATATGTTTAGTTTCATGTCAAGGGATTGATTCTAGGTCTAAAACTGATTTTAAGTTTAAGTAATTTAGGTAACTTTTGCATTGGATAAAAAACTCAAACATAAATTAAATGACTTCAAAATCAATTTCAACCAAAATCAATCTTTCATAATAAGTTGTTCTTTGCTTCATTCTCTGATTAAATTGCTCTAGATCGTAAGATGTCAAATTTGTTGTTTCTCAGAAGCCAAGACTGGGGCAACATGGAAGGTGTGAAATGCTTCAATGAGACAAAGCCAGTGAGGAAAAAGAAGCACTGGGGAACTGGTTCTGACAAGAGAATAATGAGTGTGGTTGCAAAAGTGGTGAAGAAAATGAAAGTTCCAGTGACATTCATCAACATAACACAGATATCAGAGTACAGAATTGATGGACATTCATCAGTTTACACTGAAACCGGAGGGAAACTGTTAACTGAAGAGGAAAGGGCTAATCCACAAAATGCAGATTGCATACACTGGTGTTTGCCTGGAGTTCCTGATACGTGGAATCAAATACTTTTGGCTATGTTGTAACAAACAAATATATATCTTGCACAAAGATCCATGCCCTTTTTTTTTCTTAACTCTTGTGACATGAAGATGTCCACTATTTTGTTGTGTACATTCTGTTGAAATGCCATTTGTGTGATATAAATATACGTGCATCATGAATAGAGTTGACATTAGAGTACATTATGAAACCAAAAAGGGTCACATATTCACTATGTCACATTTATACATACAAAGTCATCTGACATCTCCACAGCGAACCTCAGCTAAGTGAAAGGAAGATTCTGAAACTTCAGTTTCATGGCTTATGACCTACTGACACAACTTGTCCCCTGTCAAGAACAAACGATTGAAATTTATGAAAAAAAGAAAAAAAGGAGTCCCTCACTAATTTTATTTAAAATAAGAAAATTTGAAAAACTTTATTTATTGAGTAAAAAAAAAAAAGAATTTTTCAATTTGGTCTTTGGGAAATGAGTTTGGATTTGGGGCATGGTTAAGAAAGATGGAAAATGGATAAATTCCATGGCAACACTGATATATCCATAAAATGATTATTTTATAGTAATTAAATGTACAAGCATTAATAACTTAAAAAAATTTGCTTTAACCCAAAATGAAATAAGAAATTCAATAAAACTAGAGAAGAATATAGATTTGTAAATTTATTTTTAATTTGATAGGAAAATTCTCTACTACGCCTACAAACACTGCAATGAAATATATACAAGAAACACATCTTTGATAAAACACTGCATGAAAGCCAAGGGAACACTAAAAAGGACTCAAAGAAAATTAGAGGCAACAAGAAGGAGGGAAGATGACAAAAAACAAATCCTATAAATGATAATTGTCATGAAGATTAAGTCTTAATTGTTTAATAAACTTATGGATCGTCATAATTTTATTCTTAATAAAACATGTTTTATTGAGTTGAAAAGAAATGATGTTTATAAATAATTTTATATCTCGATTTTTAAGTAATATAAAATTTTATGACTATTAAAACATTAACGGTTAAAAAATCAATGATAATTGAAACATAATCATACATCAAATCAATCAAATTAAATGTACTAACAAGCACGACATATTGTTTAAAGCCTTATGAAAGAGTTAGGGTGTGTCTGGTTATTTAGGCTATATAAGGTGATTATCACACAACAATGGGCTTAAACATTTTTTCAACCACTTTACCTGAATAAATGTCCAATAAAGGTGGCTTTTACTTTTTGTGCTCAGAGAGTTGAGGATCATAACAAATGAGCTAAGTTATTCCACCAGTCAATTTATAAATGGATGTGGGTTGTTTGACCCAGTTACTAATATTCGCTGAGTGCAACTTCATACACCATTGATTATTTCTTATACACCATTTTTTTTTTAAATACCAAAACTGCCCTTGTTGGTTGTGGACACATATTTACCTCAATCTGTTTGTTGTGTAATATTTACCAAAACGCTGAGCAGCTTTTCATACACCATTTTCGTCCTGCAGTTTCAAAGCCTTTTCATCAACATTGGTGAAAGTTCGCCTCAGTCACATTTCATACGCATTGGGGATTTTTGGTGCCGGAGCGTGGTTGTCGGAGCTGTTTGTGGTTGTCGGAGCTGGAGCTGAAGTTTTGCAAGGTAAGTGGTGGCGGTGTGGATCGTACGGATTACCGAATC
>PYAF01004861.1:1086152-1113008 GCA_007407185.1 Glycine tomentella
AAATTTTTAAATTAAAGATTAATTAAAAATTATTATTGATATGATTTTAAGATAATTATTATAAAAATTAACAAATTTATTATATCTAGTAATCTATGGTTAAATAAAAATAAAAATTATTACACACTAATACTACATAACATATTTTTTCTCATAAAAATGTTTTTATTCTTTCAAATATTTGGAAATATTAATTTTATTTTTTATAAAAATCAATATATTTAGCATTTATACAGTTATATAATAATATAGTTTTAGTTTCTCATTAAAACTAAGAACATATTTTTACTAAAATATAAAAACTAAAAAAATTAAACTCCTAGAAATTATATTAAATTTGTATAGAGAATAAAAATATGATTAAATTATTTCATAGGTCTCTAAATTATTTAACAATTTTTATTTAGGTCTTTCAACTATTTTTGTTTCCAATTAAGTTCTTAAACTTGTGTTTTTTTAATTATGTTCTTTTGTCCTGTTGATTATAGAATATTAATTGTGTACGTCAGTTAAGTGAATTTAAAACAAAATTATTATAGAGTAAAACCCGATAGATTTGTGAAAAAAATATTTATGTCGAGTGGATTTGTATAGATAAAAATACTAATACAAACCTACAAAAGGTCAATATTAATTTTAGAATCATTAATTATGCGTAGTTATTTTTTTAACTAGTGTAAAAATTTAATTAAAAACAATCAAATAATTCATGCACTTATAAAATAATTTATCTTAAAAATCATCCAAATATTTTAGCGTTTCAATATAATAATGTCAAGAGGTGAAGACCACCAATATAAACTAAACTCAACGCTCAGTTTAAACCCTTCGCCGCCTTATTTCCAGAAACCTCTTCAATCAATCTCCCCTCTTATAACAATCTCTAAATCAAGGTTTGCGATTAGTTACCCTTTTCATTTCCCAGCTCTCGATTTCTGTTCTGAAACCATATTTTTTGTTCTTCTATAGTTTCTTCGAATTTGTTTTCTAATTAGAAAATAAATAAAACTTTTTTCTGGGTTTTGCGGTTTTGGAGCGGTTTTACGTTTTTTTATTTTCTGGGTAACGTTGGAATCGTTTGCAGTTTGAAGCCAAGAAAATAATCATGGCCGGTGGTGCGAATTTCGTGCATAGGGTTCTCTCTTACGTGGTGAATGAAGTGGTTGTCAATGGTCTTGCCAACAGGTACGTGGTTCAGTCACTTTTTTTTTTAATTTTATTTTATAATTCTGGTTTTGAACTATGCGTTTGATTTTTGAGGTTGTAAGCTTCCTTCTCTAGCTTAATCTAAAGGGGTTTGAAGGTTTTCTGCATGTGCGCGTATATACCTATGAATATGATAATTGGTAATGTGCGTTTTGTTGTATTAGATTTTCCTGTGCTGATTTTTAGAAATTTTAGTTAGCTTTAATGTGGATTGTGCATGAATCATATGGTTGTGTGTTGAGGCAAAACATAGTGGTCTCGACGGCTTGAAAGGAATTAGTTTCTGATGGGGAATATCCTTGGTGGTAAAAAAAAATGGTTTTGTTGATTACATCTTTTTTTGAATTTTTTTTATTATTGCCAACACTCTGATTTTGGATTGAGGGACTCAATCAAGAGGAGTAAGAAAGACATGGAAAATTTGGAAACCTTGAATCAACCATATCTGTGCCTGTGCATGGAATATTACATTGATTAATAGAATTAACAAGCATTCATTAATTACAGAAAAATTTGACATTAGGTTAGTTAATAGGTTGCTATTATAGCATCTTCATGTTGCAGCCTGTGAATGCTACAGGTTGTGTGCATTGCGTCACGTTTTTATGAAGTGCCCACTGTTGCAGGCAATAGTGTGATTTATGCCCAGGGGTACAACCCATCTTTGCCCTTGTTTTCCATGCTTTCCTTCCTCAACCCACAACAGATAGGGGAGGGATTTTTCAGTCACATCGTTTGGGCTCCTAGAATATGACACCCTTGGGACTTTCTATTTGATTATATTGAAAGGCCCAATGAATTGGGATTTCCCTATTGGGCCAGGTCACCCATTTCGAGGCAAGCGGATCATTTATAATAAAGAGGATGAGCTTCAAGAGAATGATAAGCCATTGTTTCCTGTGATTTTCCCTCCCTTATTTGCATCTGATAGGCTTTATTAATTTTATAGCTGTGCTCTTGTTCAAGACGACTTGCTTCTTTGTTAATTGTTTATGCTGATTGATTTTTCCTGTGATGACATTTGAGTACAGCTTTCTAGTTTCTAGGGACTGTTTGATTCTATTTTTGTTTTCTTGTTTATGAGAATTACTTCACAGAAATACTTTACAGAATATAAATATTCAAAAACTAGTGTTTGATACTTTTTCTGACAAGTTTTTAATGATTAAGGACAATAGGACACCCATCGTCTTCAGAAATGTTTTCCCATTCTCCCCAGCAATATCTATTTCCTCTTCAGAGATGTTCTCCTGGACAATCACCTCATGGGAGTCTATGTTATTTAAGGAAAAGATCTTAGTCCAACTCAAACTACAAATCTCCTTGTAGTGTATGACATGGAATGCTTTGTCCGTTCCACTGCACAGCTTTATTTTTGTGCAGAACACCTTGTCCCATTGAAAATCATTGATCGCCCTTTTTAGTGCATTGGTGTCGTTAGGAGTTTGTCCAAAAGCTAAGGCTTGTGCTTCATGAAGGTCGGGAACCATTGTTGGCAGCTGTGGTAATGGGGTGGGAGAGAAAAATGTACTGGTTGGGTTTGAGATGGGAGCAGAGAAACAAAAACAACCAAAATGTGCTCTAAATTTTTTAATTTGAATGTGATTATGGAGGACAAGTTTTCAAAATAATAATCAGATAAAAGAATATGCATCCAAAATGATTTCTTTTCATCGTTCCATTTTTAAAGGGGGAGAAATGTTTTAGAGAATATTGATCAAGCAGGCCCCTAGTCTCCATGATATGATTCAATTATTACCTTACGGATTCCAAATCATCTACCACAGATTTTCAAAATGTGGGTGCATTCAAATTCCAAGGGTTTCTTGCTTTTGAATTATCCAATTGTCTACACAAAATTCATTTACAGTAGTAGTTCTTGTTTTCTTGATTACTATCATTTTCTCATGTAAATATTCATTGTGGTTTCCCAGTCCTGCCTTTCAGAGGTTTGCAGTGAGGACATCAAAAAGAATTGAAGATATTTCTAACAAAGGTAATAGGAGCAAAATGATTGTCTTTTGATGTTTTATTGACCATGTCAACAAATTTCACACTTGTGTTATATATTCTGGCAGCTGTTCAGAAGAGGCAGGAGCTAGCCGAGCAGATCAAAGACATATCGAAAAATATGGAGGTTGTATGCTGACAAAATTGATATTTAAATCAATATTGACAATGTGATTATCATCTTTTAACTTTCCCTTTTCTTTTGCTGCTTCCAGTCATTCAAGAACCAGTAATTTTGGTATTCTTGTTACATTGTTGAAGGTCCATAGTCACGGTTTTCTTTAGCCAAAGATGCTGCTGGAGATAAAGGCCGGGTGTTTGTAAATTTCTTTTATTAATTATATATTTTGGTTCTTAACTCGTGATC
This sequence comes from Glycine tomentella, assembly GCA_007407185.1. NCBI lineage: Eukaryota > Viridiplantae > Streptophyta > Magnoliopsida > Fabales > Fabaceae > Glycine > Glycine tomentella. Next base: position 1,089,736 of record PYAF01004861.1, read on the forward strand.
TCGAGTTGGGATGCAAGGGTTTTTCAGTTTGCTTGGTAAACTGAAAACAGGATTAGGATATTATTGCTAGTCGAGGACTGATTATTACAGAATAAAAATTATACTTCTTACATTCAATTTGTTCTTCTAGGGAATCCTATTTGGATCCAGGGTACAAATAGGTCTCTTGCCAAATCATTTGTATACGAGTTCTTTTACGAGCTTCATGTCTAGAATTGTTACCTTGTTCTTGCATACGTTTATCAATTAATTTCTCAATGTGAATATCTTGGGCTTGAATGTCATTAAACTCATCTTTAAACTTTCATGATTTTCTTCCTACACCCAACAAATATTCCACACGTCCGACAATAAATAGTGTAATTTTGAAATTTTCCTTTAGTAAAACCTTAAGTTTCGTATGGACAGATTCTCATATCATTTTGCTTCTTCTTCGCCCACCATTCGCCTTCTTCTTTGCGGACCATTCTTCTTCCTCACATCACTCTTCTTCTTTGTGGACCGTTCTTCTTTTGCACCATTTGTTGATTTCAACAACTTCCTCGTTCGTTGTTGATCTTGTTGCCGTCGTTGTGAGTTTTTCTGCCACTTCATTTTTCTGTAAAAAAAAAATTGTGTTAAATTATATGAATTGCCACTCAGTATGGATCATACGAATTGTCAATCCGTATGATCCATACAGATGGGTGTTGAAAAAAAAAAAAAACTTATCTCTCCCACCACCGCAACACCCATTATGACAAAGACAATGCAGTTACCAAACTACCATCAGCCAACACAAGATGTAGGTCCATCAACAACGACAAACAGAGGAGATGAAAAAAAAAACAAAGAAGCATAAATGAAGAAGATACAGAAACAAGAAGTGAGGAAAGGTGATCTCGAAATAAAAAAATGAATAGTGTATGAAATATTTGTTGGTGTAAGAAGAAAAATCTAAACTTTCATTCAAACTTAAGGTTGAAAAATGAATCATAAGGATCCATTTGAAGGATTAACAAGGGAATTAAAATTTTTACACAAATGAAAAATAATAAGAGAAATGCAAAACCAAGTGGAGTCATACAACTTGTAAATATTAAGACAATATATGGGATTCAATAACTAATTTCATCTAATTGTAAATATAAAGACATCAAACTCCTTTAAAGTTACCTCTTCACTTTCAACTAGATTTCAATCTTTTTAAGACGTCTGTAATATGTTTCTTTAGATTTCGATTTAGCTTCTATTCTTTTTCTTTTTTTCCATTGGAGGCTAAAAAGTAGATGATGAGACAAATTCACAATTTGTTGACGTATCTGACATAGATGATAAGGTTATGCCCTTGAAGTAGAGATATCTTTGTTCTTTTTAAAGAACCTTTACCTCAATTCGAATTCTATTTAAGCTCATCTTTAAATAAACGTCATGCATATTAAAATTTGAATGTTTCTACATTTTGATTAAAAATGGCAAATGCTTCATTGTATCATTCTCAAAGCTCATATTTTTCTTCCTCTTGGCAACTTGTGTAGCATTTTACAAACTTTTAAACTCCACAGTTTATCTTTTGCTAAAAAGCTTTTAGTGCACCCTTTCCTCTGTCTCGTTCATGATCGTGATGTTCATTATAGTGGTCTTTGATCATTGACATAAAACCATCTGCCTTTTGGTTAATTCCCATCACTGAGTCCTTTGAAACATCAAGTCATGCTTAAAGGAGTCAGTGGCGGAGCTTGAGAAAATAATTTGGAGGGGTCAAAATAAATAAAATTATAATTTATAAATTAAATTAAATATTATAATAATTTTGTCAAAATTTTATGGAAGATTTTTAATCTTTTAATGAAATTATTTAAATATTAATTAATTATCTTATATGATATTAAAATACTTTTAAATTTTATTAATAACACTCTCTTTAGGTATTTTTTAAAACTTTTATATTCCTATCTTCCATTAAATGAAAATTGGAAATTTTATCTGTAATCTTCTTTTGAAATTTTTTGCAAGAAACATTTAATATTTTGTATATGAATAAAAAAATGTAGACAACGCAAAAAAAAGTTAATTTTTTCTAGGAACTTTTCAATTAATTTAATTAAATGGTCATATTTTTACCAGATTATATCAAAAGCTAGAAGACTTAGATTTGTGTAATGGAAGACCTTTGACCTTGTGACATTTAAGTTAGAAACACGATATTCTAATCAACTGAACTGATAGACCATTCATGTTAAAAGTTAATTAATATTGTTATATATAATATTACAAATTTTAATGTATATCTAATACATATAAATTTTCATATTTTATAACAATTAAATTTTATCTAATAATATATATTTATATATATATATATATATATATAAATTTCTAAAGTATATGAACCTATGATTTTATAAAATTTAAATTTCTAATGTATATGAACCTAATAATTTTTATTCAAATATATGATTTTTAATTAAATCATAATTTTTATTTTAAATTTATTGGTATAAAATATGCATTATTAGATATAAAAATGTATTATTAGATAAAATCTTGGTTTAATTATAAAATATATGTATTTTTAGAAAAATAAATTTAAAATAAAAATCATGGTTTAATTAAAAATCATAGATTTAAATAAAAATATTAGATTCATATATATATATTAAAAAATTTAATTTTATAATATCATAAGTTTATATATTTTAGAAATTTATATATGTAAAAAAAATATTAGATAAAATTTAATTGTTATAAAAATTATTATGTAAATTTACGTGTATTAAATATATATTAAAATTTATAATATTATATATAATAATATTAATTAATTTTTAACATAAATGATTTAATAGTTTAATTAGTTACAATATTATTCTTATAACTGGAAGGTCATAGATTTAACTGCTTGGACCAATATATTGAAAATCATTTCATTACTCGCATCTCAAATCTCAATCAAACTTTTAGCATAACCTGAACTCGACTTAATTTGAAGGTCAAACAAATGGTGATGGGCCTTATTTTTTAATGTTTTGTTTTCAATGGATTAGACTTTTTGACTCAAATCCAACTGATATTTACTCTTGATACCTATAGATGCAGTGTTCCTCGTCATATCACTTAAGTGGGGAAAAAGATTTGGATAGGTCACTTCTCGTTTTACGAACTAAGTAAATGACTAATGGTCAGGCTATAGTTCCTTATTTTGAGACAAACAAGCTTATGTCATTTCATTAATAACCAAAAAAGCAATACAAAGAGGAATATGCAAAAAAAGTTAGAGACTAGAAAAAGATGGTGTTGTCCTAGTTAGGGTTTGGTTGACTAACAACAAGGACATACAATCATGTAAAGTGCTACCCAGCTCAGAAAAATCTTCAACAGTGCTATTTATTTTATACATAACAACCTTGCAGTCAAATACAAAAATTGCATGAAACTTCATGCAACCTCATCGCACTTGTAGCCTGAATAAGAAAGAGTAAACCCATCGATTGCCCTTCCTGGACGTAAAAAAAGGGTTCCTCCACCTAGACCTAGCAGCCATTACGTTTCCTTACATGTCTCTCTTGATACACACCCCAAAACCAATACAATTCAATTATTTGAAGAAAGAGGCGTCAACATTACATTTCAGAGTAGCTGGAGGTGGTGGTGGCCAATGATGTTGGTAATAGATAAGATTGTGATTTTGAAAAAAGACATTATCACTCTTAAGATTTGTTTAGATAGAAATTAAAAATATTTTTGAAAACTTTTCTATTAAAAATATATTATTTTTTTTAATAAAAAAACTCTTAAAAATACTTTTAATCTTAATCTTGTATCCAAACATATCCTTAACCCTGAATTAATAAAAGGTGTCACACTATACTTCCTACTTCCTAATGTTTGAAAATGTAGAGTTTATAATAAGAACGTAAATTTTGATTCTTCATTGATGAGCCTTCTTTGGATAATTTTTTTTTCCATAAGCATTTGTATATAAAAATATAATAAATAGAATTTATCTTGTAAATTAAAATTAACTTATTATTTAATTTTTATAAAACTCTGTAATTTAATGTTTTAAAATTTGGGATACATAAATTAACTTTATTTTGCGATAAAAATTTAATTTAATTTATATTCTAATTTTATTCTTATGAAAATACTTTTAGGAGAACTTATTTAATGGATTCTACTCTAAACACTAGTAATGATTTCAGGTTAATCATGTTTTTAATCCTTCAATTTTTTTAACATTTCACCTTCATTTTATTTTTAAAAAATTGATCCATCTTAGTTGCTAATATTTATTTCTTTTTCCGTTTCATTTAAAACCACCGTTAGTTGCTGAGGTAGCAGCTTTTTTTAATTGTTTTAAAACATTTTAATTTTTTAAAATGTATTATAAACCACCGTTGATAGTTTTTTAGTAAATTTTGATTAATTAAAAAATGTATTAAAAAGAGTGTGATGAAAATTTTGGTTTTTTAAAAAAGCATTGTTAAATGCAACTTGAGGAAGCATTTTCCAAATACTAAATCCTTGTCCTTTGCTGCGAAGGTTTAAGGTTAAGGTTTTCACAGAATTCCCCTAATGGCATCCATCGTATCCACCAAAGCCAACCAATTTCGCTATTCCACGCGCCTTCTCTTCTCACACCTTCTTCGCCATGGCAGACCCTCCACGCTTTCACCACCCTTCTCTTCTCATCTTCAACCACTCCATCACCCTTACAAGGTTCACTTTCCTTTCATTGTTATTCACCCCTAAAAAAAATCAATTTTTAAACATAAAGTTCATTGCTTTGATTCTATCTCTCGTTCTTCTTCTCCCATCTCAATTGGGTCAGCTCCAATTCTCATTGTGACTCACTTTCTGTTGAATTTCTAGGTTCGGAATCAAAGTTATGGAAATGGGTCGTTGAGGTTATGTCAAAGGTTTCTATCTTCTTCTTCTTCTTCTTCTTCTCCTCCTCCTGCTGCTAATGTTAGTAGAGAAAAACCAGCATCGGATTCAGATCACTCTGCAAAAGATGGTTCTGGCCAAGGGAAAGCATCTGGGAGTGGAGGAGAAGAGGGTCAGAAAAGTGATGCTGGGAAATCCGTTCGTGGAGGGGTGTGTATATATCTAAATTTATTATTGTTAGCAATGTGATTTTTCTTCCTTGAGCATTTTTTTTTTTCAGTTAATGTGAATTTTATGTGATGGTTTTGGAGTTCTGAGTTTATTTTATAATCTGTTTGCAGCCTGTTTCTTGGTTGAGCTTTCTCTTGCTGGTGCTCACTGGAGCTGGATTGGTGTTCTACTATGACAGGGAAAAGAAACGACATATTGAAGGTAGATTACTATGGTGAGTTTAGTTTTTTTGTGGTTAGAAATGTGGTGGTGTCTTTGTTAATGGTATGTTTATTCTTTGCTTATAGTGTTGCTGGTAGTTAGTTTGTGCATTTTGCAAGATGAATGTTTATTTTTATGTAGTTAATTTCATAATAAATAAATATTTGTTAGTATATTAATTGTATTACTATTAAAATTCATAATAAATAAACATCTATGAATAAAAAAAATATATTTTGGATTTACAATAAACAATTTAATTTGTGATATAAGATTATCTTTTACTATTGAGACATTGTTTTATGAAAAGTTATTGAAATTGAATTTAGAAATAAGATACTACGTGTAAGAGAGTAGATCAAAAGACATAGACAGTTAAGAAAATCAAGTATAAAGTTTGAGATGGTTGAGATAAATTTTTTGGTTAGTTGCTGGAGTAATATGTGAAATGTACATCTAAAGGAGATAAGAGAATAAAAGTGAGAATGTTTAATTGAGAGAGTAGAGAGGGATAGAATTTCTTCTGCAAGTTGTGTATTTTAATTTATAAATTTATAATATAAAAGTAGATATGTATCTTTTTTAGTGGTTGTTAAAAAAACTGTGGCATGTTTCATTGTGTATTTGTTAGAACCTTAGCAGGGTCAAGTTTGTGTACAGGATATACAGTGCCACATTATTTGTGTTTTATCAAATCATATCAAATAGTCCCGTTGCCTGTTTCATTCAATTTGATTCTGAGGTACTGTGATGTTTTCTTCTTCCATCTATTAATTCAACTTTTATTGCTGCAGGGATACGTACTAATACAGAGGCTGTTAAGCAGGGACCTTCTGTAGGAACAGCTGCAATTGGGGGTCCATTTCGCCTTGTCAACCATCATGGAAAACATGTAACTGAAATGGATTTCTTAGGAAAGTGGACTTTGTTATATTTTGGCTTTACTCACTGCCCGGATATCTGTCCAGAGGAACTACAGAAGTTAGCAGCTGCTGTTGATAAAATAAGTAAGTTTTTGTAGCTGATTTGTTGGTGTATGTCAAGCTAAGTTTCATACTATACAGAGCAAAATATGCTCTTATTCTCATTATAGTGGTCAACGAGCAATTAAAATACTAACTGTTGTCTGAAATAATGAAATTCATGAGAGGTATATGTCTGGAGTGTGGTTGAGCTGTTGAGATTCAATGGGATAGTGATTAAAATGAAATTGCAAGTGCTTTTTGTTTTTGGCAAATTGATTTAACCAATGGCTGTTAAGAAAGCACATTGCAATTTTTCAATTTTGTTCTTGTGATAATGTACTAATGGTAATCATATCCATGTCTCTTTTGGTTCCCTGCAGAGGAGAAAGCTGGAATTGAAACTCTACCGGTTTTTATCTCTGTTGATCCTGAGAGGGATACTGTTGAACAAGTTGGTGAATATGTCAAAGGTGCTTGGCGTCATACTTCTTAAATTACTTTTATGGTCTATTGTGTTTGTTTCATATTTGTTTTTTCCTGGATGTGGAGGGGGAGGGGGGATACATAGATTGATTTATTATATCAGTTACTGAATTCTAAGGTCATTGCATTAATTTATACTTTTCAGAATTTCATCCGAAGTTAATTGGATTAACTGGTAGCCCGGATGAGATCAAGAATGTTGCTCGTGCATATCGTGTTTATTACATGAAGACAGCAGAGGAAGACTCGGATTATCTTGTTGATCACTCCATAGTCATGTATGTAATACTGTTTGTGCTTGAATATATACGGCATTCTGTTTTACCAATTGCTCTTGGTGCTGTATGCTAGTAGTCTGTAAGAATTTGGAATCTTGTCTTGATAATTGGAAATGAAATTTGTGGATGATCTAATCCTTGAAATATTTAAATGACAAGGGTGAGCGTAGAAATAGTGGAGGTAATGTCCATAAAGTTGTGAATGACCTTTCTTTGAAATATACGCATCATGATTGACTGTTAACCATTATTCACATGCATGCCATGCACACATGTAAATCCATCTTATTTAGAACTTATAAGTCTATGGTCCTAGACATATATATCAATAACTTTTGACCATATTGAATTAATAGAAAAATTGAACATTTTTAATCAATTTCCATTTGTGTTTCAGTTATTAGTGTCATCATCCAAGATATTGGATATTTTGGCTATTTGTTTAGCAATTAGCTTGCATAGCCAGATAGTTTCGTTGTCCTGGTTACCCCTATCTATTGACTCCCTTTCCAGTTATGCGTATTCATTTGCAGATATGTAGTTGCATCTGCAGGATTATATTGCTCTTATAAAGGATGTTTCTTGTTGAATGATGAATACTAATTTGATAATTTTTCCAGATACTTGATGAGTCCTGAAATGAAATTTGTAAAGTTTTTTGGCAAGAACAACGATGTTGATTCCCTTGCCGATGGAATTATTAAAGAGTTAAAGCAGTATAAGAAGTAACCTGCACAATGCTATTGGTACCCTCATTTCCTTAGTGGAAACGAAATTGTCAATGAATTTTGGCCTTGTGGTAGTAAACTACGACAGTATGTCTGATTATACTTCTGAAGGCTAGCTGTTCTTTAGGTGATTCTGGAGATTGGACAGTGACAAAAAGCAACTTATTGGTGTCATTGTTTCAATGTTTAGTATTGTACTTCAAATTTTTTTGGTGACATGTTATTTGTGTATTTGAGATGCAACGACATTACAATTGCCATGTTCAACATGTGCCTTATATCAGATGTGGCATCTATAATAAGAAATACCATGGTTTATATTGATGAGATATTAAATTACGATCTTTCAACAGGGAAGAGCCTACTATTTAAAATGAATTTGATTGGTTTCCTTTCTTTCGTTGGTAGCAATACCCTTCGAATGTTGCACTCAACATTGATCATTTGCATGAATTTCTGCGCGCTGGTTTAAATGTTGATTGGTGACAAATTTATGACAACTTAAATTAGCTGAAGTTTGAATAACTAAAAGGCCAATTAGTTTTTTTTTTTTCCCTGTTTTTTTAGATTCATTTGATCCTCTAAGTATTTTTTTTTCCAATTTGATTCTCTAATTTTTAAAATTAATTGAATTTAATTCTTAAAATTGTCACCAGAATTTTAAAGTACTCCCTTTGTTTTCTCTTATAAGCAAAACAAGTTTAATTTTTTTGTTCTAAAATATATGTAAAATTCAATTACTTTTTTCTTTATTTAATGAGACTATGTTCTTGTTGATTGATACATGATATGTCTTAGGACGGAGTGGAGAAAAGTTATATGCTTGGTGGATGGTTAAACTCATTAGTAATTCTATGTTCAAGTTATTTTCTTGTTTAGTTGTTTTCATCTTCTTTTCTCCTTTCTTTCTTTCACCATTCTTTTATTTTAATTTTTTTCTCTTTTGTATTTATCATTAGGTTTATCTACCATTGATCCCAATTAACTTGAGTTAAATGTGCTGGTGATGTTGATGTTGAAATGAGATTATGTTCAAAATATTCTTCATTGAATATGAAATTTGTGTTTTATATCAAGTTCTAATGAATGGTAATTTAAGAAAAAATATTTAATTTTTAATTGAAAATGACATAATTTAATGAATTTAAATAATTTTTTTAAGACTTAAATATATTTTTAATCATGAATAAATATTTGACTTTTGTGTTTTCTTTTTAATCAAAATTTGTTTTGAGTTCCTAATAAAGTAACAACTTTATTTTTGATCTTTAATATTTTGTTTTAATCTTTGATAAATTAGTGAATTTTGTTTTAGACCTGATTAATAATAAATGAAAATTAAGGAGTAAATACAAAATTCACTAATTTATTATAAACTAAAAATAAGTATGAAAGATAAAAAATAAAATTTATTTTATTAGAAATTAAATACAAAATAAAAATTTATTAAGCAATAAATATAAAAAAATATTTATTAAAAATAAAAAACATATTTAAGTATTTTCTTAATAAGTGTAAAATTAATTTTGTTTTCTTGTCAAAGAAAATGGAAGGAGTAACTCTTTTTTTCCATCATACATATTGAGGCATGACGGCTTAAGCCAACTAGGTTAACACCTCGATAACTAACGGCCGAAAACAACAAAACCTAAAATATATTAAAAAAATAAAGTGAAACAGAAAAAAAAAAAAACACGGGAAGCATTCACCAAACCTATGACGACAAGAGACAGAGAGCTCTACAAATACTACAAAAACTTGATTATTTTTTTAAAATCAATTTTTGCCTAATTTTTTATTAAGTGTAATTGATGTTTCTCATTTAATTTTTTAAATATCACAAATTTCTCAAAGCCAGCTTAGGGAATAAGTATTTTGCAGCAACTTAATGGTTTTTTTTTCCTTGGAGTACTTCTTAACTTGCTTTTTTCTAATAACAACCGTCTGTTTCTTTATATATATATATATATATATATATATATATATATATATATATATATATATATAAACCATGTCTCTTTAAAAACAGCCAATAGAAGAGGATGATATATTATTACAGTTAAGATAAACTTTTATGACACGATTATCATGAGTTAAAGATATTAATTTGTCTTCTGCTTTTAATAATAATAATCATGACTAATTTATCTAATATATTTTTGACAAAAGGTAACTATTTTTTAATCAATTAAAATAATTATATTTCTAAATTTAGTTATGTAAGTTTAATTGTTAATTTTATAGTATAAATTCAAGAAAATTAAATAATTTAATTTTTTTATTAAAATAGTTTTACTGTGTTATCAATTAAAAGTAATTTAATTTCTAATCCTAATTAGATAAATTTAGTAGTTAATTTATACTATAATAAAATCTGCAAATAATTATTTTTGTGTACAATAGTCTCATTTATATTAAAATCCTTTTTTAAGACATTTATATTAAAATCTCTGACCTCATGTATATTACTTAGACTCTTCCTCACTGGGTCAGTACTAATAATTTATTTATTAAATCATTTAACTATTTGATCAATTTAAAATAATTAAATTTCTAAACTTAATTGTATAAATCCTATAATCAATTTTATTATTAAAGCAAAAATATCAAATAATTTTTTAAATATGTTTTTTCATTTGTTAAAAAAAGTTAACATAATTATTATATAAGATTTTAGTCAATTCATTTTTTAGATAATCATTATAAAATACAAGACAAAATGTGTAATATTTAAAAATATTAAAGAAAAGTAAAATGAAAAATATACTAAGATCCATTTACAAAGAAAAAGTTTTTCTTTTTTTTTTTTTATCAAAACTCGTTTAAAGAAAATTACAAAAAATCAAATAAAAAATTAAGAATCTTTTAGTAATTATAAGAATAAACAATGTATGTATGATAGTGTAAAATATCATTATATTTTCATCTAATCACAAACTAATGATTTCTAGTTGGTTAATGTAAAAATTTGTAAATTCATAATTAAATATAGGATATTGTTATTTAAATATTGGTTAAGAAATTTAAAATATTTTTTATCCTATATTGAAAATTCATTTAAAATGTAGTGAAATTTGGAAATCCAATTTGAGATGTATTAATGATTTTTTTTGTGATTTTTTTTTATTTTTTTACTATTTAATGGGCGCCTTTAAAAAAGTACTAGTTAGCATTACTAATCAAAGTACTAGTTAGCATTTGCATTAAATATATACTTGGATACATGAAATTAGTTCGTAAATACAGTAAAATAGACTTAATTAAGAAAGTTAAATGCCCCAAAAAAATAATTAATAAATTTAAATACAGTAGTTTGTATAAGATTTTAGATTTTAGACTTGGATTCAAATTGGTAAATTTTAAAAAATAAAAACCTTAAATTGGAGCGAGAATCGGGTCAAGTAGAACCCGATTCGAGTCAGCAGTAAGTGACAATTGTCTTTGTTTATTACAATTAGTTTATCACTGCCACTTAAAAGGATCGATAATCCGTGTCTTTTTCTGTGTATCCCAAGTAAGCATCTTCAAGCTCTGCTGAATCTTCAATGGCTTCTCTACTCAACATGGTTTCTGTTCCATCAAGAATATCACCAACCTCACACACGAGAACCACTTCGCTTCAATCTCGACCCGTTTTGCCACCCTTTTCTGTCTCATTTTCCAGTAGGTGACTCAAAACACCTCTTTCTGGTTGCTCTTTCAGTGAACTCTTGCGTGTTCTGAGTACCCTTTTGGGCCTTCTTTTGTTCATCTTCATTGTGCTGACTAATCATGCTCCTAATAGTTTCTTAGCGACCAAAATGGTCAAAGCTGCAGTTTTTATGCTTTTTGGTGTGACTTATTTGAATGGATTTGAAACTCTTGGTGTTTGTGTGGACATTGCAGGGAGGAGATTATCAATTAGAGCAACAGAAACTGATACTAATGAAGGTGTTTTGTCATTTTATCACTTTTATGGTTTGGTGGTGCTGTTCATTCCCCATTATTTTTGTGTTTCTCACAGAAAGTTTGTTTTTTTTTTTTCCCCCCCAATTGGTGGGGTGTTTGATTTGAGCAGTTCAATCTCAGGCGCCGGGTACAGCACCATCAAAAGATGGTTCAAGCTTCAACCAACTTCTTGGTATTAAAGGAGCTGCCCAAGAAACAGTGAGTCTAATCAACCTTATTGCAATTGCAATTTCTTTCCATTATCTGATGTATGTTTGTTGATTGGGTAAATAGTCATAGAACCAGTCTAATTGAAGAAAATTGCAACCACTTGATTCCTTAAGCAGGAGTTTTGCTTGTGTTTGTGTGTTTATACTTCATAGCAGTTCATGGCTGGCCTAGAGCCTTACATATACACCACTGAATGAAACTACAGCCACAGAATCATTCTAATTTCTAAATAAAGAGAATTCAGTAATTTTTTACCACTTGACATGGTTTTAACTTGTATTTGCTGTTAAGATGCTGTTACTTGCTTCTATATTTATATTGTAGAAAAATGCAGACAAGTGTGGCTGATACAACTGCAATTGTGGTCACGTAGATCCCAAAAACCTATTGCAGATTGTTTTCTAAAACCTTGCCACTTGATTCCTTGAGCAGGAATTTTGCATCATGAGTCAACTAAGAACCAATGGATTTGGTGCTGGTTTGAATCGTTAGATGAAAGTATATATCTGTTCGAACATGTCAAAACTTAATTGCAAATAGTACATACTATTAGCAGAGTATAGGGCAAGGACAAAGTGGTATTGGATCACATGGTGAACTAACCCAGTTTTCTTAGTTGAAATTTGATGCTAACTTGTATTTTCCTTTTAGCTTACCTTAGGGTATGTTTGGATTGATGGGAAGGAGTGGAATGGAGAGGGGTGGAATGGAATGGATCTAAAGTCCATTATTTGGATTATAAAATAAAGAATGGAACAGAATGGAAAGTGATGGAGGTCATTCCATCAATTTGAGACTTTTTTCTTACCCTTCAAATCAGAGTGCACTCAATGGAACACTCCTCTCTTTCTCTATTTTATTAGTAATTTGTCATTTTTCCCCTTCTACCTAAACACAATATAACAGAACAAAGGTGTGGATAAGTTGTGGCTTTTGTGGTGAAGAAAGGGCAGAAATGCAGAAATAGGTGGCGATATGATGGGGTTTGCTTGTCTCGGGAGTGGAAGTTATAATTTTGATCATGACTCTAATGATGATCTGGCTCTATTAATTGCAGATTGGTTCTATTGGATTTGTTGTTTACGGCTATCATGTGGAAGAAGTTTATGGTGAGTGGCACAAAAAAAATTGTGGTTAGGCTTCAATTGTGACAAAGAGAATGTGAGGGTTTAAACTTCAAAGGATGAAAGGGTGCATGACAAAAGTTCTGATGACATTGTCGCTCTGATAACAGTTTCTGCATAGTCCAATCTCATAGGCTTGAACTGCTAAGGATTTTATATTTCTTAGATATAGAAACGTAAAATAACAATTTATTCCGCTCCACTCTTTTTCCATAATGGAATATTTGTTCCATTCTATTATAAATTATCCAAACAATGGAATGGTATTTTTAATCCATTCCATTCCAATCCATTTCGCTTTGTTATATTTCAGTCCATTTCGTTCCATTCTCTACCATCCATCCAAACATAGCCTTAGAATAACCTTGGTAGCTTCCATAAACTTTTTGGTTAAATCTCAATCTGCAAAGGCTCAAATAGGTGAAGACAATAGGTTTTGATAATGGCATATTTTACTATTGATAACCTACTTTATATTAAATAGACACTTCCGTCCTTTGAGATGAAGGTTTGCGAATTTCTGTTGTCAGAGACAAAACTGGCTTTCCAAATGGGTATTCCATTTAACCCCTAAAATATGTAAGATAAGATTGAACTAATTGAAGGATTGAAAAAAGAGTGTTATCTTGTGCAACTAAAATGGTGAACCATGCATCATTAATTGGTATACAAACTAATATGAATCTGAAATACTGAACTGATGATTGACCATCATCTTGGAAATTGTCTTCATATTTGTTATTTTTCAAACTCTTCCAAATCTGCCTACCTCACTGGTGCACTGTATATTAATCTGAATATGTGTCTTTTACAATCCACCAATGCCCATTAATCTATTCTAATATCCATACACATTATTGAAAATTTATTTTAATATTTTGAGACATAGTAAGCTTGACTTTAATTCTAAATTACTAACAATTACATCTGCAAGTTTATTGCTTGGTAAAATTATGCAGTTACCAGATAACTGTAAAATAATGCAGTTATCAGATAACTGTTTTTGAAAAATATTTGTATTTCATTATTGATTGGGTAATATATGGTGCAGAATAAATGGAAGATTCGTCTTCAACTTACAAAGCCTGTCACTTGGCCTCCATTAGTTTGGGGTGTAGTTTGTGGTGCTGCTGCTTCTGGTACTAAAGTCTATCAATTAGCATAATATTAAAATGTGACATGCATGGTCACAAAAAAATTGGTCCTGCATGTTCATGTGATAATTGTTTACACATGTTCAAAGTTCTATATTTAATGCTCCATCCTTCATGGTATAGAATAGAATCAATAGATTTATATATTTGATTCGAGACAACTTCTCAATCTACTATGATCTCTGGGCAGGAAATTTTCATTGGAATTTTGAAGATGTTGCTAAATCAATTGTGTGCATGATGATGTCTGGCCCATTCCTCACAGGATATACCCAGGTAATGTTTTTTTTATGGCTAAAATATGTTTTTGATTCTTCATGTTTGATCCCTGATAATTTTTTTTCTTTGCATTGAGTCCCTAATAAAATAACAATTTTGTTTTTGGTTCTTGACACCCTTTTAGTAATAAATTAACGAATTTTGTGTTTACTTCTTGATAAATTTTTGCATGTTATTAGTCTTTTTGAAAAAGACTAATAACAAATGAATTTTTGTATCAGGGAGCAAACACAAAATTTACTAATTTATCAGGGATTAAAATAAGTGTCAAGAACCAAAACAAAATTTTTGTTTTATCATCGAGCAAAAATGAAGAAATTTTTTATTAGGGAACAAACACAAAATTTGGGTATTTATTAAGGATCACAAACATATTATAGTCTCTTTTTTATTGATATAAGGTTTTGCCAGCTGCTATTGGATGGGAATATCTCACTGACATAAGTATAACTTGGAATTATTGGGTTAATTTTTTAGACTCTGAATGATTGGTACGACCGAGAAATTGATGCAATAAATGAACCTTATAGACCAATTCCTTCTGGGGCAATATCTGAGAATGAGGTATATTGTAAACCTGAAACTGAGATGTGTTTTCCAGTTGCCATGTTTTATTATTGTTTTACCTTTTGCTAAAAATCTTGCAGGTAATCACTCAAATATGGGTGTTGCTGCTTGGTGGTCTTTCTCTGGCTGGTATATTGGACATATGGGTGGGTACAATACACATTAATCTCATGATCCATCACTTTTGAGTTCTGAATGTCAATTATCAGAAGCTTGATTGGTGGAAGTATTCTCTTTTACAGGCAGGGCATGATTTCCCTATAGTATTTTACCTTGCGGTGGGTGGAGCCCTACTGTCTTATATATATTCTGCACCTCCTTTAAAGGTAGTCTTTCTTAAAATCTCCTGATTTTTTCCTTTATATTTTCTGTTTCTCTTCCTATGATGATCATTTGACTAAGTTCTAAATTTCTGTCTAGTTAAAACAAAATGGATGGATTGGAAACTTTGCCCTTGGAGCAAGTTACATTAGCTTGCCATGGTGTGGTATCTTCTACTTTGATAAACTCTATTTGCAATAGTTGAAACATGAAACTGTTATCCTGGTTATGCACGTTTTTTTTTTTTTAGTTATTCTTTGGTTATCTGTAAACTGAGATAAATGAGTTGCTGAACAAGAATGGTTCTTAGCTTTTATATACAACTAATACAAGATGCATGGCCAATATTTATTTTACAAAATATTTTTTGCATAATATAATAAAAAAATTTAAGAGGGGTCTATTAGAGTATTATAAGGAGCTGCAGTTATTTAATTGCAGACTCATTTAGCTTCTAGTAGAAGTTAGACAGTTACTGTTAGACTCTAACAAAATTGTCTATATATACTCCTTTGTAAGTCTCGACTGGGGTTAATGAATAAGATTTTATTCCTTCTTCATTCCTTTCTCTCTCTCTCTCTCTCTCTCTCTCTCTCTCTCTCATACTAGGAAATCTATGATGGTCCATGGTGGCGTACATCACTACATCTACTTTCCCCAGACACCACCAATTGGGAGCCTGGTGCACTATGCACCCTTTTTATACAAAATTGCTAACAACATATTCCCTTCGGTCTCTATTATAAGCAACAAAAATCAATTATTTTTTATCTCAAATATAAGCAAAGGTTAACTAACTTTGCCTTATTTATTGAGTGTATCTTCAAAATGTCCTTCATCTAATATGATAACAGACTTTATTTATGCTTGATATCAAGTTCCAACTAAGGGTAGTTTAGAAAATAAATACTTATTTTTGTTTTCGGATTAACACAATTTAATGAAATTAACTATTTTCTTAGTAAGTGTGAATCAATTTTTTTTCTTCTTATAATAAAGACCAGGGGGAGTACTCTTTAACACACACTCTGTTATTGACTAAATTTATTGGATAACTCAATTTTGTAGCTCCTACTTATTTAATGAGCCTCACTTGTAATTTTGTGGTTTTTAATAAATTGTAGTCAATAGTAGCATGTTAGTAGCACTACAACAACAATTAAGCCTTTCTCTACTTGGTAGGATGGGTGATATGGAGCTCTTTTATAATATATTAAATATTATTGCTCTTGGATAGCATTTTACTTTTCGAATGTGACAATTATTGCTATAAAAACATAATTGGGTTAATCCTACATTTCGTCAACAGAGAATTATTTACTAATAAGTATTAAGTTCTATTTTCTGGACTTGCACTGTATCTCATAAGATCTTGATTGGTTTCTTACTGTCAGGTGGGCTGGTCAGGCTTTGTTTGGAACTCTTACACCAGATATAATTGTTCTCACACTCCTATACAGCATAGCTGGAGTATGTAATATATTCTTCATGGCATTTTGTTGGATATGAATATGATAATATGTCAAATAAGAATGGTTATTAATGTTGTTGTTGGATCACATTGCAGTTGGGAATTGCTATTGTCAATGACTTCAAAAGTGTTGAAGGGGATAGAGCTCTAGGGCTTCAGGTCTACTCTATTGTCCTTTGCCTTTCAATAACAGTACTCTGAGCTTATTCATGTTTTAGAAATTCTAATCATGTACAGTCATTGAAGTAGCTTCTACTGACTTTTCTATTGGCTACCTTCTTTGAGTAGTCTCTTCCAGTTGCTTTTGGTGCTGAAACTGCAAAGTGGATATGTGTTGGCGCTATTGACATTACACAATTATCTGTAGCTGGTAAATTTTGATCCCTTAAATATATATACAAATAATTGCTCTATATACAAACAAAACAGTTAGAAACTTGTCACCATATTTACTTAATCTTTATCCTTGTTTATTACTTGTGGTTTTGACTTTTACTTTTATCTTTTGTCTAAACCATATTTGTACTTGGTTATAACCAAGATGGCCATTTTTATTGTCAGAGTCACAGTTTGTAAAGTTCTATCTAACTTAGGTCTCAGAAAAACTCTAGCACTGGTTATCATAATATCTATAATCAACACAGAATTAATATGGAAACGAGGTTTTTAGGAGAGGTTATGAGGATTTTGTGTTTTTCTTTTCTTTTGATTCATAATTCAGTATTTTTCATTATAAATCATTACTTTGTAGCAAGAAATGGAAAATGGGTTAAAATTCTAAATTATGGTTTCAGGATATCTACTTGGGGCTGATAAACCGTTTTATGCGTTAGCTTTACTTGGCCTAATAATTCCACAGGTCTTTTTTCAGGTAAAGTACACAATTGCACACATGTTAAAATATTGTTTACAATCATGTGACTGCTACATGCTAAACCGTTCTTTCTAAATTTATGTTTGCATCTCACTGGTATTTATCATCTTGTGCCTTGCAGTTCAAGTATTTCCTCAAGGACCCTGTGAAATATGATGTTAAATATCAGGTATTAACTACTCAAATTTAGCTTCTAAGCATAACAAGATGGAGAAGTGGCAAAATGAGCAAAATGTCATATTCATAGGAATAGGAGATGACCATGACATCTTTTAGAGTAAATTATTCTAAACTAATTGAACATTCTCGTGTTTTGCAGGCTAGTGCACAGCCATTTTTGGTGCTTGGTCTGTTAGTTACTGCTCTAGCAACTAGCCACTGATCTTCATGTGCAAAAGTTGCCAAAGGGGCATTAAATTCGTAGAATAAAGACGAAGGGTGTCGCTGGTTAGAAGGATAAGAGTGGCTTCTGGTAGGTACCAGCATTCAAGATTTGTGTGACATAGCTTTTGTTGGCCACCCTACATACAAGGAGTATGACCAAGGCTTGTCCAGTATTGTGCTTTCTAGTTTGATTTTTTTTTCCCTTGTTTTTCTTGTTCTCTACTCTTATCCAATTATTCAAGTTTTGATTATTTTAGGGTGAGAAAGAGGTTTCTTTTTAAGAAGGTTTTAAAGGACACTGAATTGTACAAAGAGTAGAGCATTCATTTCCCTTGAACCACGGACCCTTATTTACCCATCTATGATTCAAGATAAAAATAAAATAAAAATTAATCTATTGTCATTATTCCCTCCCGTTTCATCCATTCCACCATTCACCGTTCATGGCAGAATTCATTCATCATATATTCATATTCATAAAATTCATAAACACCACAAAACAAGGGTCAATTATGTGATATCCATTCTAGCACTCATTGTTTTTATCTTTCATGATACTTGTCTTTCAGCGTTCATTTATCACATTGATAAAATTTATACGGAACATAAAACATGCTTCAATTTCATTTTACTTTCTATTTATCCTCCTTGCTCCTTATATTCTAAAGACAACTTTCGTAAGGCCACTCTTAAAAACTTGATGGAACTCAAAATGTTTAAGGATAAGTGGACATGCATTATAAGGGGTACAGGAGTCTCCAATGATAGTTTAACACTTCCTACAACATCATGATAAACATACCCCTAAGATAAAAGACTACCTAAGGTTCCTAAACCTAAAATACCTACATTTCCTAACAAACGGTAGCATTAAAGCTTTAAAACATATATTTTATAGTACCAGCTAGTCTCCTAGCTATATTCACTACTACTACATCAAAAAACACACATTAAAACAACTACAACAAAACACTTCTTCCTCACAATTTTTTAGTTTTTTTCAAACTATTGTAAAGACAAATATCACAAGAACGAGGGTTGAATTATGATTCTTACTAAACTTAATTTTTTTTCAAAAACAACAAAGTTATCGTCTGATGAAGTATAACTAAGGAAACAAATATTCAATTTTCACAAGGCAAATCAGAAAATAGTTTCAAATCTTGTAAAACAAATAAAGTTTTTCAAAAGCAAAGATCAAATTCAAACCATGAGTCAGTTTAAAGAGAAGAAAAGCGAATAAAGAGAATAAGACACAAAAAATTTATACTGATTCATCTCCACCACCGAGATTGTGTCCAATTCTTAGTAAATCACCAAGTTTCACTAACTTCAACAAGTATTTATCATTGTCAGTTCTAGCGCCTTAACTCAAGCTCTACACCAAACTTGTTACAACCAATCTTCTTTATATTACCAAGTCACTATTGGCTTTAACAAAAAATAGAAGATTTGTTGGTTTGATTGCACAATGACTAATACTTAATCATCTTATAGATGAATAGACACTTTCAACACTTAGTCTTTTCTCTAAAGAGAAACAAAGTGTTTTGAGAGCTTTTCAAAACTTCACAAGAATTTAAACAAATATTTTTACAGAAAGAATTTGAATAATGAGTGTTTTAATTCCAACTTCATGTCTTCAAGGATTTTGGTATTTATAGGCCTTCTTCAATCAAATATTTGTTGTCTCTTAACAGACATATTTCCTCTCTTAAGCTTACGTATAAAGAATGTGGTTGTTGGAGGCATTAAATGTACGTACTTCTTCATGCTGAGAAACTACTTTTCATTGCTGGCGTGTCGAACACTACAACAAGAAACCACTTCCTTTTGCGTCAGAGCATGTCTGTGCAACATAACTCTTCTTTTAATGACAATTGAGGAATTTTAGAGTTTGGCTTCATTTATTCTTCATAGGATTTGATAGATCCTAGAAGAATGTCTCTGCAAAATAAATCTCAGACACAGAATATTAAATTAAGTCTTAAATGTCATCTTGAATATCATATAAGATCATGATTTCATCTTGCTATCATCTAAAACATCAAACACATACTTCGTGAAACATGTTTTGATAGCGCATAAGACATAACTTTTAACCTTTATATTTGTTTACATCTAATCAAAATAATTAAGGGTTCTGATTCGTCTTAAGATAGAAATATCTTTTGACTTGACAACTACGATATGAGATAGATCAATCACAAAAGCTTGAATTCTCAAGTTTAGTTTATTAATTTATGCTTATAGATTTATGATCTAATTTGTATTTGTATTATTTAGAGGTTTTTGGACTAGATATAAGTGATTGTAGAGCATTTAATTCTACATCTGGACCTAGTTCATCTTAAGGTTATCAATTTATTTTAAATTTATGAATTTATGTTTTAAACTAAACAGTAAACAACTTCTAACATTTACTTTCACTTGATATCTTATTGTTGGTTGACATTCAAGAATTAATTCCTCACTGTTTGAGAATAATGCATGAAGAGTGAAGACTTTTATTATGTTGGACAATGGACATTTCTTTCATTTTGGACAATTTAGTTTATCTTGTATGTTTTTTTGTTGGACTATTTGGTTTGTAAATGGATTTGGCTAAATTGATGTATGTATTATTTGTTAATTTCAGGATAAAACTATTATTTTATATATTTTTCACTAAACATATATATATATATATATATATATATTTTTTTTTTTTTGATCAAATATACAATGATCTAAACTGAATCAACCCATTCAACATCAATTTGGTTTGGTTCGGGTTAGACAAAAAATATCTAAAATCCAAACCAAACTAAACAAATTAATATCAATCAGTTTATATTTCATTTTCCCCCAAAACTGATTCAACCCAACACATGAGAAGCCCTAGATATAATATTGGTTTAATGGTAGGGAAGAGGAAACTTAAGGATGAAAAGAGGAAGGAAATCTTCCCAATAATATTTTTGACAAAATTAACAAACTAGCATTCGTGAATTAAAAAAAGAATACACTATACTATTGCAAAATTACAATGCAGCTAGAATTGTGCCTAGATGCACGAACAACGTGCATATATGGGGCATGCATATTTTGATACGACTTATGAAGCAACATTGAATCAACAGTAAAAGCTTAAACTCTCTTGGTTAAGTATGAATCTCTTTTACTAAGTTGATTTCCCCCTCCAGCCAAAAACAGTGTAAATCATTAGTAGTTGAAGACGTGCAACATCAACATAGAATTAGACACCATATGTGCTAGAAATACTTGAACAAATTCCAATGATAGAATGGTACAAATTTATGACTCCATGTACAATTGTGAAAATCAATTATTATTCTTAATAGCAAACATTTGACATGCAAAAACTATGACAATTAAAAGCACAATAGATATGGATATTATTTGAAGAAAATTATTGTTATTTTAGCTTTCTTTTATTATCATCTATTATTAAAGGAGAAAGTATCTTGATTGGTCATTTTGTTTTTTTGTTTGATTTTTCTAATGAAAATTTATTTGTAAAAGATTAATTAGCTAGAAGTCGTCCAGCTAATGATATTGCTCTGTTAAATTACATTTGATTCAATAGAAATGGTATTAAGATAGGTGATGAAGCTTAGCTAAATCTAGAGCAAAGAAAATCGAGAAATTGGTGCTCTGTTTTGAATCCTTTTAGGAGCAATGACTGTCCCACAAATTAACATGAGATTTTTCAAACTGTTTTGTTCTCATTCACGCTTTTTGAAAAACTTTTCAGAAGGTCACTTATTTTATAACTACTTCAAGCTAACTATGAAGTTCTTAAGTAATGGATTACCAGAAAATAGATGCATCTTGTTGGTATAAGTAGTATCAATTAATTCATTTAAGTCATCCTCAATTGTACAGTCTCATACTTGCACAGTCTTTGGATCCCTCTCTTTCTAGTGTGATTTGTCAAGGTGTTATAATTGGTGCGCTAAGCTACTGTCATGTAATTAATCTTTATATTTATTTATGTTATTGCTTGTTTTATGGTTTGATTACCTTAGCTTTGATTCTTTGTTTTGTCATTAGAAAATGCTTGAAAACTAAGTTTCGAATATAGCATCTAATGAATGTCTTATCTTGGGATGAAGGGATATTTGTTAGTATCATTAGTGATCAACCATATAAACATGTTTCATAGTTAAAATATCATTGGAAAATACTTTTTAACTAAAATTTGAAGGTAACTTCTAATGAGTGTTATGTCCAGGGATGAAATAATATTTGTTAACCTTGTTTAACCTTTGTTTTTGAATCCAAGTGGTTTAATTTAACTTGTCAAGGGATTAGGAGTTGAGTTGAATGACTTAAGTTATCTCACATGAGTGATCATGGTTAGAACACTATCGTAGGTTGAGGTAATATTAGAATAAACATTGGATAAAGAAAATTCTTGTAATTACTAAAATTATTCGATTAGTATAATCAAATTTCTAACACTTTATTTATTTTACATTTAGTTCCTCTTTTCCACTAATTGTGTGTGTTTTTGTTCATCTTTAATTTGTTATTTTTTTTGAAGTTTAGAACCAATTTTATTTTTTTCTGTTATATTTAAAACAAAATCTCATCTGCCTATAACTTAAATTTGCACAAATAACTTGATACAAGTAAATCTTTGTGGATAGATACTTGAAATTTTGGTTTTATGTTATTTACACGATACTTTTATATGTTTATCAATGACTTATCAAGCAAGTTGAAAGCAAACCTATAGAAAACCTTTATAGCAACGTGTAAATTGTTCTTATTTAGCCATCTCATTTTTTTTTTTCCATTTTAGATTGTTAACGACAACCTTTATAGCAACGTTGGCACGAATATAACTTCCAACTAATAAAAAATGTTAACGTAAAAATATCTTAAAGGACTAAATTTTTAAAAAAGAAGTGTAAAAGCTAAACTAAAATCCGAATTATACTTTTGAAGACTGAAAACTATAATTTTACCAAATTAAAATTTAGAAACCTTAGATTTAATAAGAAACAAAGGATTAACATGCCATGTTAGGCTAAGAATAGTATGTGATTATATTTTTTCTGTTTTAAAATCTATTTTTGCACCGAACCAAATTAATTTCAAAAAGATAAGTCAAAAAAATTTCAAAGATAAATAGAATTAATCATAGGAATGGACTTATAAATTTTTTTTTAAAGTAT
>PYAF01004861.1:1122487-1168183 GCA_007407185.1 Glycine tomentella
AACTGCAGACTGATACCTTGCCAGGTAAGTTCTGAGTCCCTGGGGATTGATTCCCATTTGGTTGCACACCACACTCCTGGGGAGTGATGGTCATATTCATACTGCATGCATTGGGTGTTGCATACTGATATGATGCTGTATAAATGAACTTGACTGTGTTGTGACCTGGAAATGGCATTGAGTGAACCTCTGCCATCTATGGAGGCATTGAGTGAATCTCTGCCAAATTTTGACGGCATTGAGTGAATCTCTGCCATGAGCCGAGGCATTGAGTGAATCTCTACCAGATAGTTGGGCATTGAGTGAATCTCTGCCATGTGAAACGACATTGAGTGAATCTCTGCCATTGATGTGATATTGACTGGATATGTATGCTTGTCTGATGCTTGTGTTATGAATGGTGGGCCAGGGTGGGAAGGAATTTCCCAGGATCCTGAGCTTACTGAGATGTATATCTCACTCCGTGAGGGTATTTGTGATTTCAGGTGACTCTTCAGATAGAAGAGAGCAGTCTCAGGGCAGGAGGCCCGACTAGAGACATTCTGTTTGACTGAGAGTGGCAGAAGGAGCTAGAAGGCTCATTTTGTGTTTTGTACCCTATTAGGGATTATATAGTTTTGTATCACCCTGGTGTGGTGAAATCTTTGATGTAAATCACTGTACCGAACTATGATGATATTATATGAAATGGATTTCCTCCTGTCTATATTGTGTATGTATCTGATCTGTCTATGTATACTTATGAGAAACTGGATCAGCAGAGGCGTGTAAGATGTGCCATATATGAATGCTTGTTGTTTTAAGTGAATTCCATACATAATTCATCAAGAAAAACGATTCTATACTTCCGCTAAGTCATATTTTACGCTTATAAAACGATATCTGATATTATTAATGATAACGCACCGAAGGCCTACGGGGTGTTACATCCCCCAATCCCTTGAGGTGGGAAATGTTTTTTTTTTGTGGGACCCATCAATCCCTATTTTTCTCCCCCACTTCTTCCATCAAGTCCAAACAAAGCAAACAACTCTATTTTTTCACTTTCTCTTTAAGTCAATCTCCCCTATTTCTTATCATCCAAATACAGTGTGAATGTTGTGTTTAAAAAGTTTAGTGGATAGAAAATTTGAATATCTTTAAACCATTGGAGGAATTATATGTTCTATTAACTAGTTGAACATTATGAAATCTTATCTTTGGTTGTAGTTATAGACCACCCTTCATTAAATAAGACCTGCTAGTCAAGATAAAGTTGTGACAGACAAATTGCATTACACATGAATTATGTTATTTGAACTATATTTTATTTGATGTTAATCAGATCAGGGTTCCATGATCTCTCAAAATTATCTTATTTTTATCTTATAGCATTTATATATGTTGTATAATTTATTATAAGTATTTTTATGGACTTCACAGTAGCGACTTTACTACTACCCGCTATACTGTTATAGCGTTTTTGGAGTCGGCTGCTACCCACCGCTACCCGCTATTTAAAACTATGATTCAGACAACATGAAAAGTTAGATACACTAGAATTACGATGCAGTTTTGCTAGAAATAAATGTAGCTAAAAGCCAAATCTGGCAGAAAACCTAAACACAACAAAAAATGTCCAAATTGGATAAAAATGGGCAGAGTATATGGATTATTGAAAATAAATACTATGATTCTGAAAATTCATCTGGGACACCCACCACGTAATAAACATTTTATACGTATTTTATTAATTTTACCTTCAGGCACAACACTCTTGAGTTTTGGCCTATGTAACTTCTGAATGTTAACTTTGTTGTATTTCAACTTGAAAATTTTTTTTTTGTGTTTCAGAGGGCACTACTACAAAAAGGTTCTTTAAAGATGCATGTTTTAAGTCGGTTCTAGTATACCCATCATTATTGGGAGCGCGGTGGCAATTTTGTAAATAAAATGTCACGTTCAAAGACTGTTGTCAAATAACCATTTTTGAAACGTCAGTACTACGACGGTCTTGACTCGAACTGTCTTTGTACCCATTTACGTTTTCGCTTTTATTAATCCTTTGCTTCACTATCTCTCTCTTCAAATCATGCTTTAAAAAAAAACGCTCCCCTTCGAGGTGAGGTAGCTTGCTCTCTAGGGTTTCTGATTTTCTCTTTTCTCTGCATCGCTTCAGGTTCATATCTCTCTTCTTAGTTTTCAATTTTCCTCTTTACTTCCCTTTCAATTTAACCCTTTCTTTTCTCTATTTTTGGGACCGCCCCGTGACGCTTCTGCCCCGGGTGGATCAGTTATGGTACAAGTACATTCACATGAAGGAGATGCTCGGCAATGTCGTCGATGCCAGGCAGGTTTTCGAGCGGTGGAAGAAGTGGACCCCTGACCAGCACGGTCTCTTAAATCAAGTTTGAATTGGGGTACAATGAAATTGAGTGCGCCAGAGGGATTTTTGAGCTGTTTGTTGAGTGCCACCCTAGGGTTGGGGCATGGATTCGGTATGCCAAGTTTGAGATGAAGAATGGCGAGGTTGTGAGGTCGAGGAACGTTTATGAGAGATCCGTGGATAAGTTCTTCGATGACGAGGAAGTAGAGCAGTTGTTTGTTGCTTTTGCCGAGTTTGAGGAAAGGTGTAAGGAGACTGAGCGTGCAAGGGCTATATATAAGTTTGCTGTAACGACCCGTATGCATCCGGTTCATTAACATTGATTTACGGTCATTAAGCACAGCAATTATCAAGGATAATTAAAAATGGAAGCAATAAACAAAAATGACGTCATCAACCGTCATTACCAGCATAAACTGTACATTATACACATATATGGTGAATTCTCGTAATATACAAAGTATATGTCTCAAAACTGTACATATCCCTCATCATTACCAAAATACAGGCATAAAATCAAAATGTCAAAATATAGAGCCAACATGCTCTTCACTATATGCCTAAGGTTCCCTCAGAACCATATCCCTCTACTCGGGCCTCTTGCCCTGGGATCTATCAGCCGCTCCCTGAGCATCACCTGCAAAACATAATCCCTAACAGGGGTGAGATAACAATCTCAGTAAACTCAGTATCCTTGGAGGTCTTTCCTCCCCCTGGTTCACTTACATGCACATAATATCAAAATTGGTATTACCAAACTAGCCGTCACAACTATCAAGTCATATCACATGTACATATCATACATACACATATATCAATGCCTGAGGAGGCTTCATCCATCTATATGGGCACATCTCACATCAGGACTTACTACTCATGCCTGAAGAGGCTTCATCCATTCATATGGGCACATCCCACATCAGGGCTTTCTTTCTTTGCCTGAGGAGGCTTCATCCAGCTATGTGAGCACATCCCGCATCAGGACTTACACACACACACACACACACACACACACATACACACACACACACACACACATATATATATACATAAATTCAATTCTACTGGCCAGAGAACCTAATCAAGCACATAACAATACTATCACAGTGTTCAGCTCATCATATACATGTTTCCATAAACAGTAACACACAATTTCAATATACATGCATCAAGATAATAACCATAACTCCCTCGGAGTATGGTGGAACACAACAGTGGGAAACACTCCCAAGAACAAAGAGCTTACCTACTCTCAGTGCTATACCGGATCTCCCGGCTTCGTGGTCACAACCACCAGCAAGATCACTATCACGCCCTACACAAGGCATAAAACGATCAATCAATAACGGTCCTTAGCCGTTAGAATGAAAGGAAACGCCATTCCCTTCCATTAAAACCTCTTTGTTCTCTATCTTAGGGTTATCAGAGCTAACCACCTTATAGGCAATTCACAGACCCTCAATGGGATCTATCTTGGTCTAACCAAGATCTTAGAGTCCCCCAGATTCTGCATAAGCTCAATTCAATGATCTACTAGGTCATATATCAACAATTTCCCAACATGACTAAAACAGATATATCAACACATTTTCACCGTTTATTTGGCCTTCTGAACAACTTTTGTAAAGGCACTTAAGCTCATAACTATCATAATATCTTCCATTTACTCAACATTTTCCTACCCATACCAAACTCAGTCAAAATCAAACTTCATCAAAAATCATGTTTCAAAGTTTAATATTCATCAGAACAATCTCCTGAGCATACTTTTCTAAAGAACCCAAGCCTAATTCCAGTCCTATCACAAAGTGGTCACTATTCATCCCAAGAACAATTTCACAAATCAAACGGTAAAACTTGAGTTTCTTACCTCTAAATCGACAGGAAAGGCTAGAGAACAACTTTTTCAAGCTTGAACGTCCTTAAAACGCCTTCTTTTCTCCTCAGAATCAAACTTTGTGAATTTCCCTAGAGAACTGGATCTTTTTGTTTGATGGTTTTCAGAGAAAAGTGATGATGGAATCTAGCTCATTGAGTAGTTCCTTTCAACTTTCATGTTGGGTGTGAAAGTTTTTGGTCAACGGTTAAGTGTTTAAGAAGCTTCTCTAGTTCATCAATGGCAGAAGCAGAGAAAAGGAAAAAAAAAAGACAGAGAAGGCTAAGGAAAGAGAGAGAGACTGTTATATTCACCCCACTTTTTTAAGAATTTTGTTCGCAAAATTCAAAAACATACCTGTCAAGCAACTCGGGGTATAGCTGTACCAGCTCCTGCTCTCGCTCCCAAGTCGCCTCCTCAGGTGTCCTCCCTTCCCATTGTACCTTAACTATGAGAATGGTCTTACTCCGGATCTGCTTCTCCATCCTATCCAGAATCCGTATAGGCCGTGTAGGACAAGTCAAATTCTCTCGAATCTGGACGGTGTCAAGCTCCACCACGTGCAAAGGGTCTGGCACATATCTTCTCAGCTGTGACACGTGGAAAACATCATGTAGCCCTGACAACTGGGAAGGCAAAGCTAGCCTATAAGCCACTGGTCCTACTCTCTGAAGAATCTGGTAAGGACCAATGAACCTAGGACTTCCTCACACCCAAAGCCCGTCCAACACCAGTAACTGGAGACATCCTCAGAAACACATGGTCGCCCTCATCAAACTGCAATGGCCTGTGTTTATGATCATAATAATTTTTCTGTCTACTCTGAGTCTTCAACAACTTATCTCTGATTAAACGGATCTGCTCAGTAGTCTCCTGAACCATCTCAGGTCCAAGAAGCTGTCTCTCACCCACCTCAGTCCAACATACAGGTGTCCTGCACCTCCAACCATACAATGCCTCATAAGGTGCCATGCCTAAACTAGCATGAAAACTATTATTATACGAGAACTCCACCATAGGTAGGTATCGATCCCATCTAGTACCTTGCTCCAAGGCACAAGCACTCAACATATCCTCCAATGTCTGGATGGTCCTCTCTGTCTGACCATCTGTCTGAGGATGGTAAGCTGTACTAAGTCTCAGCTGAGTCCCGAAAGCCTCCTGAAGCGCACTCCAAAATCTAGAAGTGAACTTCGGATCTCTGTCGCTGATAATACTCTCTGGGACACCATGCAGTCTGACAATCTCTCTGACATATAGCTGAGCCAACCTCTCTGCAGTATAGTCAGTCCGAACAGGTAAGAAATGAGCAGACTTGGTCAGCCTATCAACAATTACCCAGATGGAGTCATATCCACTCTGAGTTCCTGGTAGTCCAACTACAAAATCCATGGAAATGCTATCCTATTTTCACTCTAGAATCTGCAACGGCTGCAGTAGGCCTGACGGTCTCTGATGCTCAATCCTCACCTTCTGACATACTAGACATTTGGTCACATACTCAGCTACGTCCTTCTTCATCCCTGGCTACCAGAACTTCCTCTTTAGGTCCTGGTACATCTTAGTGGCACCCGGATGAATGCTGAACTGGCCCTTATGAGCCTCCGACAAAATTGCATCCACCAGCTCGCCCTTAGGCACAACGATCCGATCTTGATACAACACCAAGTCATGAGTCTCCCAGGAAACATCCTGTTGACCAATCATGGCCCTCACATCATCATCCTGTTTCTGGGCTTCCCGGATCCTCTGAATCAACTCGTTATCAATCTTGGTCTCTCTCAACTTAAGACCACTAGCACCCTCTGTCACAGTCAGGTGCATATCTCTAAATTGCTCAATTAACTCACAGTCTGATATCATCATGCATGCAATACTCACATGCTTCTTGCTTAAGGCATCAGTAACTACATTCGCCTTGCCGGGATGATATTTCAACTTAAAGTCATAATCTTTGAGGAATTCCATCCACCGTCTCTGTCTCATATTCAACTCCTTCTGATAAAAAAGATACTTGAGGCTCTTGTGGTCACTGAATACCACCAATTTAGCACCATACAAATAATGTCTCCATACCTTTAGAGCAAACACAATAGCTGCAAGCTCTAAATCATGTGTAGGATAATTCTCCTCATGTGGCTTCAACTGCCGGGATGCATAAGCAACCACTCTCTTCTCCTGCATCAGCACACATCCAAGTCCCTGCTTAGGAGCATCACAATAAACCTCAAAACAACCCTCAGGGTCAGGAAGAGTCAATACTGATGTTGTGATTAACTTTTCCTTTAGTCTTAGGAAACACGCCTTACATTCATGAGGCCAAACAAATGGGCTGCCTTTCCTAGTAAGACGGGTTAAAGGTAACACCATCTGTGAGAACCCCTGAATGAACCTTCGATAGTAACCTGCTAGACCAAGGAAACTACGGACCTCTGAAATACTCTTGGGCCTCTCCCAAGACATCACAGCCTCTACCTTACTGGGATCAACTGCTACCCCAGCTGCAGAAATCACATGACCCAGAAATTTCACCTCTGCAAGCCAAAACTCACACTTAGACAACTTAGCATATAGCTGATTATCTCTTAATGTCTGCAGAACAATCCTGAGGTGTTCGGCATGCTTTGTCTCCATCCTGGAGTAGATCAGTATATCATCAATAAATACCACTACAAACTGATCCAGGAATGGTCTGAATACCCTGTTCATATAATCCATGAACACGGCAGGGGCATTCGTCAAACCAAAGGGAATGACCTGATACTCATAATGACCATACCTCGACCTGAAGGCAGTCTTCGGTATGTCCTCAAGCTTAATCCGAATCTGGTGATATCCGGATCGCAGATCTATCTTGGAGAACACACAGGCACCCCTCAACCGATCAAGTAAATCATCAATCCGAGGCAAATGATACTTATTCTTTATAGTAACCTTATTCAGTTGCCTGTAATCCACACACAACCGCATACTTCCATCCTTCTTCTTCACAAAAGGAACCGGTGCTCCCCACGGTGACACACTCGGTCTAATAAACCCCTTGGACAGCAAATCCTCAATCTGTACCTTTAACTCCTTTAACTCTAAAGGAGACATGCGGTAAGGAGCTATAGATATGGGTCCTACACCTGGAACCAAGTCAATGGAGAATTCAATCCCCCTATCCGGCGGAAGCTGTGTAATCTCATCTGGAAATACATCAACAAACTCATGCACCACCAGAATCTTTGACATATCCAACCCCTGTCTCTCGTCTGCTGTACTAAGCAAAAGATAGCCCTGAGCTCCTCTTTTTATTTCCTTTCGAACTTGCAAGACCAAGAGAAACAAAATGGAACTCGAGCTGACTCCCTCTGAAGGTAGTACAACCTTCTTATGACAACAGTCTAGCATTATTCCATACTTGGCCAACCAATCCATACCCAAAATAATCTCAAGGGTAGGGATCGCAAGGCAATACAAATCAATAACATATTCCTTGCCCTCAAACTGAAAATGCACATCTCTGCCGCACATATCTACTCTACACTGCTCTTTAGAGACAGTAGTAACCTCCATAGGAGAAGAAAGTCTGAACATTGACAAGTTCAGCTCTAAAGCAGTGCGATCACTAATAAAAGAATGAGTAGCCCCAAAGTCAAACAAGACTCTCATATCATATACATCAATCAAAATAATACCTTTAATCAAATCTGGAGCTTTGGCTGCCTCTCTAGCATCCACTGTGTAAATCCGGCCTGCAGTAGGTGCTACTGATATCACTGGAGCAGCTATAGCCCGACCGTCTGCCTGTGGACACTTCTTAGCATAGTGGCCCTGCTTGCCACATCTGTAACACACCAACTGACCAGTGGAACACACTTCCCAATGATTCTTCCCACAAGTAGCACACTTGGGACGTGGACCTGGTCTCTGTGGTACTCCTCTCTGACTGGGGCCCTTCTTAAATCTGTCTACTGGAGAAGAAACCCCCAAGTCTCTGCCCTTGCCCTTCCCAGTAGGACCTAATCCACTGGGTCTCTTCACCTCCTGTCTCTCTGAGGAAATAGGCTGGTTGTCACTACGCCTTCTAATCATATCCTCCACCTGGCGGCACTGTCTCACCAGGCTACCCAAGTCTCGAGATCCACTGCCAGAGATCTTCTCCTCAATACTCTCTCTAAGTCCTCTCTAGAACTTAGCAGCAAGAACCTCTGCATCAGGTAGAGCCCTCCTGAAATGAGCATACTTAGCCAACTCATTAAACTTGGCCAAGTACTCGTCCACTGACATCTGTCCCTGAACAAGGCCCTCAAACTTAGCCTGCTTCTGCTCTCTGGCATCTCTGGGGAAGTATCTGTCCAGGAACTGTGCCTCAAAAACCTGCTAGGTGATAACCTCACCCTGGTCTCTCAACAACTGTGAAGTGGTAACCCACCACTCATGAGCATCTCCCTGAAGCATGTATGTAGCATAGAGAAGTCTTTGATGGTCTGAACATTCCATCACAGTGAAGATCTTCTCTAAGGCCTGCAACCATCTGACAGTAGCAATAGGATCATACTTCCCATGAAAAGCTGGAGGGTCATGCTTACGAAAAACAATGAACATCTTCCCTCTAGCAGCTGTATCCTCCTCAACATCAGCTTGGGACAACCGGTCCCCTCTGTGGTGACTAGGTTCATCAAAATGATGGCTACCTCCACCCTGTTGACGACTACCCTCGCCCTCAGGAGTATGCTGTGAAGAAGATACCCTATCCTCTCTACGAAGAGATCTCAACTCTGCCATCAGCTCCTCATTGACCTTTGCCAAGGCCTCATTCGCCTGTCTATTCGCAGCCATCTCATGCTGCATAGCTGCCAAGGCGGCTATAACTGGGTCGGGTTGTCCATCTGCACCCGTCATCTCACTATTGTTCCGGGTCCTTACCATGGCACTGCACATGTCACATAAAAGGGTGAGTTGATCAGGCTCACACTCAATAACCACACATGCAATAGTCATAATGAACACCTAGACCATTAGTGAACAACACACAATTCACCATACATAATGCTTCCCTATAAAACTGCTCTGATACCATAAAATGTAACAACCCGTATGCATCCGGTTCATTAACATTGATTTACGGTCATTAAGCACAACAATTATCAAGGATAATTAAAAATGGAAGCAATAAACAAAATTGACGTCATCAACCGTCATTACCAGTATAAACTGTACATTATACACATATATGGTGAATTCTCGTAATATACAAAGTATATGTCTCAAAACTGTACATATCCCTCATCATTACCAAAATACAAGCATAAAATCAAAATGTCAAAATATAGAGCCAACATGCTCTTCACTATATGCCTAAGGTTCCCTCAGAACCATATCCCTCTACTCGGGCCTCTTGCCCTGGGATCTATCAGCCGCTCCCTGAGCATCACCTGCAAAACATAATCCCCAACAGGGGTGAGATAACAATCTCAGTAAACTCAGGATCCTTGGAGGTCTTTCCTACCCCTGGTTCACTTCCATGCACATAATATCAAAATTGGTATTACCAAACTAGCCGTCACAGCTATCAAGTCATATCACATGTACATATCATACATACACATATATCAATGCCTGAGGAGGCTTCATCCATCTATATGGGAACATCTCACATCAGGAGCTACTACTCATGCCTGAGGAGGCTTCATCCAGCTATGTGGGCACATCCCACATCAGGACTTACATATATATATATATATATATATAAATTTAATTCTACTGGCCAGAGAACCTAATCAAGCACATAACAACACTATCACAGTGTTCAGCTCATCATATACATGTTTCCATAAACAGTAACACACAATTTCAATATACATGCATCAAGATATACAATAACCATAACTCCCTCGGAGTATGGTGGAACACAACAGTGGGAAACACTCCCAAGAACAAAGAGCTTACCTGCTCTCAGCGCTATACCGGCTCTCCCGGCTTCGTGGTCACAACCACCAGCAAGATCACTATCACGCCCTACATAAGGCATAAAACAATCAATCAATAACGGTCCTTAGCCGTTAGAATGAAAGGAAACGTCATTCCCTTCCATTAAAACCTCTATGTTCTCTATCTTAGGATTATCAGAGCTAATCACCTCATAGGCGATTCACAGACCCTCAATGGGATCTATCTTGGTCTAACCAAGATCTTAGAGTCCCCCAGACTCTGCATAAGCTCAATTCAATGATCTACTAGGTCATATATCAACAATTTCCCAACATGACTAAGATATATCAACACATTTTCACCATTTATTTGGCCTTCTGAACAACTTTTGTAAAGGCACTTAGGCTCATAACTATCATAATATCTTCCATTTACTCAACATTTTTCCTACCCATACCAAACTCATAGTCAAAATCAAACTTCATAAAAAATCATGTTTCAAAGTTTAATATTCATCAGAACAACCTCCTGAGCATACTTTTCTAAAGAACCCAAGCCTAATTCCAGTCTTATCACAAAGTGGTCACTATTCATCCCAAGAACAATTTCACAAATCAAACGGTAAAACTTGAGTTTCTTACCTCTAAATCGACAGGAAAGGCTAGAGAACAGCTTTTCCAATCTTGAACGTCCTTATAATGCCTTCTTTTCTCCTCAGAATTAAACTTTGTGAATTTCCCTAGAGAACTAGATCTCTTTGTTTGATGGTTTTCAGAGAAAAGTGATGATGGAATCTAGCTCATTGAGTAGTTTCTTTCAACTTTCATGTTGGGTGTGAAAGGTTTTGGTCAACGGTTGAGTGGTTAAGAAGCTTCTCTAGTTCATCAATAGCAGAAGCAGAGAAAAGGAAAAAAAAAGACAGAGAAGGCTAAGGAAAGAGAGAGAGAGAGACTGTTATATTTTCTCTTAATCATATTCCCAAGGGAAGGGCAGAAGATTTGTATCATAAGTTTGTCGCATATGAGAAGTAGTATGGTGACAGGGAAGGGATTGAGGATGCTATTGTTGGGAAGAGAAGGTTTCAGTATGAGGACGAAGTGAAAAAAAATCCATTCAATTATGATTTCTGGTTCGATTACATAATGTTGGAAGAAAGTGTGGGGGATAAAGAGAGAATCAGGGAGGCCTATGAGAGGGCTATAGCCAATGTTCCTCCGGCTGAGGAGAAGCGCTATTGGCAGCGCTATATCTATTTGTGGTATGCTTGATTTGGATTTCATTTTTCCCGTCTTCTTGTTTAGTCACTGTTTTGATATTTTTTCCTAATGTTTCTTAATCGATAATTTAGGATTAATTATGCATTCTATGGAGAGCTTGATGCTGGAGACATGGAGCGAAAAAGGGATGTATACAAGTATGTAGTATAATGACCAAGACTAAAAAAAAAATTACAGAGGTCTCTGATTCTCGGCGTCGATAGCGTCAGAGCGATGCCAGTAGCGCGGAAGATGCGCCAGACCACTGTTTTTCCATGCCAGTAGCGCGGGAAGCACGCCCAGACCTCTGTTTTCCCGTGCCAGTAGTGCCGGAACAATGCCATTGGCGCGAGACGCGGGCCTGGGTCACTTAAGTGACCCATTTCTCACTTTTCTTCACAAAAACACATTCATCTTCTTCCTTTCTTCTTTTCCTCCATGGCCAAGCGAGAAAAGCTTCATAACCACTCACCCCTTGACCAAAACCCTTCGCATCCATCTTGAGAGTTGAAAGGAATCACCCAATAAGCTAGATTCCAACGTCAATTCTCTTTGAAAACCATCAGACGGGGGGATCGTTTTCTCCAAGGATCTTCACAAAGTTTTGATTTCGAGGGGAAATAAGGTGTTTTAAGGACGTTCGAGCTTGGAGAAGCCGTCCTCTAGCCTTCCTTGACGTTTTTGAGGTAAGAGACACAAGTTTTACTGATTAATTGAGAATTTGTTTTTGAGATGAATA
This sequence comes from Glycine tomentella, assembly GCA_007407185.1. NCBI lineage: Eukaryota > Viridiplantae > Streptophyta > Magnoliopsida > Fabales > Fabaceae > Glycine > Glycine tomentella. The sequence goes on from PYAF01004861.1 coordinate 1,134,640, forward strand.
GTGACCCATTTGAGTTAGAGCTAGAATTATGCTTGGGTCCTTTGGAAATGTATGCTTAAGAGGTTGTTGTGATGAAGGTTTAACCTTGAAATATAACTTTTATGGATTTTGAAAATTGGGTTATGAGAAATGTATGTGTAGGAAGAATGTTGGTTAAATTGATGATATTAAGGTATGTATGAGCCTTGGTGGTTTAACAAGATGTGTTTAGGAGACTATATAAACGGTGAAAAGTGTTGAAGTAACCGTTTTAGTCACCTTGATAATTATCGAAATTAGGCATGGATAAAGCGTTGAACTCTTTGAATTGGTTTATGCAGAGTCTCAGAAAGACTTTAGTTAGAAAGACTCTAGGGTCTTGGTTAATCCAAGATAAATCTTATTGGGGTCTGTAAGTCACCAATTAGGTGACTAGTTCTTATAACTTGGAAAAAAGGGTTAAAATAGAAAAGAATAGTGTTTCCTTTCATGCAATGGTTGAGAACCGTTATTGATTGCTTGTATGTCTTTATGTAGGGCGTGATACAGAGGATATTGGTGGTTGTGACCACAAGGCCAGGAGAGCCAGTGTAGCTCTTAGAGCAAGTAAGCTCTTGGTTCTTGGGAGTTTTTTCCTTGATTGTGTTCCACCATACTTCGAGGGAGTGATGGTTATTGTATGTCATGATGCATGTGGTATTGAAATTGTGTGTTACTGCCTTTTAATTGAGAACATGTATATGATGTACACTATGATGATATATTGTATGATTTATGAGATTCTCTGGCCAGTAGAATAGACTAAATATAGACTTCCTTTGGAGCTAGAGTAACGTGGAACAACTCCATGTGGTTAATTGACATAAAAACCTGAGAGAATGTGCCCTTAAGTGGATGATCTTTTCTTAGGCAATGTTATATATATATATATATATACACTATATCTGTGTTACATCTGTATTGTGATATACATGTGATGTATTTTATGAGAGCCACGATAGCTAGATTATGTGATGCCAATTTTGATGTTATATGTCATGGAAGTGAACCAGGGGGAGGAGAGGCCTCCAAGAATCCTGAGTTTACTGAGATTATATCTCACCCTGTGTAGGAATTATATTTTGCAAGTGATGCTCAGCGAGCGGATGGCGGATCTTAGGGCAATAGACCCGAGTAGGAATATGGTTCCGTGTGAACCTTAGGCATATTATTTTGAGAGCATGTTGACTCATTGTTTTGTTATGCCTATATTTTGTACCCGTGAGGGAAAAATGCATAATTAATGTATATTGTTGTATATTTTGAGAGATATTGATGTATGTTGAGATGACAGGGTATGGGATACCTTCTTGTTTTGTATAACCATTGTTGAGTTACATTTATTGAGATCTATGCATATGGCTTAATTGGTCCTCTAGTTGTATGATGTGAGTGTTTACCATACATAATGCAAAGATGATATTGTTGAAGTCGTCATTTTGTTATTTGCTTCCGAATTTATTGTCTTTAGTTAATTGCTGCGCTTAACGGTCATAATTGAATGTTAATAAAATGGATGCATCCGGGGCGTTACATTATAGCCTTTTATGAACTTGAAGTTTGGGAATTTATAACTGCATTATGCTTGATTTGAATGTTGCTAATCACTGTCATGTTTAAATCTCTGTTTTGTTCATCAACTAGCAGTTAACCCTTTGCAATGGACAAGGAATAATCAAACTAATTAATTATGACTTTATATCAAATACAATAAGTTTTCCATATTTTCAGTAATCCTCATCAGCCTTTAATTATGAAATAATTACCTTAACAATTCAAGCTACTTAAGTCATCATCTTTAGTGTTGTATTGTCAAAGCATAAGTACTCAATACATTGTTAGTTTGAAGTGAAATATGGCAGAGGTGCTGCAACGAGGTCGTTCTCTGGCTGAGACGCCAACATAATCAGTTGCCTATGTTGTTACTGTCATGGTCTTTCTTTGCTTCTTGGTTGAGCGTTCAATCTATCGCTTATGACAGGTTAAACACTTTTTCACTCTTTCCTTTCTTGCTACTAGCTGCTACTTACTTGCCATCATAGTATAATTAACGTCAATGCCACTCATTCTTATATATATAGTGGTTGAAGAACACAAGAAGGAAGGCGCTTTTTGCTTCGCTGGAGAAAATTAAGGAAGGTAAAGAAGTACACTAACTAAGTATGATTCCATTATGCCTTATGTCAGCTAAGCGTTTTACTGATTTTAATTGCTATTGTCTGCCCCTGCCCCCTTCCATGAATGTTTTTAAGGATGGTTGTGCTTAATTGCTCATAAGAGTTGTTTATTTTGTAGACTTATTATGAGGCATGTACTTAATTTGACTGCTTCAGCTTGTACTCTATGCGAACATGGATTTGGAGAGCACTTGTGCTACATGGCTGAAAAGCACTTTGTTCATTAAGCATCTTGAAATTTATGGCAAGAACCCCAGCTACCAACTCACTGCCATCCAACTTGTAATGTCACAACTCAATTATTATTATTTCTCTCTTCTTCAATTTATTCTTTTAATTATTAATTAGAATTGTTCTGCTCAGAGAGAACAGAAATGTCCAACAAGTGTTGTTGGATATTTTCTATAGGATCAGGCTCTCTCTCTTAAGAAGCTTATGGAACTGAAGCAACTTAAGGAAGAAGAAGATCACAGCAACGATACGCACAATGCAATTGGTGTGCAGTGTGTGCCGTGTGAATGTAAAGAGAGAGTCAGAATTGTGTATGTACCTTTCACCATGGTTTGTGTGGTATTTATAAGATTCTAACCTGGACTTTGATAACAGACGGTTGAAGCCCAATATCTTCTTCCGAGATATTTGGAGATATGGATAACTGGAAGATAATGTATATATCTTTTATCTTCTGGTGGTTATGATAACGGGTTAGTAGGAGTTTGTTGAATATTCGAATTGCTAATATAGAGGATATCTTTTATCCGTAACAGATGCCCCTCAGCCCGGTCATCTAGCATTCTGGGTGGCCGGGATGTATTAATAGCGGATCCGACCATGTTTTCAAAAAAAAAAATTCTGAGCCGAGGTAACCTTCATCTGAGCGGAGATGATAGGTATCTAAGCCGAGATGGTCAACATCCGAACCGAGATGATCAGCATCCAAGCCGGGAGGTTCATCACCCGAGATGGACTGCCCCTGGCCGAAGTAATCCATCATCTGACAATCTTCCTCAGTCTTTTTTCACGGTCTTTAATGCCGAGCTATCTCTTATCTTTTCGAAGTAGTCTGGACAGCTATGGATATAGAGGAATGGAACAACTTCTCATTCCCAATTGCCACGTGTCTTGTCGATCAACTTCTGTCTTTTCTTTGCACGTTTCAATCATTTCCTTTCTGCGCTAATGACATCTCTGCCCCTTCCACGTCCTTCCATATCCAGCAGTTATTATCCACCACTTTCAAATTCTGGCGGTTACTCTTTTTGGTTTAATGTGCCCCTTCCGTTTTATTTCATTAATATGCTTTATTTCGATTCTGCCTTCACACCTTTTGTATTCTCATTTTTCTTGGACTTTCTCTGAAGCACTTGCAACCTTCATACTTCTCGTTTCTTCTTGTGTCTTCTCTGAATCGCTTGTTTCTTGGTATCGATTCTCCTTCCATCATCTCTCCTTCATTACAGGTACTTCTTATTGACCTTTTTATTTGCTGCCATTTTAATTTCTTGTTTTCCATTTTGTTTCCTATGAACCCTAAGTGTTAGTATTTTCTGCATACCCCTTTAATCCCCAGTTCTTGTGCTTTTTTCGCATCTGTGCATTCTTTCACCATTCATCATGAAATACACCCCTGAACAAGAAGAATAAATCCGCAAAACGGTTTCCCCTCGTGCTGCATTCTGGCTTTTTGGCCTTCCCCTTTCTGAAGAAGAAAAAAGAAAATCCTTGCTTCGGGTTCCTTCTGCCCCTGGCAGTTCAAAAGCCCCTATCCCCAAACCTACCAATCCTTCCAGATTAGGGTCCTCTAGGGTAGGGTCATCATCACATCAGCAATCAACAATACTTGCCTCCGAGTCTAGGGTACCCCCCAGGGCTCCTACTCCTTCGAGTAATGCCCCTTCAATTAGTTATAGGACCAGCCCCACACATGAGCCAGAATTTGAAATCCGATATGAGCATTGTCCGAACTGTGTGGAGGAATTCATATACTTAGCCAGTAGGGATCTCAATAGACAAGCCGAGGCCCTACTGGATCGATGCCGGCACAACCCCGTCAGGGTTCTTAAGCCCCCTCCAAAAGAGACCAATACAGCACCGCCCCGATTAGACAGTAATGCTGGGGTGCCGACTTCTATTGAGGATCCCGCCGTACCGACTCCGACCTCTTCTCACCCTAGCCCTTGATGATTCAGTCTCCAGGTACTTTACTAATCACTGTTCTTTTTATTGTCATAGGTAGCTATGGATCCATCTATTGCCAGAATTGCTGAGGAATCCACGACCGGGTCTCAATCCCAAACTCTCTCCCCTGCTTTAACAGGTAGGTTTCCCTGGATTGCTCAGGAGGTGTTGCAACACACCTCGGTGCTGGACTCCGAGGATCTTGCTTCACTCCCCCTCGGGGTCCAAGAAGGTTTTCATGTCTGCCTTCCCCGCCCGGGTGAGCCTATATGCTCTACCCGAGAGGGCAATGATCCTGATTTCTTTTTATTTTATAAAGACATAATTACTCGGTTGGGAGTCTGTCTTCCCTTTACCGACTTTCAAATGCGGGTGTTAGATCACCTGCAAGTTGCCCCTTCTCAAATTCATCCGAATGGCTGGGCTTTCATGCAAGCCTTCGAAATTCTTTGCCAGAAATTGGAAGTCTCTTGCACTTGTCCTTTATTCTTTTATTTTTTCTCCGTCCAAACCAACCGATCAGGCAAAGAACCTGCCGACCGAAAAGGATGGACCTCTTTCCGAGGTCGTAACGGTCGTCATTCTGACCGTCGACTCTTTTCCTTATTCGCTGAGTCCTTTAAGGGCTTCAAGGATAAATTTTTTAAAGTTGTCGCCGAACCCGACCAACACCCTTTCTTTTTTAACCCCTCTGATTCTTCCTCGGGCTCCTGGAAGTTCCCATTATACTGGTCTTCCACTCATCATGATCTTCCTTCCGCTTTTTATCGAACCGACGAGACTCGGTTGTCGGATTCGGATGCTACTTCTGCAGCTAAAATATTGTCGTACAAAGCACCGAAAAGCTTGGCCCCCATAGCTTATTATATTCAATGTGGTCAGTTTGAATTTCTTTTGAAGATTATAATTGAAAATTTCAATTCTGTCGTTCTAACATTCATTTTATTGTTGCTGTGCAGCTGTCGAGATGAACACAGACCCTGCTCCCAAACCTGCACACCTCTTGGCCCTCAAATCTCGGAAGAAGCAAAAGCTGACCGAAGGCAAAGGCAAGGCGTCGGCCAGCAATTCCCGCCCAGCCCCAGTTCCTGCCGAGCCTGTTATTGAGGCTCCCTCAGTCCCTCTTCCATCTTCTCCGACGACTAAGGCACCCATCGTTGTCCTTGACGAGCCTATGGCCGACGTTATTCTTGATGCCCCGGCCCCCGCTGATGCCCCTGCCTCTGTGTCCGACCCTTCCGAGGAATGCATTCAGCTATCTCCCCGATCTCTCTGGAATAATAGGGTGACTAGGGAATTTTTACAAGTGGCTCGGGCACCCAAGAAGTATTCTGACTTGGTGCCTTTTTTTACTCCAGAGTTGGATGAGCTGAGCTCGATGGAGTTAACATGCTTGAAGACCGCCACCTTGCTTAGAAGCTTAGCATCTTTAAATAAAAAAGCTTGCAAGGTGGCTACCGAGCTTGAAGCTTCCGAGAACGAGACTCGGCGACTCCAACAAGAGTTAGACATGGCTCGGGAGCAGGCGGCGTCCTCGGCCAAAGAGCTGGAAGTGTCTCGGCCGGAGACTAAAGAGGCTCAAGAGTTGGTAACCAAGCTGACTTCCGACCTTGAAGCTACTCGGGCTGAGCTAGAAGCTTCTCGGGCTGCTGTAGCCAAGTTAGAAGAAAGTGTGTCTGTATATCGGGGTCGGGCCGCCGACGCTGTTGCCCGGTGTAAGGATATACTTGCTGTTTATGAGAACAAAACTAAGCAAGTTGCTGATACTCTCAACGAGCTTATGTTTGTTCGTTCACAGCTAGCCCGGTCCACCGAAGCTTCCTTCAACAATGCCTTAGATCAGGTTCGCTTCCTTAACCCCGGCATCAAGCTGAACACCGAGGGCATGCACTTCAAGTCCTACATCGGGAATGGTCAACTGCTGACCATTTCCGACAGTGAAGAGGAGGAGCCGAGCTCGGCAGATACGCCAGAGGAAGATCCAGCTCAGGATGGCGGCGAAAATTGAAGGGCCGGGATGCCGGTTTTACTTGTACTTATTTACTTGCTCTTTTTGAACAATTCTCGAATACTTTGCACAATTATTTGCACTAAGTAATTTTTACTCGGCTTTTATCAATTTTGATTTGCCGCTTTTATTTCTTCCATATAATGGCTTCAACGGCCAATTAGTTTTTATCCCGAATCGTTGGTCGAGATTTTAAATGCTTCATTATTTTGGCTTCGATGGCCAAGTATATTATTTAATCCGAATCATTGGTCGACATTAAATATGATAATGGGATCATGTTCCCGTCTTAGCAACTGTTAATATATTCGCAACGTTAATCCGTAGATGTAATTCTTTTGGAAAACCCGATGATTCACCCATGATTAAATAGTTACGTCGGCCTGATCAGGACCGAGTTAATATAAAACAATGACTAAGCGCTCAAAGTTTGTGCACAACAAAATGTTCCTTGCAATAAGGATTTTATTAATAATCTTCGAAGATTTACATAAGTTCATGATCTCAATGACAGACTTGCGTGGGTTTTATGTCCCCGGTTCACATAATCGACTAATGAGAAATACATGAAAATTTTCTGGTGATTCCTACTAAGGGAAATCCCATTGAAAACTCCCATGATCCCTATGACGGGCTTAACAGCCAATTAAAGGGAAACACATGGTGTCCATGATTTTGATGACGGACTTAGAGCCGACTAAAGGGAAACACATGGTGAAGTTCCATGATCCCGATGGCCGACTGGAAGCCAACTAAAGGAAAACACATGGACTCTCTCGGCTACACATGGTCAGCTATAGTTTCTCTTCAACTTGTTCGCATTCCAAGTCCGTTTGACTTGCGTGCCGCCTAATGTCTCCAATAAATATGCTCCCTGCCCAAGATTTTGGACGACCCGACATGGTCCTTCCCAATTGATAGCCAGCTTCCCATCTCGGGCATTCTTATTTCCGATGTCTACTCGGTGTAACACGAGAACGTCTTTTTCAAAAGATCTCGGTCTCACTCTTTTGTTGAATCTTTGGGCCAGTTTGCCCTTTCTATGTAGATCTCGGCGATGGGCAGCAATGCAGACTTCTTCTATCAGATCCAGCTCGGCAGCAAGTGTAGTATCATTGTCGTTCTCCTGAGATATATGCTGCCTCCTCCAAGATGATTGGCCGATCTCTACAGAAATCATGGCTTCGCAGCCATAAGTCATCCTGAATGGGGTCTCTCCGGTAGCCGTTTGGGCCGTAGTTCTGTAAGCCCAAAGCACGTAATAGAGTTGTTCGACCCAGTTCGGGCCGGCTTCATGCATTCTTTTCTTTAACCCTTCAAGGATAACCTTATTCGCTGCCTTTGCTTGGCCATTAGACTGTGGGTGCTCTACTGAGGCAAAATGGTGCTTGATGTGGAAGCCGGTCATCATTGCCTTGAACGTACTGTCGGCAAACTGCGTCCCATTGTCGGTAACAATCTCTGTCGGGATTCCAAACCTTGCTATTATACTACGTTCCAAGAACTTTTGAACATGAGCCGAGGTGATAGCAGATAACGGCTCGGCTTCAATCCACTTGGTAAAGTAGTCAACGGCCACTATTAGCCATCTCATTTGACCTTCCGTAGCTTTAAACGGCCCCAGGAGATCCATGCCCCATTTGTAAAAGGGCCACGGAGCGGTGATCAAACTGAGCTCGGATGGAGGGACCAATACTATTTTTGCATGCTTCTGACAACTGTCACACTTCTTAACGTGTTCCGTTGCATCTGCCTTCATGGTCGGCCAAAAATATCCTGCGCGAAGAGCCTTCAGTGCCAAAGCCCTTGCCCCCATGTGTTGTCCGTTAATTCCTTCGTGTATCTCCGAGAGAACATACTCGGCCTGATCCGAGCTTAGACATAATAATAGCGGGGTATGCAGACCTCGGCGGTATAGTTCACCGTCAAGAATCACGTACATTGCCGCCTCTCGGATCAATCTTTTCGCCTCTAGTTCCTCATCTGGGACGACTCCTTGCTCCAAGTAATTAATTATGGGCCTCCTCCAGTCCTCAGCGACTAGTATAACCATGACACACACCGGCTGGGCGAGTTCCTGTTGTATAACCGTCCTGTGGTTTCCCGCTCCTTTCGTACTAGCCAACTTTGATAGTATGTCGACTCGGGCGTTCTCCTCTCTTGGAATGTGGGCGACTATTACCTCGTCAAATTCCGCCATGATTTCCTTTACTTTAGCCAAGTATTTGGCCAGTAAAGGGCCCTTGGTTTGATACCTCCCCTCGGTCTAGGCGGAAACCAGCTGTGAGTCAGTGAAGACGTTTACTCGTGACGCTCCCTACTCCTTTACCTGTTTCAGCCCGGCAATCAACGCTTCATACTCCGCTTGATTGTTCGAAGTCGAAAAATTGAGTTGAAGTGATTGCTCAAGAGATACCCCGCCGGGATTTTCGACGATGACCCCGGCTCCACTTCCCTTAGCGTTAGATGATTCGTCAACATAAACTTTCCACACCTTATCTTTCTGTTGCGTGGATGATGTTGGGGTTAATTTGACTAGGAAGTCGGCCAAAGCTTGGGACTTAATGGCATGGCGGGCCTCATACTGAATGTCAAACTCGGATAGCTGAATGGCCCAGTTCATCATTCTTCCTGCTAAATCCGGCTTGTGCAACACATGTCAGATGGGCTGATTTTTTCGTACGACGATGGTATGGCTTTGAAAATACGGGCGGAGCCTTTTTGCTGTGGTGAGCAGAGCAAAAGCCACTTTTTCGAGCTTCTGGTACCGTAATTCCGAGTTTTTCAGAGCTCAGCTCATGAAATATACCGGCAGCTGAGTCTTGCCCACTTCTCTGACTAGTACGGCGCTAATGGCTTCTTCCCCGACAGAGAGATACAGGAAAAGCGTCTTACCCGGTTCAGGATTCGACAATACTGGAGGGGAAGCCAAGCATGTCTTGATCTGCTGAAATGCCTCCTCACACGCCGAGTTCCATCTTATGCTTGCTTCTTTCTTCAACAACTTGAAGAAAGGAAAGACCTTTTCCGCGGACCTCGGAAGAAACCGGGTTAAGGCCGCCATTCTACCCGTCAATTGTTGGACCTCTTTCTTGTTGGACGGAAACTGCATATCCAGGACAGCCTTACATTTATCTGGGTTTGCCTCTATTCCCCTGTGAGTCAACATGAAACCCAGGAATTTTCCGGCTCTTACCCCAAACGCACACTTCAGCGGGTTCAATCGTATGCTGTGCTGCCTTAGTTTCTGGAAGGTTTCTTCCAAATCTCGGATATGGTCCCCAGCCACCGGCGTCTTCGTGATCATATCGTCAATGTTGCGCCCGATCTGATCTGAGAAGAACTTATTCATCATTCGCTAGTAGGTCGCCCTGGCATTTTTCAAACTGAAAGGCATGACATCATAACAGTAGTTTGCATCAGTACCTCGGAATGTCGTCTTCTCTCTGTCGTCTGGATGCATGGGTATCTGGTTATACCCAGAATAAGCATCCATAAATGATAGCAACTGGAAGCCGGCCGAGTTATCTATAAGTTGATCGATACTCGGTATCGGATACGAATCCTTGGGACAAACTTTATTCAAATCTGTGTAGTCAACACAGACCCGTCACTTCCTGTTGGATTTCTTCACCATGACCACATTGGAAAACCACGTCGTGTATTGTATCTCTCTTATAAATCCGGCCTCCAACAGCTCTTCAATATGCTTCGTCAGAGCTTGCCTCCTATCCGGGCCGAGCTTCCTGTTCTTCTGTGCCATTGGCTTGAAGCCGGCATACATCACCAGTTTGTGACAGCAGAAGGTAGGCTTTATTCCAGGTATCTCGGATGCCTTCCAGGCGAAGACATCCTAATTCTCCCTCAGGCATTGGATCAGCTTGCCCTTGGTTTTTGGATCACATTGTTTACCCACCTTCGTAATTTGTTCCGAGGAACTGCCGATCTGGACATCCTCAAGTTCGTTCACGTGCTCTGGCCTCTATTCCTCGATATCCCGCATGTCTAACTCTACCAGATTAACTGGTTTCCGGGATGAGTGTGTCTCGGCCCTGGATCCTCCCTGCTCTCCTTGTCGAATTCAAGGTGGGGACGATGGGCCACCCTCCGTTTCCCTGATCGTGTTGTAGTAACACTGCCGGGATTCTCTTTGATCTCCGCAAATCGTAATGACTTTGCCGAGGTGCCCTATCATCTTCATCTTCTGATGCTTGGTGGACATCAGGATGTCCTATTTGTGGAGTGTGGGTCTGCCCAAAATGATGTTATATGGGGATGGGAATTCACCAACGGTGAACGTGACCCTTTCCGACTTGAAGTCTTCCTTCGTTCCCAGTGTTAGCTGGAGATCAATGGCCCCATTTAAGCCGGTGCCTTCTCCGTTGAAACCGTACAACATGGTTTCGCATGGCTTCAGGTCTTCCTCCTTCAAATTCATCTTTTTGAAGGCACTCCAGTTAATGATGTCGGCCAAACTACCGTTGTCGACAAATATCCTTTTGACCCGGAAATTGGCTACGGTTCCTGTTATGATGAGGCCGTCTTCATGCCCGGGTACCACTCCCTTCAAGTCTTCCTCGGTAAAATAAATTAGCGGGCGTGCGTCTTTCTTGCTATTCCCGCCGCTGTTTTCCTTGAACCTTGGCATATCCATTACTAACATTACTTCCTTGAGGTATTTCTTCCGCTGATTGGCCGTATCACCTCCTCCTCCCATTCCACCTGTGATGACGTTGCATTCGAACTCGGGCTCTGGGAACTCCTCATCCTTCTTGCTTTTCTTGTCATCTCGTGGTTTATTCTCCTACTGGGCCTTTCTCTTGGCTTGGTGCCCCTGGGTTCGAATTACGTATTGGCGCAGCTTGCCTTCACGCACGAACCTCTCTATTGCATCTCGAAGCTCCCAACACTGGTCGGTCGTATGTCCCGGTCCATTGTGAAAATCACAATACCGAGAGTAATCCATCCCTTCTCTCCGCACTATAGGAGGAGGTCGGTCAACTTTCCTCATCTCGGTGAAAGCCACCTCCTTCAATATTTGACCACGCGTAGCATTTAGTGGAGCATATCTGTCGAATTTCAATTCATATCTCCGGGCCTGGAATAAGGGTCGGGGATGCCTCGTGGAGGTCAGCCTGCCGGGGTATTCAATGGATGCCGACTGGACTGTCCAACCTGAAAATTCTCCTGGCGTCGGTTCCGTGGTGAGGAGGGTTTTTTATTTTCCCTCGGAGCCGAGTTAGCGATCTCCATATGCTCCAACTCCAAATACTTTTTGGATCGGACCCTAAATTCGTTTAGGATTTTCACAGGATCCTTATAAATCGACTTGGCAAGACAGGAAGACCCGTTGAGCCCAGTCGACAGAAGGTGAACATGGACCTTCTCTTCTAACCCTTGGACTTGCAATGCGGCTTCCTTGAACCAATCCAAGTAGCTCTGTAACGTTTCCTCGGTCTGCTGACGTATCTTTCCTAGGGCAAACTCGAATTTTGGCTGTTTCTTGCTTGTTGCGAAATTCAGCAAGAACTTCTGGCCAAAATCCTCAAAATTATGGATGGACCGTGGCGGCAAGGAGTGGAACCAGGTTTGAGCGGCCCCGGTTAAAGTGGTGGCAAAGATCCTCGATATGATGGGTTCGTCGATTCCGCGAACGCACATCTGCATATCAAATTCGTTGATATGTACCTGTGGATCTTGGCCCCATCGTATTTGGACAAGAAGGAGCCGTCGAAATCCTCCAAGAACTGGGCATCCACTATTTGGTCGACGAACGGACTGTTATTCTGGTGGCCCCGGCGATACTTTCTTCGATAAGGGCCATCGCCTTGGCCGGGGTGACGGGCGATCTCTCCCGTGGGTCTTTCTTCCACAACATACTCTGGTGTCATGGCTGAGGACAAGCGAAGTGCCTCGTGATGGGAACGAGATGTTCTTCCCTGCTCGGAATGATCAACCGGATCTCTATGACCGGTTTCCGCCGTGCGGGCTGACGTCTCTGGTCTTTGCCTCCTGGTTGCTGCATGAGGCTGGTCGGTTTCTGCGTGACCTTCCCGGTGGTCGGTATTTTGCCGACGTTCTTCCTCTCGTCTTCTGTTACTACGTTCTTCCAGCTGGGCAATCAGCCGCTGGATATCTTCCTGGCGTTGGAGTTCGTAGCGCTTCTCCATATTCTCCATTCGAGCCAACAGGGACTGGAGAGCATTCTGAATGAAACGCTGAGAAGCTTCTGGGTTTTCTTGCGCGGCCGGTGGTGTGTTGGCCGGCGCATGTGCTGCAGGTCCCGCACGAGATGAGGCCGTGTGGGACAATGCATCTTCTACCACCACATTCTCCGGATTCGGATTCCTAGGTGGTTCTTCATGCCTAGCCATCTGATGCCTTCTGGTGTTAGCCATAGTAGTTGGGTGGGATTCGAAATTTATTGTCCCCACAGACGGCGCCACTGTTCTGCTCAGAGAGAACAGAAATGTCCAACAAGTGTTGTTGGATATTTTCTATAGGATCAGGCTCTCTCTCTCTTAAGAAGCTTATGGAACTGAAGCAACTTAAGGAAGAAAAAGATCACATCAGCGATATGCACAATGCAGTTGGTGTGCAGTGTGTGCCGTGTGAATGGAAAGAGAGAGTCAGAATTGTGTGTGTACCTTTCACCATGGTTTGTGTGGTATTTATAAGATTCTAACCTGGACTTTAATAACAGACGGTTGAAGCCCAATATCTTCTTCCAAGATATCTGGAGATATGGATAACTGGAAGATAATGGATATATCTTCTATCTTCTGGTGGTTATGATGACGGGTTAGTGGGAGTTTGTTGAATATTCGAATTGCTAACATAGAGGATATCTTTTATCCATAACAAGAATATATATACACTAACATATCACACCACTCAATTTTCTTTCTTTAATTCTGATCTTCAAACTATATATGTACCAAATCAGAACAAATATTCCCTTGGCTAATTAAAATTTGTATGAGTTGGAATAAATAGTAATCAGGGAATCAATAAGTATTTTCATATTAATAATTTAGTAAGCAAAGATGAATAGAAAATTGAAGGGTTATTATTTATTATGAGTTTAATTAACTAGATTGATGAAGAAAATAAATGATGAGAATTGGATATATGGTGGAGACAAGCTGATGCATTTATTGCACTGCCTGGTCCTCCATAATATAATAACTGCATTTCTTTCTTCTTCCACTGCTACTTATTATTATTATTATTATTATTATTATTATTATTATTATTATTATTATTATGCATACACCTATCCATGCCACAGATTCATAAGCTATGCTTTTATTGATATTTCTTATTTTTTATTTACATTTTTACATTTTTTTTCTCCATCTCTCTCTCTCAGTATCTCAGTATTTGTGTAATGAATTATATAAATTTTATGTTTTTTATTTAAATATCTTTAATTATAATTTATCTATTTATTTATAAGATAAAAACTCAATAAAATTGTCACATGGGAACTTTTTTAATTTTATTATCTTTTAAAATTACTCTAATTTTATATTTCATTTAGTTTTCTATCAAAATTTATATTCATGTATATCTATTCCTTAATTATAATAATTTTAATATATATTATATGCATGTGGATATGTTTCTTAAGCATCTCAAAGCATTTTATCCTTTGACCAATATACAAAAAGTTCTTGGTATTTCATGAATGACCAAGCTTTTCAATGACCGAGAACCTGGATCTCCCATAATTATATATAATAAAGACTTTTAATATTATTATTATTCACGAAAATATATTTCTCAAATTCAAAAGGTGAAAGGTAAAAACTTATAAGTAATTAAAAGACTAATAATAAAAATGCCGACATAAAACGTAACTTTTAAAAAATTAAGTTGAAAGTGGCATTGGCGACAAATGCTGATTCAATTTTATTTGCTTATTGTGGGATTTTATTCTTTGCTAGAGGTGGAAATCCACCGGAGAACCTACGAATAAACATACAATTTAATCTGGTCGTGGAAAAATGATAATAAAAGATTTGTCACTCTGTAATGAATGTAAACTATACACTTTTTACTCTTACTGATTTATAAGGTCTCAAGTAATGCTTTAAGATGATATTTCTATTGCCTCTACATCCCTTTTTACATTTTTACTAGTTTATGAAAGGTATTGTGAGATGTTTTGATCCAATTATCAATTTGACAGCACTGTATTCTATTCTTGCTCCTTACGATCAGATAAATATTATTGTAGCACTCTTGTGCATGATTTAATCTTTTGACTTTATTTAACAATCTAAACTAAAAAATGTTGATTGTTGATTATGGCAGATCTATGTTGTGTCAATCACCATTCGTATAGTGGTAAGTCCAGAAAATAATTAAGTTAACTCAAAAAAAAATGTCAACATTCTTTACATGCTTATATATACACATGGTTCATATAATTTATGTGATCTATTTCTCTTTGTGGCAGTTTGGTTTCATGTTTATTGCATTGAATTGGAAATTTGATTTTGCACCCTTCATGGTGTTGATTATTGCCATACTAAACGATGGTAAGATAATATTCATTTAACTTTCATGCTATTTACTTTGACTATGCTGGTGAAAATGTTTAATTTGATTTTCTTCACCCTTATACCTTAGGTACCATCATGGTTCTCTTAAGTAAGGTTAATACAGAAAAACTGATTTGGTAGTAAAAAAAAAAAGTAGTTAGCTTGGAGATGCTAGTATAAAAATTACTCGGGTTAAGCTAGGAGTAGTTTGTAAAATTAAAGAATATTTATATTTTTATGAAAGATAATGAAATTTGGTGAGTTATTAAGATCAAATTGGACTTAATCTTAGTATTTGAGGCGAATTAGTGTAAATCTCTGTTTTTCTAATTCAAAAAAATAAATGAAAATATTTTAAACAATAAAATCCATATATAAAATTCAAATATGATATATTTTAATAATTAAAATGAAAATATGTTAAAAACATTTTAAAGCTATGGTTAATATATATTATTTGTTGGTATGACATTCCTTCAATGTGAACAATCATGCATGGTTGATGGTATGTTTTTCTTCTTTGCTTATTTGAAAGATTCAAGAGAGACTTGAAGTTATATATTGAAGATGATCAATGTGAAAAAATCCACAAAAAGAATGACACTCAACAAGCAAGCAAGGTAATCTTATCACACTTGTCAGATTTCATGTGTTTTGGGTAATCTCAGGAAAATTACTTGACCAACATTATAATTTATAGAGTAGTTAAATGAATTTTGAGCATCACATATCTGACCTCTAGGAAGACTCAATATTTTTTCTTTGTTATTACTACTTTTACCTCAAATACTGCTTATATTGAATTGAGTTTGATGCTTCATTTGTCTGGTTTCAACCAGATCATCAGTTTTAGAAAAGGATCTGCTATCAAATGAGACTTCTAAGATGGTTTTTGTGGAAAAAAAAATCGTCTTAGAATCCTCTATTTTTTTATTTTAAAAAAAGACATTCTAAGACGGTTATATGGAAAATCGTCTTAGAAAATATAATTTTAAGACTGTTTTTGCTAAAAAATGGTCTTAGAATCATTAAATTTTTTTATTTAATAAAAGACATTCTAAGATAGTTATCCCAAAAATCGTCTTAGAAAGTAGACTTCTAAAACAGTTATAGGTCAAGAACCGTCTTAGAATGTCTCATTCTAAGACGGTTATGAGTCTTAGAATAAGACATTCTAAGACAGTTGTAGCCCGTCTTAGTATGTGACATTCTAAGATGGTTCTTTCCAATATCTTAGAACCGTCTTAGAATGATGTAAAAAAATAATTTCAAAGACGGTTCGAGGCTAAGAACCGTCTTCGAATAAGACTTTCTGAGATGGTTCAATAACCGATTTTGAAAGCCTTACTTTTCAACGACACTCATTACAAAGACGTTTGTTCAACCGATGTTGTATGTCGTAAATAACCGACGTAGAAAGCTTAATTTATAGTAGTGGGGGCTGTTTTTTCTTCCTTCGAGAGGATTTCCACTGGGTATTAATAATAGACTACTTATAAATATCGTAAAGATGTAATAAAATTTTAACTTAGTGTTAAATGAAATTACCACTCACACCAGGGCTGTGCAAAAAATCGTTAAACCAAACCGATTTATTTCCTAAATTTAATGTTGTAGAGCGATTTAAGAAATTCCCACTTTTTACGTTGTAGGATTGCTGATTTAGTCTTATAACCGATCTGAAAAATAATAAAGAAACAATTAAAAAGTCATCTCTACCTTGGTGCATGAAGATTTTATCGATTATTTGTAATATGATATTAGTAGTTACTAATTTTGCATTATTGTTTTTGGCAATATCTCCAGCCAATCAAGACCAATTACTTCTTGAAGTGCAATTTAGATTTCTTGTAAAGTAAGTAGGTATAAGGTTCATCCAATTGGAGAAAAGTGGTAGATTCAAATCTCTCAATTGATATTTCTAATAAAATTAACAAATTAATCTTTATTGAGAAAAAAATGATAAGATGCTAAGATTATTTTTTGTGATACACCACCGGTATGAAAATGCACACACGGGTACCAATAGTTTTCTTATTTATAGTATGAACTATTAGACTTCAACTTTAATTAGGTTATTTTAAGTATAATAATTCTCATTATCCATTTTAAGTAAAAGATCTTTCACTTGATTCAAATCTAGTCAAAAGCAACCAAGCAGGTCTGTTAACAACTCATTGATTATTAATTGAATAACTATATATTATATTTGCAACTTTATAGTTTATTTATTACTTTATAATTTAATTTGTTCTATATTAATTTCGTTTGGAGTCACTTCGTAAATTTATAATTTATTAAATTGATACAATATTACAATACAATGAAGATCATATATATATATATATATATATATATAATCACTACTGGAAATATTACAATTAACATCGTTACATTAACATCGATTTTCTTAAAAACCGACGTTAACAGGGACTAGTTAACATAAGTTTTAAGTGTTTTAATAAAACCGATGTTAACTAGTCCATGTTAACATCGATTTTTTAAGTGTTTTAAGAAAATCGATGTTAACTAGTCACTATTAACATCAGTGTTTTAAGTGTTTTAAGAAAACCAATGTTAACAAGATACGTTAACATCGGTTTTTGAATGAAAACTGATGTTGTTCTTGTTATTATAAAACATATGGCCCCCAAAGTATTTCGCCTTCACTTTCGCGCGCGCCTATTTTGAGTTTCAGAAACCTTGTCTCTCACTTTCAGTCGCCATTGCTTGTTGATCTCGTTGCTTGTTGTCTCACGCACTCGACCTCACTCTCACGATCTTCCAGTAGCTTCCTCAATCTCGGTCGTAGTTAAAGCAAAGCTCGCAACTTCAAATCTGGCGTTGTGTCTCCATCCCAGGTTAGTAGCGACTAACCTCGCGATCTTCGAAGATTTGTGATGTTTGGTTGAATGTCACAACTATATCTATGTTTGCATTAGCATTTTGGTGTGTGATATTGGTTTGAATGTGTTGTTCTTGTGATTTCATTTTTGTTGCCCACCAAGTGCTTGATAAAATGCCTAATCTGTATATGTAACTGTGATGTATGGGTTTAGTAGCATTTTGCTGTGATGTATGGTTCTGGACACACACGCACACACACACACACATATATATGTATATATTAGCATATTCTTAAAGCTTCGGTTAAGTAATATAAACTATTAGCATGGGGAATGGATTTTATCTTGGTTGATGTTGATATTAGTTGTGACTGTTAGCGTAGTAGGAGTTGTTGGCAATATGTATAGCCTTGAGAGTAAGTCTTAGTCCACAATTTGGTTTCTTTTTCCCAGCTATGATATATATGGTATGAGATGGACATTAAATTTCATTTGAGGAATGATGAATTGATGACCGATTGATTCAATATGAGAGGAATTTGTGGCTGATTAGAGTTTGCCACAGACATAGCTATGTATATTGCTCTTATGGTGATGCTTGCATGATGATTTTTGTTAATTGATTTTACACAAGGATAGTTGTAACATTTGTAATAGATTGGCATAATTGGTTAACTGGCTCAATTCCATGATTTATTTTCATTTTTCCAGCTTTCATATTCCCACATTCTACTACTAATTAATAGCTTGCTTTAGGCCAATCATGTGAATTTAATGCTATTGGGTTGGAATGGTTTAGGTGTAATTAGATTTGGAGAGACACACATTTGATACTTAAATTTTTATCCGGAGTAATGACTAGTTGTAACTGTAATTTGTAGGCACTTTTCGTTTCCGTTGTTGCATCTTGATCACGACGTTCATTGTTGCTGTTAGCCATCATCTTCATAGGTAAGAATGTCTTTCACATTTAGTTAAATCATCTTTGAAGACTTGACTTGCTCACATTTAGTTAAATCATCTTTCATATGATTTGTCTTGCTTTGGTGAATCTTTTCTTGGATTAGGTAAAGAATTGTGACGTGGATGTGATATAAAAGTTCAAGCAACAATCTGTGCTCAATATAAGATAGCAATCACTCTTCTTTAGGTACTACATTACTATTCTTCAATTTCTGATGACATGTATAGAATTGACTTTCTAACCTACAAGTAAATTAGGTAATTTAGCTTGTGTTTGTTTATGCTTCATCGGTGATTTTTTTTTGAAAATATGAACGATAGTAGTAGTGACTTATTGGTGTTGGCTAAGACTCACACCAGCCCCAATTGTGTCCTACATATATAATGTTTGTCACACACCCCTGTTTTTTTCCTAGATGTAGTCAACCACATTAGTATTTTACGAATATAACATCTTCATTGTTCAACATCATTTGTATGTAGTTGTTGTTTGCCTCTTTGCATCGTCATCACTAGATTCATTGTTGGAGATTTTCATTGAGCATCCTCTCAGGTACTTACGAATGTCTTTCTTATTTTTTTATAGGTTCTATATGTAATGCGTGCTTTTGTAACTTGTGTTATTAATGACTATTGGTCTATATAAAATTCAAGTTCATTATGAGTGAACCTTAGTTTTCCGTTTGAGATTCATTACAGTGATTCTTTCGGACAGTTTGGATTAATCATTGTATTGATTCTTGAATTGTCTGTTTGGACAGTTTAGGAAGACTCATATTTTTTTTAGTATATTCATATGTATAGGTTGTGATTCTTTTCTTAAATATGATGAAATTTTGGTACAATGCATTTCACTTTGTTCTTCAGGTACATAGTTGACTGTGGTGAAACTCATGTTACAGCTTTCATGTCGTGTACTGCGAGATCAAAGCGAAATACTGTCGAAATTTCGTCAAATTTAAGATAAGAAACTCAACCTATACATATGAATATACTATAAAAATATGTCTTCCTAAATGGAATAGGGCCACACCTTTAATGAAAAAAGTGAGGTTTCATGCATGCAATAACTTTGTGAGTATCACAGAGTTATTAATTAGATGGACCAAAGTTGGATGAATGCAAGTCGCATCACAGTTGAGTATGAGGAAGGCGTTCAACATTTCTTGCAATTTTCCTCCGAAAGAAGTCGAACGGATGGGGATGAAAAATATTTATGTCCTTGTATAAATTGTTTGAATGGAAGACACCAAACACTGGACGACATACAGGAAAATCTTCTGTGTGATGGGATTAAGAAGAATTATACTACATGGATATGACATGGTGAATTGACAGATTTGCAAAGGGTCTCGCAAACTGAATCACTTGATGCTGACATTGGAGATCGATTAAAGGATATGATTCGTGATCTGGGACATGAGTCTTTTCAGTAAGCACATGCCCTTATGTATGATATGTTGGAAAGTGATTCGAAGAAGTCGTTGTATACGGGGTGCAAAGAGTCATTGACACTATTGTCAGTGGTGTTAAATATGGTCAATGTGAAGGCCAGATATGGGTGGAGTGACAAAAGCTTCAGTTCACTGCTTCAGGTAGTTTAAAAGATGCTTCTAGATGAAAACACGTTGCCAAGAAGTTACTACTATCAGGAGAAGAAGATACTTTGTTCGATGGGTATGGAGTATCAGGACATTCATGCATGTCCTAATGATTGCATATTGTACAAAAATGAATTGAAGAAATGCATAAATGTCCCAAGTGTAGGGTATCACGGTACAAAGTGAAGGACGATGACGACTGTAGTACTGATGAAAGCACAAAGAAAGGCCCTCCCGGGAAGGTGTTGTGGTATCTTTCGATTATTCCAAGGTTTAAGTGTCTGTTTGCTAATGAAGATGACGCAAAAGACCTTACATGGCATGCAAATAGGAGAAAATGTGATGGATTGCTCTGCCATCCGACATATTCATTCCAATGGAAGAAGATTGATCGTTTGTATCCGAAATTCGGCGAAGACCCAAGAAATCTTAGGCTTGTACTTGCTAGTGATGGAATGAATCCCTACGGCAGTTTAAGTACTCAGTACAGTTCGTGGCCTATTTTGCTAGTCATTTACAACCTGCCTCCTTGGTTGTACATGAAGAGAAAATACATGATGTTGTCTATGAAGATATCGGGCCCAAGACAGCCAGGAAATGACATTGATGTTTATCTTAGTCCCTTGATTGAAGACTTGACAAAATTGTGGGACGAGGAGGTTGCCGTGTTTATTTTGTACCATTAATGATTTTCCAGTGTAGGGAATTTGAGTGGATACAGTGTTAAGGGACATCATGCATGCCCTATCTGTGAGCAAGACACGAGCTACGTACAACTTAAACATGGAAGAAAAACAGTTTATATAATAACCCTAAGTCCTGGCGCAGACGGCGCGAGCATTGGCGCTGATAGCCCTGGTTTTCTGTAGAACTTTTTCTACAGAAACCAGTGCAGAGGTGTGGCATGGATGGCGCTAGTGTGGCGCTATCAGCGCCATACCCACTGGATGTTGGCGCGAGTGGCGCCACAGTTCTGGAGTCTGGCGCTGTTGGCGTGGGAGTGGCGTGGTTGGCGCCATTGTTTCTGGAGGATGGCGCGGATGGCGCCAGTGTGGCGCGAATGGCGCCATGGCCTCTGGCAGCTGGCGCGATCAACGTCATAGTGGTGCGATCAGCGTAGCATGTTGGTCAGACCCAGTATATAAGGGTCAATTTACAGATTTTTGGACCCATTTCCTTTCTTCTTCTTCCTCCAGCGCCCAGACCTCCATTGGAGAGTTTCCCAAGCTCCATGAACCCTGTTTTGTGACCCAAATCACTCCCTTTAAACACCAAACTAGTGAGAAACCTCTAGTGAGCTTAAATCCTTCCTTGAAATCCCTTGAAACCCCTTAATCAGAGAAATCCCTTTCTTAAGTTCTTGGTCCCTTGGGAGATGTTTCCCACTTGTGAGCTCCACCACACTCGGAGCGAGTGATGGTTGCATTCATGTTGCACTCATTATTGGTTGTTGCATCCTCATAATGATATGTATGCTGCATCTATGCTTGAACATTTATGATGTCTGTTGATAGATCTTTTGGCCAGTAAGATAGATATGGACCTCCGTAGGAGGAGAGCGCACCTCCTAGTTTGGTTTTCTCATGGTTGATGATGATCCCTTAAGACCAAGAGATAGGTGTGTCCCATCGCGGTTGATTGCCTATTCTCGGAGGTACCATATACGTGCGTCCATGTGTAAGGGGTAGCTCCCGATGGGACGGCACGGGTGTGAGTTCTGTTCTCACACTGAGGTTGGTGTTGATGTTGATCCACCGTACATAGAGCAAGATGACTTGCTTGTATTGTTATGAGGGCCGGCTGGGAGGCCAGTATGATTGTGATGCCCTATGTTTGTGTCATGAAAAGTGAGCCAGGGTGGAGGAGATGCCTCCAAGGACCCTGAGCTTACTGATATGTATATCTCACCCCGTGTGGGGTTTATGTTGTTACAGGTGACGCTTCTAGCAGAGAGGAACGGTCTCAGGGCGGGAGGCCCCAGTAGAGACACTGTTTGCTTGGCTGAGGACAGTTGAAGAAGAGCTGGGTAACTCATTTTGTTGTGATGTTTGTCTTGTACCGTGTTGATGAAAGTTGTGTGTATGCACACCTTTATGCCTTGTATAGTTTTGTATACCCTCATGTGAGGAAGGGGTCTTTGAGGCCAAGGCTAGTGTCGGCTCATTATTTTGTATAGACATGGTTAATGTGGATAATGTTGTATTGTGTACAAAAGCTTGTTTGTGATATGGAAATGACATTTCTCCTGATTATATCTGTTGAATTATTCTTGTTTGTCTGCCTATGATTATGTTTATGTTATACTGGATCAACAGGGGTTTGTGTATGATGTGACTAGTGATGTGTTTTATATGTTCCATACATAATGTCATCAAGAAATACGGTTCGATTCGCTTCCGCCAGTTTTAAAGAAGTTTTAAGCGTGATTCTGATATTATAAATGTTAATACACCGGAGGCCTACGGGGTGTTACATTTTTATGGAATCAGAGCAGTTTCTTGTTAAAGCATTATGTATGGTGTTTGAGTATTGCTTTGACTGTTGTTTAAGTTTGACATGATCATTGCATGTGGGTACATTAACTGTGGGCCTGATGTACATGTGTAGTGTCATGGTGAGATCCAGAAACAGCAGTAGGGCGACCAATGCCCAGCCTGATCCAGTGGCGGCTGCACTGGCAGCCATGCAGCATGTGATAGCTGCAAATAGGCAAATTCAGGAGGATATGCAGCGTGAAATGGCTACTAATAGAGAGATGAATGAAGCCTTGATGAAGGCTAATCAGGAGGTGAAGATTCTGAGGAGAGATGACAGAGTATCCTCCACACCTCCTACTCATGAGGGCGAGGGAAGTCACCATCAGGTTGGTGGGAGCCAACTGAAAGGGGACCAGGTGTCCCATGCTGAGGCTGATAGTGATGTTGCAGCCAGAGGGAAGATGCTTATCACTTTTCGTAAGCATGACCCTCCAGTTTTCCTTGGTGGATATGATCCAGTTGCTGTAGCTAGGTGACAGCAGGCCTTAGAGAAGATATTTACGGTGATGGAGTGTCCAGACCACCAGAGGTTGCTGTATGCGACCTACATGCTTCAGGGTGATGCCCGTGAGTGGTGGACTACCACATCTCAGTTGCTGAGAGGCCGGGGAGAGATTATTACCTGGCAGATGTTTGAGGCTTGCTTCCTGGACAGATATTTTCCCAGGGATGCCAGAGAGCAGAAGTAGGCAGAGTTTGACAGTCTCGTCCAAGGAAGCATGACAGTGGACGAGTATTTGGCCAAGTTTAATGAGCTGACCAAATATGCTCACTTCAGGAGATCCTTGCCTGAAGCTGATATCCTTGCTGCTAAGTTCCAGAGGGGACTTAGGGAGAGCATAGAAGAATGGGTTGCCGGTAGCGGATCTCGTGATATGGATACCTTGGTGAGGTAGTGTCGCCAAGTTGAGGACATGCTTCGCAGACATAGAGGCAATCAACCTACTCCTTCAGTCAGACAGAAGGGGAGAAGGCCTAACAGTTCTGGCCCACCCGGCAAGGGTAAGGGCAAAGATTTGAGAGTCTCTGCTCCATCTGATAGATTCAAGAGAGGCTCTGGTCAGAGTGGTTTAGCTCGGAGAAGGCAACCTCCGAAGTGTTCAGCTTGTGGGAGGGAGCATTGGGGAGTGTGTCCCTCAGGCCATATCATATGTTTTAGATGTGGCAAGCCAGGCCACATATCTCGGGAGTGCCTGCAGGCAGAGGGCCGTGCACAGGCTGCTCCAGTTGAGATGACCACACCCACAGCAGGCCGGGTGTATACAATGGATGTCAAGGAAGCAGCCAGAGCTCCAGACTTGATTAGAGGTACTGTTCTGATCGATGATTGTGATGTGAGAGTTTTGTTTGACTCTGGGACTACGCATTCCTTTATTCAGGATGCGATGGCAGACAGGCTTAAGTTGCCTATGTTTAGTTTTTCCCCTCCGATGGAGGTCACCACTGCATCCAGTGAGAGATGTCGGGTGAGCACATGCTGCAAAGATGTGCGGTTCCAATTTGATGGCAGAGAGTACATGATTGATTTGTATTGCCTAGCTATGCCTACCCTGGAGATCATTCTGGGTATGGATTGGTTGGCCAAGTATGGCGTGATGTTAGATAGTTGTCTGAAGAGGGTGGTTGTACCTTCTGATAGAGCTGGTTAGAGTTCCACCTCTTTCCTATCAGTCTTGCAAGCTTGCAAGGCAATTATGGAAGGAGCTCAGGGCTATATCTTCTCGTGTGTGACAGAAGATAAGCCAAGTGTTGATTTGTCGCAAATTTCGGTAGTGAGTGAGTTTGAGGATGTGGTTCCTGGGTAGGACCGATATCTGTGGCACCTTACCATATGGCTCCTCTAGAGTTGAGGGAGCTGAAGGTGCAGTTGGAGGACCTGCTGTCCAAACAGTTTATCAGACCGAGTGTCTCACCTTGGGGAGCATCGGTGATTTTCGTGAAGAAGAAGGACGACAGTATGAGGTTATGTGTAGACTACAGGCAGTTGAACAAGGTTACTGTTAAGAATAAGTATCATCTGCCTAGTATCGATGATCTGTTAGATTAGTTGAAGGGAGCCAGAGTGTTCTCTAAGATCGACCTGAGATCCGGATATCATCAGATCCGGATATCATCAGATTCGGATCAAGCCTGCAAACATACCAAAGACAGCCTTCCGGTCTAGGTATGGTCACTTTGAGTATCAGGTCATCCCCTTTGGTCTGACGAATGCCCCGGCAGTGTTCATGGACTATATGAATAGGGTATTCAGACCTTTCTTGGATTAGTTTGTGGTGGTGTTTATTGATGACATACTGGTATACTCTAGGACGGAGACGGAGCATGCCGAGCATCTCAGGATTGTTCTTCAAATTTTGAGGGACAAGCAGTTATATGTCAAGTTGGCAAAGTGTGAGTTTTGGCTAACAGAGGTGAAATTCCTTGGCCATGTGATCTCAGCAGCTGGGGTTTCAGTTGATCCCAGTAAAATCGAAGCTGTGATGTCTTGGGAGAGACACAAGGACGTATCTGAGATCCAGAGTTTCCTGGGATTGGCCGGCTATTACCGGAGGTTTATTCAAGGGTTTTCACAGTTTGTGATACCTTTGACTCGACTCACTCGGAAGGGGGTTCCGTTTGTTTGGATCCATGAGTGCGAGTAGTGTTTCCTGGAGTTGAAGGAACGGTTGACTACAGCTCCAGTGTTGACCCTTCCTGATCCCAAAGGAAGCTTTGAGGTGTACTATGATACTTCTAAGCGGGGGCTTGGATGTGTGCTGATGCAGGATAAGAAGGTTGTTGCCTATGCTTTCAGGCAGTTGAAGCCTCATGAGGAGTCTTATCCTACCCATGATTTAGAGCTTGCAGTTGTGGTGTTTGCTCTAAAGATTTGGAGGCACTATTTGTATGGTGCTAAGTTGGTGGTATTCAGTGACCACAAGAGTCTCAGATATCTTTTTGATCAGAAAGAGTTGAATATGAGACAGAGACGGTGGATGGAGTTCCTCAAAGATTATGATTTTGAGTTGAGATACCATCCCGATAAGGCGAATGTTGTTGCTGATGCCTTGAGCAGAAAGCATGTGAGTGTCGCCTGCATAATGATCTCTGATTGCAAGTTGGTTGAGCAGTTCAGAGATATGCACCTAACGGTTACAAAGGGTGCTCATGGTCTTGAGTTGAAAAAGACAAAGGTGGATAATGAGTTGATCCGGAGAATCCGATAAGCCCAGAAGCAGGATGAGACTGTGAGGGCCATGGTTGGCCAGCAGGATGTCTCCTGGAAGGACCACGACTTGGTGTTGTACCAAGGTCGCATTATGGTGCTAAAAGGCGAGTTGATAGATGTCGTCTTGACTGAGGCACATAAGGGCCAGTTCAACATTCATCCAGGTGCCACTAAGATGTATCATGATCTGAAGAGGAATTTTTGGTGGCCAGGGATGAAGAGAGACATAGTCGAGCATGTGACTAAGTGTCTGATGTGTCAGAAGGTAAAGATTGAGCATCAGAAACCGTCCGGTTTGCTACAGCCTTTACAAATTCCTGAATGGAAATGGGACAGCATTTCCATGGATTTCGTAGTAGGGTTACCGAGGACTCAGACTGAATGTGATTCCATCTGGGTGATTGTGGATAGGCTGACCAAGTCTGCTCATTTCTTACATGTGCGATCTGACTACACTACAGAGAAGTTGGCCTAACTGTATGTTAGGGAGATTGTGAGGCTGCATAGTGTCCCAGATAGTATTATCAATGATAAAGATCCGAAGTTCACCTCTAGGTTCTGGGGTGCTCTTCAGGATGCTTTTGGGACCCAGCTGAGGCTTAGTACAGCCTACCATCCTCAGACAGATGGTCAGACAGAAAGGACCATCCAGACTTTGGAGGATATGTTGAGAGCTTGTGCCTTGGAGCAAGGTACCAGCTGGGATAAATACCTACCTCTTGTGGAGTTCACATATAATAACAGTTTTCATGGCAGTCTGGGCATGGCACCCTAGGAGGCTTTGTATAGCCGGCGGTGCAGAACTCCAGTTTGTTGGACAGAGGTAGGGGAGAGGCAGCTTCTTGGACCTGAGATGGTTCAAGAGACTTCTGAGCAGATCAGATTGATCAGAAACAAGTTGATAAGAGTTCAGAGTCGGTAAAAGAGTTATTATGATCATAAACACAGGCCACTGCAGTTTGATGAAGGCGACCATGTGTTTCTGCCAGTGTCTGCGTCGAGTGAAAGTACCACATGGATACTCTTCAAATATTAAGAGCCTTGTGCAGGTCAAGGATTTGAAACTAATTGGGTTAAAGTCTCATGATTGCCACATGTTGATGCAAAAACTGTTATCCGTGGCGATTCGAGACATTTTGCCTAACAAAGCAAGACATGCTATAACTCGAATGTGCTTTTTCTTCAATGCCATTTGTAGCAAAATCATGGACGCTATAAAGGTAGATGACTTGGAAGAAGAGACAGTAATTATCTTGTGTCAGTTGGAGATGTATTTTCCTCCTTCGTTATTCGACATAATGGTTCACTTACTTGTTCATCTAGTCAGGGAAATTAAAATGTGTGGTACCATTTATTTATGGTGGATGTACCCGATCGAGCGATACATGAAGATCTTGAAAGAGTATACAAAGAATCTTCACCGTCCTGAAGCATCCATAGTTGAAAGGTACATTGCAGAAGAAGCTATAAAATTTTGTTCAGAGTACCTTAAAAGCCAAAACCTGTTGGGCTTCCTGAGGCTCCGCATGATGACAGAGCCGCAAGTAAGGTTTCACGAGGGCTGCATGTTATAAGGCCTATTTTGTCCTGAATAACAATAATGAAGTCTTGTCATACATAGTTCATCATGAATCCTTAGTCAAGGAAAGTAATCCAAAAATGGCGAAGAATAGGTTGTTGAAAGAGCATAAGAAGACTTTCCTGAATTAGTTTAAAGATACAATATTTAGTGATGAATCTTCATCTAAAACAATGATTTCAACCCTTGATATTGGTGTCACTCAATTCTCGACACAAATGGCTGACGTGAACAAAGAAGATGAAGTTGACGATGTTCATGCAAATCGTAATGATCATGATGAAGGAGAATTAATTAACATCGCTTAATGTAAATTTTTTTATATTACCTTGTTTCGACTATTACAATTCCATAAGTAGCCTTACTTGTCACTTAACTTGACATACAATGATGGTTTTCCTAAATAACCGTCTTCATATGTATTTTAATTTAAAAAAAATTAGTTTAAATAAAATTCAAAAAGGGTGTACAAAACTACAATTTTTTCAATAGATCTACCAAACTTGCCAAGATATAAACTCTTTCAATTCTGGAGTTCTTCCCACTAAGGACTGTTATGTGATCTTTGGAGGCACTACAATTAAAGGAAAAGAAGAAGAAAAAAAAAACACTCATCTGCAGATATACCTAATATAGGCCAAGAATGAAGACATAGTCAAGTCATTAAAAACATTTTACAAAAATCTACTGCATTCAATGTATTCTAGAAGTATCATCTTCATCTAAACATCCCCATTAGCCAAAATCAAGATTAAATTAGTCATAAAATTCTGTTTAATCATCTATCCTCATTAAAAAATCAGTGCACTAAACATATTCCTATGCTTATAACAGTAGTAGGTATCTACAAAGATTCCAAGCATTTCTTTGTCTCTTACTCAATGACTACTTGAATCTGAATTGAAACAGTTCACACTACAAGGGAGCAAACTTACCATGGACAAAGTAAGCTGACCCTTTTACATGGTAAGGGACTCCAGTACAGTAGCTTTCTCTTTCTCTACACGCTTGAGTTCATTTTCAACTGTAGAAAGCTCTGAATGCAGTTTTCCATTGTATTGCTGCAAGCTTGTTATGTAATCCTGTAACCGCTTATACATGTCATTGAGAGATGATATCTGCAAAAATCCATTGATGTAGACATTTAATTATAAGAATAATTCCTGACACAACTAAAAGCATCAGATAAGAAGTATAAAAAATATTGAATTGGGAGTATGAGACTGCGCTGTTATTAGGTCACTAAAACGAAAGGTAGCTGTTAAGGACCTGAATATTAGGAGCAAAGCCACCTTCTTTATCAACATTAGTAGCATTATGTCTATACTTCTTTTTAACCTTATTTTATCCTCTAAATCATACCATTTATCATCTTGTAGCACCTTGGCCTTCCATTTTCTTGTAGCAGTCACAAAAACTTGGCAAAATCTAGGAAGAGGGTTTGGCAAAATCTAGGAAGAGGGTTTTCATTAGGCTTAAAGTATCTATACCTTCATGTGCCACAAAGAAACAAAATCAATGCAAGAGCAACAGAACCAGCTGAAGCCCAGAACCCCAAAGTCAAAAGTAATAAAAAAATTACTAAATCAGCCTTGACTATGTTCATTTCTAGGATTTAGGATATAAATAAGTGACACCAAAGTTCAAATCTTTTAAGTGAAGACTCAAGACCACAATCTATGCATAATATAAAAATTAGGATTAGCATAAAAGAGAGGTCAAATAAAGTTATTCAAGTCACTTGCTCAGCCCCTGCATAATGTTGTAACCATATATAATATGTATGTGTGTGTGTATGTTAAACAAAATGACATGAGTTACAATATAAACCCGCAAAGAATCAGCAGTACATTATCAAATTCATTTCTAGGATTTATGGAAGTCCTTCTTATCAATTTGTTTCCTTCCATGCACTAGAAACCAAAATAATCACATAATTTTTTTTAAAAAAGCCAAGGCAGAGATGATTCAATGATTAATTGAACTAAATTATGGAAGATGGGATTGCACTAAGTGATAAAGATTGAAGCTTTATGAAGTTGGTGTAAAAAGTAAGAGACAGTTTGACTTTATAGTTACAAAAGTATTTCCAACACAGAGATAGTAACAAAAAAGCAAAATGTGTTTATTTAAAACTGTCAATGAAGTATTCTACCATTAATTTTATAGAAATTGCTCAAGAACAATGATTACATTAGTGAAACCCTTAACCAATCACACACCTCAAACACAAGTAGAAGAACAGCTTCATTAGCTATACCGAGAGCTTCACCTCCTTTTGTCTCATCTGCTGAAGATGACAATGACACTAACGTCTTTCTTCATGGTGAACTTAAAGAAGAGATCTATCACCTATACAGTGCAACCTCCTAGTTTTGTTGCTTAAGGAGTGTTGGATTTGTTTTGCATACTTTGTTAGGCTCTTTATGGCTTAAAGCAGGCTCTTTATATGCAGGTTCAATTGGGCGACACACACACTCTCGTAGCCTTTCCTCATTAAGAAGCGATAGAACACTTTTTGAGCATCTCTCTCTTGTCTAATAATTTTTAACCTGTATCATGTTAGTCCCTTTTCTATCTAAATTTAGTTTCTTAAAAGGACTAACCAAATACAAATATGTAAATTTAAGAATTATCTCATCAAGCACATAAATAAATTCCAAGATTAGATAAAAGATGGGACTAACTTGCCAATTTAATTGTCATGAACGTTAAACTGAAGCACAAATACTCAACATACAAAAGACAAGTATAGTTTGAAGATTACATAAAAGTATAGAACTAGAGGAATAGGTTTAATATGGTTCAAGTGGCACTCTATTATGTCAATACTGCTCCAAACTGATTATCCTGCAAACATGCCAATTGTTCATGCTTCCTCTTTTATAAGAAAAAGATAAAAGAAACTTGTTGTCAAAGTTATAGCATCCTAGAGTGTCATAAAGAGAAAATTTGGCAAAAAACAATATAGAGGCCTGAATAGATGTACTAAGTTCAGTTTGACCAACCAACCAATATAAAATTAAATTAGTAACCTTTTGAGATCAAGGTAATTTTTACCATAAGCACATAAGGATATATGATATTTTAGATGGCTAAAGCATTTGATATCAATGAATGTCATGGTGTCTTTCAATATGTAAACTATGACATGGACATATTCAAAGGAAGGAAAGCAGTGACCTACCCGAGGTTCAAAATCATGAGTTATGAGAATATTGTTTGGCCTCATGTCACGGTGGATAATACAACCCACTCTGCACTCTTCATGAAGATATCGTAAACTGTGAGCAGCTCCAACAATAATTTTTTGCCGTGAAGACCATTCTAATGGATCCCGTTGTCACCCTGAAATACTTCAGAGTATTAAATCAATTTACAATCAAGTCACCATATTCATATCACTGAATATAACATGAAAATATCATGATGTTAACATACTATGCATGAATACAGCCTTTAAAGACAAAGATGTCATGATACTTGGCATATCCATTTATAAACCAAAAAAATTGATTATAAATTATCATTTTCAAATTGTTTATTGACACTTAGAAATATGATATATACTGAAGAACTTGACAGATTATGAATTTGACAATCTTCACTAAGTTCAGGCAAATTCTAAATATATTTCTATCATGAGATAATTTGGTACAGGAGCAAGAGAACTCACCATATAAATGTGAATCCAATGATCCATTGCATATATACTTATAAACCAGTAGCCTTTTCTTATCCTCTATACAGAACCCAATGAGCATAACAACATTCCGGTGCTGAGCACAGCTCAAGACTTCCACCTCTGAGCAAAATTCAAGATCACCTTGACAACTAGCCAATTTATGTTGCTTGACAGCAATGAATTGTCCTTCTGGTAGAACCCCTCGGTGAACAGATCCAAACCCTCCTTCTGCGAAGAAGTTGGCCTGTGAAAATCCGTCAGTATCAAGTTCCAACTCATCATAGTTGAACCACCTTGGAGGTTTTCCAAGTGCCTTGTGTTCACTTTCTGTGTCTGAATTAGTATCAACAAGTTCTTGACTTTCCTTGATAGTTTCCTCTTTTTTGAACTCACCATTCATCTCTGAGATGAAGAATGGTGAAGTTCCTGGATCAGAGCTTGCAACTGATGAAGTACCAGCTTCAGTTGCAGTGAATAGTGTCCCTAGCTCAGGGCTGCTAGTTGGAGTTACAGCTGGTCCTTTGATAGAATTTATGAAATCAAGCTTTATTTTGGTTCGATTTTCAGGCATGTCATCTTGCTCAGAAGGTGATGGACCTGCTTCTTCAACATCCTTCTTCTGTGGTCCAATCAAATTCAAGCGCAGTACTTTAGGCTGAGAACGCTTCATAACCACAATGGCACACTGCAGTTCTTCCATGCATCGCTTTTCCTCGTGTTTAAGCTGTCTGCAAAGAAGGCTACAACACAAACTCAATTTAATCTCAGAATGAAACAATAAACCAAAAATGTAGATATCATCAACTTTCATGGTTACAATAGCAAGCTTCTCAGGGAGGATGAAGGAGAAGAGACAAATTTCTTGTCTAATACAACCCAATTGGCTTGTGCTTTCTTGGCTTCTGCAGCCACTGCTCCACAAGGTGATCCGGATACAATTTTAATCCTAACATCTATCTGTTGGCGAAAAAATTGGCATGAGGATACAACCTCAAACATTCAATTTGCATGAACCCTGCATACACTAAGGCTACTAAGTACTAACCTTGTTTGGATCATAGACATTATGAAGCTGTAGGATCATCTGAGAGAAAGAATCGGTGATGTCACTCTTCTGCTCTGATATTGTTCCTGGTGGGTACTTCTTAATACCACTGGCACAATCACCAGCAAACCTCTGAAAACCCCATAATCTTCTGCCTGCATACAAGTAGAATACCAGCCAATTACATAGAATATCATGGTGAAGGTTCAAATTCCCACAAAAACAAAACACTGACAAAGTTCATAATTTAGAACCATTCATTGCTATTTCCTACCACATTGCCATCATAATTTCAAAAGGAAAAAAGCATGAAACAATCCCTATATAGGGGGGATGATATACATGAAAAACCACTGACCATGTCACATACTCACATCTGAATCAAAGGAATCAAATCCTCATTTTTCCAATTTTCCAGAAAAATAATCTCTGGCAAGAAAAAGAAGCACAAAACTAGATCAAATGCAGGAAAAAGAGGAATTACCTGAACTTTGTGAAGGCACAACCACTAGTAGTGTAATGCAATCCCCATGTTGAACAACATGACTGAGGGACCAAACAAGTGTTGATTTGAGGGGGAGCTGTTTGAAGTTTACTTGAAAGAGCAAGCATTGAAAGGACTTGGATATTTTGGCTTTCAACATGATTCAATTCTTGAAGAATGAAGTGTGTGATTAAATGTAAAAGGATTGAAAGCATTATGATGATCCAGGCTGTGCATACATATTATTCATACATATCTTAAAGCATTGCATCATATAGACCATTAAGCAATTGATTTAGAACTTATAGAAAAAAAAAGCTAAGTAATTTGGAAAAATAGACTTAGTCTGTATTAATCGATTAAAGTATAACAATAATCGATTATTTTGTTCATAAGCTTTTTTGGAAAATCATCATGAACGGTTTAATCGATTACTTCATCGTATTAATTGATTATTTGAAACCCAGCATGCTTGATATTGGCTATATGACTAGTTTAAGCGATTACCATATGACTGTAATCGATTACATGCTTATTTGGAAAATATGGTCACGCTGCATTAATCGATTACCAAATATTGTAATCGATTACCTAGTTCTTATTATGTTAGCATTCAGGCTGATGTAATCGATTACCATGGAATGTAATCGATTACCCTTCGTAACA
>PYAF01004862.1:0-12153 GCA_007407185.1 Glycine tomentella
AGGACTGGTACTTTGGGTACATAGTTAGGAACTTGGAAAATGCTTCCTGGAGGCTGGGAATTTCCTCCTCGGACTCGAAGATTCGCTCGGCTGCGAGCGCAGTGGCGCGAAGAAACTCGCGCTGGGCGTGCAGCCGGGCGAGCGATCGGGATCTCCCAAGGCCATCATCCTGGTTGGCAGCAGAGTCAGGCTGGTCTATATCTTGAGATTTGGAGAGTGAGCCATCTTCAGAAGCTTCCTCAAGGGCTTCCCTGAGCTTGTTCTCTTGCAGCTTCCGAAGCATTGATGGGTTTCTCCGCATGTCAACATTGGATTCGTCTTTCCTCCTGCTCTTCTTGTCCATGATCAGTGCAGCACAGTGAGAAATGGGCTTCCATAGTGAGAGATGCATGGTATTAGTACCTTCCTCCTCTTCTCACACAAACCAATCTGAGAGATTATCACACACTTCAAACAACTCAAACAAGAGGGCTTTAGTTTAGCCCCTCACATCAATCTATAACAAATTCAGCTTCAACTCCTTCACCAACAAAACTCTAACAAGACAAGGAATCTGGAATCTTAAACACCACACCACCCCAACAACCCAATTTGTAAAACAAAAAACATGAGATTTTTGTTTGAGAGAGATAAACAAACAACTCAGCTCACCATCTCAACCGAAAACCAACAAAGAAAAAAAAAACGTTTTTTTTTTGTCCAGAACCCAGAATAGATTTCGATACCCAATATCTCAGAAAAGGAGAGAGACAAGAGTATAACAGATGGAAAGAAACCCAAGGAGAGAGAAAGTCAAAAGCTCAAACCCTTCAAACCCTAGAACCCAGATCCCAAAATTTGGAAGGCTACTCACAGCAACAAGAAAATTCAAAAAGGAACAAAAAAGAATTTTGGAGAAATGGGTTTGAAGAGGAATCAAACGACAAAAAATAGAATCCCAGAAGCTCAATCAGTAGTAGCCAGAGACACTCCACAAAACACCTGAATAAGCCATCAAAGGTGAAGAAAAGACCCTCCTCTCTCTCTCTCTCTCTCTCTCTCTCTCTCTCTCTCTCTCTCTCTCTCTCTCTCTCTGTGGTGTTCAATTCACTGCTGCATAATTAAAGCACAGCGCCCCACATCAAATTCTCCTTTTACTATGAGAGACGTAAAACCAAAACGAAACCGGTTTTTGGTTGATAGCTTCACTGTTACTATTTTTTCTTCTTAAAATTGAAAACCAAAAAGAAAAAGGTAAAGAAAAAAAAAAAAGGGAAATTTCAATTCGGAGTAGTAACGCCTACCCCGTTGTTGTCCTCTCTGACCCAAAAATCTCTTTTCAACTCTTGGAAAACAACCCTTGCTTAGCTTCCACTGGAGGTGCAATTCCGTTTTCAAATTATCTGAAATTGGTGGAAATTGTAGATATATGCTATTGCTGAGGTGTATTTGGTTAATGACAAATTTGTTTAATTGTAAGAAATAAATAACTTAAAAAAAGTATAAGAGAAAAACCGTTGAGCAGTAAGAAGTTTTTAGTTTTACACATATTTAACTTTTAAAATATTATTTTAAAATAATTTAAATAATAATTTATAATTAAATAGATAATATAAAATTATTTTATATCATTAATACATAAATATTAAACACAAAGTATAAATATAGACACAACTTGTATTTAAAACATAAATCTTATTAGTTGTGTATATAACAAAATTTTCACATTGTTAATTTCTTTTAAAATGAATATATTAATATATTATTTTTAACCCATATTTTTTAATTGATTAAAATTATTGAAAACTGTAAAATATTAAAATTAAAAGAGAGATTCATTAAAGATGGAGTACAATATGTCACTTTTAATAAATTCCTATATATACATATATATTAAAATAATATATTTAAAAGAGTAATTTGAGTATACAATGTTGTTAGATTTTTTTTTTTTTAATTTCAACATATACATATGAGTTTTTTTTACCAAATCATGACCTCTTTAATGTTTTTCTTCTTAATTGTTAAGCGTATTTAAAGTTATACTGAATGTAGAATGTAATATAGTAACAAAATATAGAACCTGAAAAAATTTAAACGTGAGTTAAAAAAGACTATAAAGATAAAAATGTAGAAATTTAAATATAAATTAAAAAGTTATATAAAACAAAACAAAACAAAAAGAATAACAAAGTATAAAGACAAAAAATCAGAAGTAAGATGATTTTTTTATACCTAAGAAGTAAGATGATATTCCATATATGAGATCTCTTTTTTCGACGTTATTCTATTTGTTGGGTGCGTTTACTTTTTTGTTTTAACGTTTTATTCTACCAGTGTTCATTCATCTTTGTAAAAACAAACTCAGAATTATTATTTATTATCGTCATTGATATCATCTTTATGGCCATCGCATTTCTCTTATTTGATGACGTATCACAAGATGATCATTTTCTAACAATAGTTGTTGGTATGCTAATGACAATGTGAAAAAAAGTAATGGTAATCATTAATTAAATTGATTCAAAAATATTAAAACTGATGTTAAAAGAAATATACAATATAAGAGAGTTTCTATGATTCTTAAAAATTGTGAAGATTTGGTATTTTTAAACCCATAAAATTCATATGTCATAAGTCTTCTCATTAACTAAAGAATTTTGCTTTTCAAATTAGTCCTTGATTAGTTTTTTTAAAATTAACATTACAAATATTTAAAATTTTAAAATTTTGATTAAACATAAGTTTTAAAATATGAATCCTAATCTTTTTCACCAATATTAATATAGAATCACAATTCTATTTTTCTTGAGCGTAACAGTCACTTTAATTTATATTTAATCAATTTTTTATTAAAATAATTACAATTATAGATTTTTTAAATTTTAATTAATCAAGAACTAATTTTAAAAAAATTCTTTAATTAATAAAAAGACACATAACATAACATTTTTATTGATTAAAAAATAACACTACCAAAACCCTCATAATTTTTTAGGATATCATAGAAACTCTCCGAATATAATTAATCATTACATACAAGCCGTGTTTCATATAATGAAGTATAGATTTTCACTAAAAAAAGTTGTAAGTTGTATGACTTGTATCTTAGATACATGACTTGTACATGTTTTTTATTCTTAAATTAAACAAATGTTTTATTTCTGTAACACACGATTTATCACTGCTATTTCATTAATAATTTCAACAACATATACCAATTTAATAATTTTTTTTATAAACTACCCTAATCCAACATTTTCCAAATGAAATTACACAAACTTAACCGCCTCAAGGGAGAAGGGACGTTGACTATCGAAAAAACCAAATTTGTTAGTATATTAAAATCAAATTTCGATTTTGCTATTAGTATTATTATTTAAGAAATGAGGTTCCTTTGCCTATGTTGTGGTGGGACCCGCAAGCTGAATAATGGCTCAAAGTCAAATAATCAGCTGGCTTGTAAAAGTTGTTGTCTGTCCAACCACAAAGTCCAAAGCCCCCCAATCCCATTATGGCTTGGATTTGTGAATCTCAAAAGGAATCCTATTTTAGTTTTAGTACATATTGTATAACATAAGTTTTTTTTTTAATATAATTAAAATTATAATAAATATATGTTTTAGTATATAAATATATTATAATTAAAATTTGTAATAAATAAATATTTTTAAATATATAAATCATATTTTAAAATTATAATAAATAATTGAACTTATTATATAAAGTTGTTTTTATTTATTTACAATTTTTTTAACAAAATACTATTAAATTTTAATTTAGTGATAAGTACAAAAGAGGATAAATTAAAAGAGATCAGGGATTAACAAGGTCAAATATTCATATAAAAAATAAATTCAAATTGATTTGAGATGATTGAAAGGGGGAAAAATTGGTCAAATAGATGAAGTAATATGAAATGCACATTCAAATGAAAGAAGATGAAAAATGAAAATAATGTTTAAGTGAAAGAGTGAAAATAGTCAAACTCTTCAATTTGTATATTCAAATTTATAATAAAGAACTAGATTATCACCCACAATCACATAACTTGCTTCCATTATATTTGAACCATTGTATTTATTTATTTTTAA
The DNA here is from genome assembly GCA_007407185.1 of Glycine tomentella. Lineage (NCBI taxonomy): Eukaryota > Viridiplantae > Streptophyta > Magnoliopsida > Fabales > Fabaceae > Glycine > Glycine tomentella. The sequence goes on from PYAF01004862.1 coordinate 4,074, forward strand.
ATAATAATTATCATTTTCAGCTTCTATCATATATAAAGATAAAAAAATTATTGATTATTGTTAGTTAACAAAAAATAAATTTATTTTAAAATAAATAAATAAATAAATAAATTTAAAATGACAGTTATTTAAAATAGCTAGTATTCTTTATAAAATTAATTTCAGAGCTTTCTTTTTTATCTCACCAAAAAAGAAGTAATGATATTTTTTTTTTTTCTTAAACCCTTGTCAGTTGAAAAAGTTGGACACATTTGAATCATGTTCGGTGAAATTATTCAATGGGGTAAAATTGTCTCACTTATGGTAGAGCTGTTTATTTGATATCATTTGCTTCATAGATCATTTTTGATTTTTCATGCATTTCGGGCAAATTACTACTTTGAAAAAAATTTAAAAGAGTGTGAAGAAGACCCGTTTTGTGTGTTTGTTTTCCCTTTGTTTTGGCTCAAAGCGAAGGTGTAGCTTTAAGTTTCAAATTCAATTTAGTATTGAAATTAGAAAGAATCTATTCTCACAGCCACTTAAAGCTATAAAACATAGAAAAATAAGAAGAAAAAAAAAACGAATCTTTGATCCAGATGGTCAATTAGAAAAAGTTTATTGTTAGATTCAACATTCCAAACAGTAAATAATGTAACAATTTGTAATGAGCTTTTATATAGGGGAACAATACATTCACATAAATGAACAATGATATCAACCTATGCAATTTAATAATAATAATAATAATAATAATAATGTGAATTATCCATTTTTTATAATTTTATAAAGAAAGAATTATGTCATTCATTTGAATTATTTTATTTAAATTTGTTGTTACGAACATATATATGTCGTATAGTATTAAGAGAACAGAAATCATTTGATTAAATTTGTTCTGGTTTTAGTTTAAAAAATCGCATTTTAATCATATTTGTTGATAACATGTATTTTAGATTGGAGGAACAATTCTATTTTTTTGATAGATTTTAAAATTAATAAACTTCATTGTATCCTTTTTAGCGTTTCAGAATTTAGTTTATTGAGCCAAATCAACAATATCCATTTCTTTCTTTCTTTATTTAATTTTCCGGAAGAGACAAACGAGAAATCAGAAATGCAATCTAATAAAGAATATTATCAAGTTGCGGGAGTATTGCTCTATCTTAATTTTCATTAACCTCAACCCCAGATATAATTTCAGTTTATGGCTTTAATAACTCAATTTTGGTCAACCCTTGCAAGTGGAGAATCAATCAAAACAATAAAATTACAAATTTTCATAGACATGCCTGCTTCTGCCTAGTTTATAATCAATCCGTGACAAGGGCATTGTTTATGACGTTTATGTGATGCTAACCACTTATTATAATGATTAATATAATTAGTACTAACACTGTTGTTATTAAGTGTTTTTCGATCTTCACTATTGTTATTAAGTGATCAAGGCATAACTTTTGAGTTTGTTGTCCATCAGTCATCACCCACTTTGTGGTCATATCCATCGAACTTAATCAAGGTAGGTAAATAGAAAACTCACGTTGATGCATGTTGAATGTATGGACTTCTTAATAAATTTGTTTGATCAATGCAAGTCAAAAGCAAGATTATTTTTTGAGTTTAATGATTATGCACTAATGTAAAATAGTTTCATACAAATAATTTTATACTGTCTTATATTATAAATCATTATTTGAATTATTTTAAAATAATTATTTTAAAAGTTAATAACTTTATCATATATTATAAATTGTGATTGAATGACTGTGTAAATGTGCTAACAGTGCAAGCTTAACATACTAAGCATGAGATTTCAATTTATGCATGTTCATAGTTAAATGTCTGTGTAGTAAAAAAAAGTAGTTAAATGTCTATGATTAAAGCAATAAACCTACTGACCTAGGTAGAAGATTTCCTCTTGCCATGTAGCTTTGTGTTTCTTGAGTATCTCTATTGACCCTTCAATAGCCAGTTCTTTATCCAATTATCTGAATCCTGTTGTATAAGCTCTCCTTGCTTCATATCTACTAGCATCTCCACAATTATTAGAGATAGTCTTCTAGGACAAGTGGAACATTTAAGTCATCCTATAGGATCATCATCTATAGGGTAACTTAAAACATTCAAATCAACATGAAAAAAAAATACTCTTATAAGGTCATCGTCTATGATACCATAAGGATGCTTGATGGATTTGTCAACTAATTGTATGATCATCTTTATTAGCCTATGTTCCTTTTCACCAAGATCTTAATTTTAGTAAGGAAAGAGGGAGGCTCGATATTCACACTAGTTCCAGAGTCACATAGAGTCTTGTTCAACATCTTCTTCCCTACAATACAAGGAAGTGTGCAACCTTAGGATCTTTCAGTTTTTGGAGCAATGTTCTTTCTGCACTCTTTAGTAAGTGCAATTGGCGTATCTTCCTTATTTAATCATTGAGAAATGGCAATTTGATAATAGGTGGGGTGACTTCTTTCTTTGTCAAGCAACAAAAACCTCTTTAACTTCTAACTCCATTTCATTTTGTTTCTCCTTAAGTAGTGGCTCAATCACCTCCACACTCCTAATTGCTACAACGTTGCAATATTGATTACCCTTATAAGGTATCTATGATATTTGTTTGGCAAGTTACCCCACCCGAGACTCTAGATTTTTTATGGAAGCATCTTGATTTATGAAATTTGCTCTGGCTTTCCCTATGAAATTTGTGATCTTCTGTATGAAAGTGGAGTTGTGCATTGTAAACTTTTATAATGTGACTTCCCATGCAGGTTTTCTCCTTAATAAGTGGTTGGAATAAGGTTGTACATATTTGAATGGGGATTGTTTTGTTGTTTTGAACTATTGTCGATATAGTTTACCTACTCTTAATTATCGTCCATGACTCCTTTTCTATGTTTATGCACTATTATAAGTTTTTATCATTATCTCAATTGTTGCAATGCCTTATCTAGTAGCTTTGTGATGTAAGATCTTCTTCAAGCAACATCCACCAACATGTTTATGTTGTGAAAGCTTAAATATGTTAAGATCTCTTAAATATATCTGAATCTTGTAATTGATCCTGAAAAAAATTTGTTTCTCGTTGGGTCCCTGAAACTTCATAAGTTTTGTGGAAGATTTCTGTCGTTAGTCTCCTTCCAAAACGTGATGACATATTCGTTATTTGAACACGTCAACGATACACGTGCGAAACCATGTCAGAGGTATCAATGATATGGCGTACTACCTCAATTTTTTTTTTTATATTTAATTTAATAAACTATTTTATTAAAAAAAATAAAGTTGAAGTCCCCTTTTTTCCCTCTTTTCTTTCATATACCTCAAATCCCTTACAACCGTACCGTACCTTACCTCCTTTGCTACCCCACCTATTCTTTCACCCTCACACATGAACCCAACAAACACTAATTTCACAAAATCAGACTGATCAAAGTATGTAAAAGACCAAGATTTGAATTGAAATAACTATAACTATTAAATTTATGAATTGTTCATATTTCATATGAAACAAACTAAGGTTACTATCAAAACTGGAATTGAGAATTATTGGGAATTGATCCTGTAACATGATGCGCAACAGAGAGAAAAAGGGAACATATGATGGCTACCACGAAAAGCGTTTTCTGATGGCTTTTCCTTTTTTTCTCTTTCATCCTTTTGCTTTTCTCATTCATTCTTTTACCTTGTCCCATGACCACCAATTGCACCACGGCGGTGGTGCCACCTTGCACACCACTTTCTCTTTCTCACTCCCCCACATGGACGAAGCAGCAGTGACCAATGCATAGTTGAAGGGTTGTGACTGGGTTTTGCATGTTGCGATTGTGGGTGTCGTAGGGGAAGAAAACAAGATTGTTGGGAAAAATGGTTATGATGATCCACTGCGTTGATCATGGCCTCGCAGTTGAAAAGGTGCAACCAGATCTGCATTTTGGTAAAGGAAAGGGAAAGGAGGAGATAGGGGGAAAGAGAAAGAAGAGCGAGAGGGAAAAGGGTATGATGAAAAAGAAAGGAAAAAAAACTAAAATGAATAAAAGAAAACAAGAAAAATGACAACTGTAGATCTCTGAATTAAATAATCGGACAGATACAAATTTCTTTGACTTTAACTTTATTTTCTTTTTTAAATAAAATAGTTCATTAAATTAAATCAAATTAAATATAAAAAAAAATCAGGTGACACGCATGTCATTGATACCTCTGACATAAATTCATGTGTATCGTTGATGTGTCCAACTAATGGACACATTATCAGGTTTTGGACGAAAACTAACGACAAGAATCTCTCATAAAACTTTTGAAGTTTCAAGGATTCAATGAGAAACAATTTTTTTCAGAAATTAGTTGTGAAATTCAAATATATTTCAAGATTTTCAATATATTTAAGCCTAATATGAAATAACTCCCTTAAAAATATTCAGATAGAGTAATCTAATCTAGTATGGTATGGTGGAGACACTTCCTAAAAAACTCCTTGACTCTCCTAGCAGTCATAGGGAGACTCAACTTATATTTGATGAAAGTATATGAGCCCGCACCTTAATTTATGAAATTTGTGCAGAAGAGTAAGTTAAAATTCAACATAACTTCTTTAAATTCTTCTTTAAGAAAAACAGAAAAAAAAAATAGATAACACAGAATTATCTGGCTGGATTCCCAATATGGAGAAAAAGGGTCCAAAGCTTTTTGCTTAAAAGATGGTCAAATTTTTGTCATTTGTTTTAGTCAATTTTTGTCATTTTGGACCAGTCTTTTAATTTTCTTTTCTTTAATTATTAGAATTCATTTTCAAAATTCTGACTAGGATGGTACCATTTTCAAAAATAACTATGGAAATCAATCTGAAACTAGGATGATACCATTTTCCAAAGCCTGACTTATATTGCCGACAATTTTTTTAGATTCTTCAATGTGTCCAAGTTAGGAATAGAGATCCCCTCTAGTCTGATTCTTTTCAGTTTGGATAAAGAGTCTAGTACTTTGAAATTGTCCAGTTCAGAAGGATGGAAGCCATAATTTGTCACGAAAATAACTTTTTGTTTACTCATTCTCTCCATGTACTCTAGAAAGAAGTATTGGTTGTGTTGCTTAGCTTGAAGATTTAAAATCAGTCCATCAGCTTAAGATGGGTGTATGTGCAACCAACATTAAGCGCAAGTTTCATCTGCAAAAACAACCCTTATGATGTTAGATTGGGAACAGTAATCAATGGCGGGTCACTGCAACTTTCTTATTACCATTTTTACTATGTAAGAGTATGTACTTTAGAAACGGTATAACTGTTTAGTTGATATAGATAAGGTGTGGCTGGAACCTGTTGGTCTTCTATATAACTCTGCCCACATATTAACGAGAACAGGAAGAGGAATTCTATGGTCTTCTGACCTAGTGATCTGCCAATCACTTGATTCACTTTAATGGCAAGTGGTAAGCCCTTGCAATATCTCACAACCTGCATTTCAAGAAAAGGGTCAAAACCTGATTTATAAGTTTAGATTAACATACCCAATGATCGGAGACTTATCGTTATGCGAACGTATGAAAGTGGGTCATTGTATGTAACTTTACATTTATATATGTAAAGAGATTGTTTTTGGATTCAAACCCAAAACTAACCAGTCACCAAAGTACAACTTTATCGATGTGTCATGACCTACTCAACAATAAGTTTAGTGGGAAAAAAAGTTATAAGTGGTTGTATCCTATCTTGTGATGTCAACTTCAGACAAAAAAAGGCAGGTACAGACTACTCCCATGTCATAAAGTAAGAATAAGCACCTTTTGGACAAGTTCTTCATCAGGAATACTTAAACTGCTTTTTTCTAAGAGACCATGGTGTCGGAATAGGGTGATTGTATCTTCTTGAGCAAGTGGTTTTAAAATTGAAGTCACCAAAATTTTATAGTTAGATATCTGGATTCTGGAATTTAAATTTTTCACCCAGGACCAACATCAGTGGACTTCCCTCAATTTTTTGCAGCAAAATTCCCAACCGTTTTAATTAAATCTTCATCACTTAGAAACTGAGGCACGTGGCATCCACAATGTGCAAATAGTCTCCACAATATTCTTCAACTTAGGCATTTGTGAGAAGGTGACATGTAAAATATTTTCCTTGCATATAACTGTTGAAAACAAAGAGATCGGTCAGCCCCGAGCATTTGAATCAATGCCTTGTACCAAACAATATTTTACTGAATGAATGAAGGTCAAAAGAAAATGCTTCTCTAATCTGTTAAAGCATTACATGCAAAGTATATGAAATGCTTATTATATGTTCTAATTGATGTAAAGATACATATTAATCTCTCAAAGGACATCAGTATATTGAACTCTGCTTTAAGCTGTTGTACACTTCGGAAATAGGAATTCAAAGCATTTCGCATGCATCCATTTTCATCAATTACAGATAAAACTTCCAAATATACTTGAATACCATCTGATGTTCGCAAATTTCCAATAGCCTATTTCACATCCATCTCTAGTAAGAGTTTATGAAATAGAGGGCATATAAATGAAGTTATGAAAGCACTGATGAGGGAATAACTATCATTCTAAACAACTTCAAAAAGGGTTAGAAAATAACCTTCCACATTCTCATCAGAATATAACTTTCCCACTTTTCATCATAATTCATAGGAATAAAAATGACTCAGATCATGCTACAACTACTTTCCCCGAATAAACAATACCCAAAAATATTTTTAAAAAAAGTCATAACAAATATGGAAATACTGCATTTCCAAATTCACATTTCTAGAAATGAGTTTCTTACCCTTGACTCATTCATCCCGGCCCAACAGAGCTTTGTAGCCAAAGTTACCACTTACCTGATCCACCAAAACCCGTCAACAAAAGGATGGATATATGATCCTGAGAACCTTCCTTTTCAGCCTGCTCAACGGTACACCCAACAAACAACAATTGAGCATGTTTACCGTTGAGCAAGTTGAAGAGGGAGGGTTTCAGGAACGCCGAAAGGACGCCTGATTGGTGTCCCAACACCTTTAAATTTCTGCTCAAAATTCTGTATGTCAATAAGCTCATCTCACCTTGTGCAGTGTGTTTATGATATCCTTAACTTGTTTTCCATCCACAAAAGGAATCATTCCTATTATGCCGCCAAAGTACTTATCATGCATCTTTTTCTTCTCCGGGTGATTCAAGCGTTCAATGTATTAACTCCTTGAGGATTGACCTCAGTATTGGCTTGCTCCTTTTGTTCTTTCTACATTTTTCCACAATGCCTTGTGAATTCGTTTAAAAAATATAACAAGGTGTCAAAGGCAGAAAAGAGAAATAAATAAAAACACAGAAAGCAGAAAGAAGAATAGATAGATAGATAGATGCAAGGAATCTCACAGAATGAATGATACAATGAACACTTTTCTGCTTCAAGTTTTGAGCTCTCCAACGTGTGTGGGATTGGATTGCAATATTTGAGAGAGGTTGAAAAATATGGGAGCTTGAAAAACGGTATATATAGGGAATGCTTTTGAATCTCCTGGTTTCTTCCTGCGAGTTTCAAGTGACTTTCCTAGATTCTAATGATTTGATTTATTTAGCAGTCGACAGAAGAAATTACATGACTTCCGTAAAAGGATTCCTTAATAAGGTGGACCAGGTATTGTTTAACGGTGCTGCGCTCGTCTTTTTGTTCGACAGTAGTACTAATTTTTCAACACATACACCGTACACTGCACGGGGAATGATAATTGGAAAGTAATAGTAGTAGAAATGTAAAAAAAAAAAAAAAAAAAAAAAAAAACATTTATAGTTTGTTAAATAATACTAGAAATTAAAAAAAAATCTTTTAATTGACTAAAAACCACATATTATAAGTAATGGTTTGCTAATAAAGGTTTCTTAATCATAATTAATAATCATTTAAAATAATAGTTATTTTCCTTCAAATAAAATATTTAGTTTATTTTATATTTAAATCGATAAAGTTTTAAATTTGTTTTTATGTCATACTTTGTGTTTTTATAATTTAATAAATATTTTATTCAAAGAAAAATAAATATTATTTTAAATGATAATGATGATAAATGTAGATAAAGAGTTAAATATATATTTAGTTTTTTAAATTTAG
>PYAF01004862.1:25830-65716 GCA_007407185.1 Glycine tomentella
TTTTTTTTTTTTTTTTTTTTTTTTTTTTGCTTTCTGGAAACAGACTCTTTGCATATGCAACGGTAAGGTTGCGTACAATATCCCTCCCCCTTACCTTCGCATAGTGAGAGCCTTTGGGCAATTGAGTACGTAGTTTTTTTTTTATTTTATAGTTTTTTCCCCATACAAACTCAATTTGTTAAATATAATGTCATTATGACGATTAATGTTGCCAGTTACCTTTTGTATGAATTGTAGGGCTGTTCATTGCATGACATTTTGGAGAGGATCTTATTTGCTGCACCTGAGAAAAAAGATTTTACAACATCTTTTTGGAATCTTATTCTGAAAAACTGTCATCTAGTGGCACATTGCATTCATGTGGAGATTCATCTGCCGGTCTTAAATGACGAGTTTATGTGTTTTGGGGAAATAAAGGAGTTAAGTGCAAGATCTAAATATGTGGATAAAAAATGTCTTCTCAGAGGTTTTCTTAGTACACTTTTTATTCCAATGAAAGATAGCACTCTTATATTAAAAGGCGTTGGATTCAGGGCCAGATTAGTTGGAAAAAATCGCACAGGCAATGTTTTGCTTTCTTCTGATATGCAAATTGACATTAAATTCAGAGATCTTAAGCTGGCAAGTTGCACTCTCTGTTTTCCAGAACTAGCTTTTTCATTCTCTCCAGATGGCATTTCTGTATGTCTACTTTTTCACAAATTGGTATCTAATAATTACAATCAATCTAGAGGTGCCGGAGAATTATGGAGAATAGCTGCTAGCAGAATTGGCCATGTGACTTTGACTCCTAGGTTGTCATTTCATAGATTAGTTGGAGTTATAGGTCAATTGATACACTATGCCAATGCTTATGAGAATATCTTGCTGTTAATTGGATATTCTACTAGCCACACATGGAAAAAGTCCATTTCTAAAATGTCTCGTAACAAACTGATTTTAAGTTCTGCTAGTTGGCACTGGAAGTTGATTTCTGACATTGAGAAAAAGTTGCCTGTTGAAGGCATATCACTGGCAAGGAGAATAGCTCGTCATAGAGCAGCATTGAAAGATTCAATTAATTGTCATGAGGATTTTGTCACTACAAATAAATTTTTCCGCCCTTTTATTTTTTTACTGTCATTTATGTGGAAATTGATCTCTACAATTATCCATTGTCTAGTGAATATCTTCTCTGGGGGAAAAATAGTGCAAGATCTGGATATTGATGGATGTTGTTTGGAAAGCCTTATCGAAGACCCTTGCCAAAGTTGTTGTTTTGTACTGAACTTTGGGAAAATCGTAATAACAGTTTCTCAAATCAATGAAATTCATCCATCTGTATATGAGAAGTTACAGTCACTTGCTGGGATTGCATACTCAAATTTCCTTTCGATATGTTTTTGTATTGATGCTTTGTTATTAATATCTGTGAAAGATATTTTTGAACAGAGAGTTTTTCTATCATGTGGGCAAATGAAGGTTGAATCTGCACCTTTGGCAATGTCAGAAGAAGCATGTACAATGGATCCACTTAGTTCAGCTAAAGGAAATGAAAAAAAAGGTATTAATCATATGGAATCAATTATGTGGGTTGAACCTGCAAAAATGTTTCTCCTTTCAGAAATTGATGGAGGCCAGGCTGAAGATTCTTGTGATTCTCATATTGAAAGCTTTATGAAAAAGTTGTCTGTGAGTTGGAAACGAATTTGCAGAAAATTGGATGAAAATGAGATTGAGTATCCTGAAAATCCATGTATTCTCTCTAAGATTGAGATATCTTCCACGAACCCGGACCAGAAGAGTCCAGATTTTGGGTTTTGTGAATGTGGTTTAATGCTAGGGAAATTAAATTTAGTTTTGACTCATTCTTCAGTATCATCGCTGTCTCTAATTCTTAGTCAGATCCAACATGCTCTTTACTGGGAGGACAGGAGGGAAGCATCCATTGTGTCAAATTTTGTGGACAAAGCAGAAATTGATTGGGTTAATAAATATGACTGTTATTGCAAAGAATTGATTATGACCTTGCTTCAAATGCTTCCAGAGAAACACATTCATTTTGGGGTACTTGTTGATGGTCCTTCTGTTAGATTTTCACACAGAAGGGAGGCCAATCTTGATGGTCAAGACATTGATGACATTATCAGTCTGGATAACTTTGACCTCACTTTTAATTTCCATGATATTGAAGTGGTTGTTGGTTCATCTTCATCTGGTATGGCACCATTGACAGGTCTGTTGGGGCATGGTAATGGCAAAGCAGAGTGTGTTAAATTGGACCCTCGGGTGATTGAAATTCCAAAACCAAATAATCTTAAATATGCCTCCTCAGGAAAGATTTCTATTTGTTCCTACCTTCATCTAAATGGCATAAATGCTTGTTTGGAGAAGTCAGAAGAAAACCATCAGGTTCAACTTTTTATATTGAAGCCAGTCACTGTCCAAATATTGTCCTTTAGGTATGATCATGGCTACAGGCCGATACTTTGTTTTTCCTCCATTTTATGGAAATAGTTTCTTATAGGTGGTCTTTTATCTTGATGAATTTTATTTCTTTTGTCCTTGCTACATAATTGTCTTGCATAGTTTAATACATGGCTACTACACAACCATCTTGCTTAATTAAATGCTTCTACATTATTAAATACATAACTGTCCTTAATAATTGCCACATGCAAGACTTCTACATCCTATGTCTTCTCATAGAGTATACGTTCCAAATAGGTGGTTTATTAGTCCCGCTGTATGTTTCGTTTTGAGAAGCATTCAATTTGTTTACCTAGGAGGTCTTTTTCTGACAATTATTCAAGGATTTGATTTGAGAGTAAAGAGGATAATAAGTTACTGCTAAATATGTTCTTTCAGCAGTGGTGTGGTGAATATGGTGGAAGTGAAATTTAATTTTTTTCACACGATATGCTTGTTTTCTTAGCATCCTTTTCATTGTTTTATAAGGCAGATTTGTTGTCCAATATAAGAAATATTTATAGTAATATATGTTCAAAATTATTATTATTATTCAACATAGCCACCCAAACGCTGACAACCCCAAGCACCATCCAAACCACCACACCGTGCACACCACCACCATCAACCTTAGCCACCCAGATCCACCCAAAACAACTTAGATCTGCAACCTCCAATCCACTGTGCCACCTTCACCAAGCCCAATACCGCCAACTGTGACCCAAACACCCCCCAAAAACACCATCACCGCCCAGATCCGCAACCTCCAAAACGGTCTCTCCCTTTACTTGCTCTCTCCCTCTGTTATATATGTCTAAGGTAGTAATGAAGCTGGTGACTATTTTTTGTGGATAATCTGTATTTAGTTCTTGGTGAGTATTGGTTGTCTTCTGACTTAGTTTCTAATGTGTGTTTTAACTTTTAAGGGTTTTAACAAAATTGAAGAGGCTAGAATTTTATGACACAATGCCATGCTATCATGTGGTTATCTATGTTAGGAAGAATAAGAGTGAGTGAAGAGAAGAAGAGCCATAATCTGTCACTAATAGAAAATTAATGATGACTGATAACAGCAGTAAAAGTTTAGTTAGTTACTGTACAGCTAGAATTGGTTATAGGGAAGTCACAAAGAGAGATTTGGAGGGAGGGGGGTAATTGATTGTTTTGGAGAAAGGAGGGGAGAACCTAGGTCTCTCAAATACCTGGAGTGAGAGTTTGTATTCTATGTTCTTTGTTGTTCTTGGTCTCCATCCAGCATCAACTTGATACCAATTTAGAGACTGGGAATTCTAACAACATAGATTCCATCCTTCCATTTCAATTCTGGTCCAGTTCTGTAACATGGATGCTAGAGGAAATAGCAGTGAGTGAGAGGTCTATGAATCTTCGACAAACTATTGGCATTAATCTTATAATTTATTAATTGTCACTATCCATATGAAATATCAGACCGTAGGAGTTTTAAACTTTCTGATTGGATAATGCATATACAACATGACAAATCTGTTTCTTTTAATATATATATATATATATATATATATATATAGGAGTTTAATAGAGAGAGAAGAGGGAAATCGCAATGTGGGAGAAACTAAAAGGAAACAGTAAACTTGGTAGGCACCTCTGAAGCATGGATACTTCTAAAACCATGTCGTACATGTACCAGGTACGTACCCAGTACTTGTTGGGTACTCGTGGGTATGTACCAATTTTTCTTTTTTTTTTTTTTTAAAACAATTGGGTATTTATGGGTGCTTTTTAGGTACATATCAAGCTCGTGCCTAAGTCTGGATGTTACGAAAGAAATCAAAGCACATATTTCTTTATCCATTCTATGAAAAGAAATAGTCTCAATCCAAAGAGAGATGCAGATTTAGTTCTTGTACATACCAATCTTCATCCCCTCTTAAAAAAGAGTAAGAGTTATAAAAAGATTGATATTCTTAAATTCAAGTTACTATTTCTCTTGACAAACCAGCTATAGAGGCAATTATTTTGAGTGACCATGGACAATAAAATGATGAGATTGAAACTGTTAAAATGTGGTATCATAATGCTATTAAAATGTGATATCATATGTATTATAGTTTTTTATTATGAGATTTTTGTGTTATATTGAACAATTTAATCTCCTTTTATATTATAAATTATGCTTATTTGTGTTTTTTTTTACCACTTATAAGATTTAGTCATACAAATGAAATTCTATTTTTATATACATACATATTGGAAAGGTTGCAGCGGTGGTTCTTATGGGGAGGGGGAGATGACCAAAATAAAATATCATGGGTCAGTTGGGAGGATATCTGTACATCTAGGGAGAAAGGAGGATTGGAGATTCAAGATTTGAGGAAGTTCAATATTACGCTGTTAGGGAAATGGCATTGGAACTTATTTCATAACCAGGGGGAGTTATGGGCAAAGGTCTTGGAATCAAAGTACGGAGGATGGAGGAAGATGGCTGAAGAAAGAAGGAATCAAAAGGAATTGATTTGGTGGAAGGATTTATGCACTGCATGTGGTGTAATAAAGGAAGGCAGGTGATTTAACAATGCTGTGAGGTGGAAATTGGGGAGCGGTAAAAAGATAAAGTTTTGGGAAGATGGTCAGGTCGGAGGAGGTGAGTCGATGTTAGGGAAATACCTGAGACTTTACAGCATTTCAGAACAACAACATCATGAGGTATATCAAATGGGGTTGGCTGTGGAAGGGGTTTGGGAATGGAGTTTTAGATGGAGAGGGAACCTGTTGGAAAGTGAACTAGAAATGACATCAAACTTCATGCAAGAAGTAGAAGCAATATTGATACAACCTCAATATTTTGATAAGTGGGTGTGGATGGTGGATCCAGGTGGGGAATATACTGTTGGGTATGGCTCATACTTCGCTTTCAGAAGATAAGCCATTTGCAGACGGGGGTGTAGGGGGTAGCGCCCCCGGAGCTTTTCGAGGTCTGGTACTGTTGTGCGCTTGGGGTTTATTATTTGTAGTTTGGGCTTGGGCCCATGAATAGCTATGGTGTTTAGGGTTTCTAAGCCTATATATTTCCTTGTAATCTGAGTGCATTGTAACGAGTGTGTGAGGAGAATATAGAGAAAAACTGGACGTAGCCCACATTGGGTGAACCAAGGTAAACACTGTGTGTTACTTTTTCTTCCCTTTCTCTCTTTCTGTTTTTCTCGATTGTTGTGTGATTGTTCAGTACCAACATATACAGCCAAAAGTGCATATGGTTTGCTAAGTCAGGAGGGTCAGGTGGAGGACAGCAACGATAAGGAGGTTTATGTAGATTTATGGAAGATGAAAGTGCCCAGCAAGGTTCAGCATTTTATATGGAGACTGGTTTGGGACAGGTTGCCAACCAGGAAGAATCTAAGGTGAAGGAATGTAGATTTATGAGAATGATAGATGTCCGCTGTGCTTAACACAACAGGAGGATGCGTCACACATTTTCTTTCACTGCCCAAAGGTGTTACCTATGTGGTGGGATGTCTATCTTGGTTACAAATCAAATCTGTTTTCCCAGCAGATCCAGTACATCATTTCTTATAACATCCATACTGTCATCTGCCTGGGCTAATACAGAATAGGTGGCGTACCCTGTGGGCTTCTCTCACCTGGTGTATATGGTATCAAAGGAACATATTGGTCTTTTCAGGCGAAGCTTTTGATGGACAGAAATTCTTGGAACAAGCTCTATTTTGTTGCTGGCTGTGGCTAAAAAAATTGAGAGAAACTTCAATATACCTTTCCATTACTGGTCCAACAACATTAAGGCTGGTTTTTTTTGTATGGGGGGAGGGTGATGCTAACTAATTTTTTGTTGTAGTTGGGTTCTCAGCTGTATTATTAGTCACTGGACTCTGGTACACTAATATGTACGTCAGCTGGTCCATATTAGGACACCATAGTTTGATGTATTGACTAGTATGGCTGAGCTGTACATATATCAGTACAACTTGTACTGTTTTACTATTTTATATATAATACATACTTATTTTTGCCCGACCAAAAAAAATAAATTCTTCCTAACATAGACTTCCCTTATTGGTGAGCTGTTAACAATACACCTCTTCAAATGTTTCACCTTGTCCTCTAGGTGAAATATAGGAAGTATCTTGAATGGTCAATTGTCTACTATGTTAGAGTAATAGAACATTGGGAGTAAGAAAATCTGGGGCTCTCTTGTGTTTCTTATCCATATTTAAAAAATGTGTTATTTCATAAGCTTCTTCCTTGTGATTGTGACTGTGATTATGAACTTTTATGATTATTTTGATATTGCAGGGATTACATTTATTCCTTGAGCACAACAGTGTCTGCCTTTTCAGTGGCTTCTGACATAACTGCCGAAGGATTCACTGTTTTGTCATTTTTGGATGAGGTGTCTATGATCTATAAGGTGATTATCTTTTCTACCCATTTAAGTCAAATGTTGCTTATTATTTTGTTGTGTAGTATAGTTGGTCAGTAACATGAATAAATTAATTGTCAGAGAGAAGTATTTGATATTTCTAATGTTGCTTCTTATTTATCTAATGATAAGTGATCTGTATAAAACAGTTAGAGTTGGGGTCAAAATATTCGATTTCAATTTTCAATTTTTTATATAACCAAAATATTTAACTTATGACAGAAGAGAGGTTGAGAACTATTGTTTAGGTTCAGTGTTTTGTTGGCTAATTATAAAAGTTAGATGTTAAGTTGTTATTAAATGGATTTGCAGATTCTGCTTGCATAACATTTTTTGTATTTGACTTAGATTTAGGACACAGAGAGATTTGTGATCTCTGTTATGATGTGAGGAATGCTAGCGACACACTCTGTCACTCTCTTTCTAACACCACTCTATGATTGGATCTTAGAATGTAAGTTTGGGTACTCAATCCCAAAAGCTAGTTCAAAGGGTGAGGGTTGCCCCTCACTTATATACTTTATCTTGGCCTTATCTCTAGTCAATGTGGAACTTGGGTTTTTCCCAATATTGGATGAAATTTATTGGAAATCATCAATTTTGGTGGGTCACACTTCTCATTTAACGACTCTCTCTCCTTATTTAGAAGTAGGACCCACTAAAATTAGTGATTTCCAATAAATTTCAGTCAATCATAGAGATAGTGTTAGAAAGAGTGTTGCAAACATTCCTCATCATCATATTTATTGTATTGTCCATTATTTCATTATTTTTGTTTTTGTATTGTACAGATTTGTTATTTTCTTTTCTTTTATTAGGTTAGGACATATTCGTTGCCTTTAATATGGCTCTATTCTAGGCAAGTAATTATGAGCGTAAGTCTATATAATTTGAATCCCCTTTTCCCGGTAATGAGTAATGACTGAAAAGTAATGTTCTGAAATTCTTCTTTCTAGTTGGTGTCAGAGCTCTACAGTCTGTAGGTTTCTGCTCCTGCTGTGTAGTTGTCATTGTTTTCTATTCAGTGTGCTGTGTACCTTGGGCATGCCTTATTCCTGGATTACTTTGTGCTTTCTTTGTGCGTGCATCTTGCATTATATGCAGTAGCTTAGGTGTCTTGTGTCCCTACTGTCAGTGGAAGGTCACCCTCTGTCAAGACTCACCTGAAACTGGTCACTGCCTACTAGTGCCTAGAGCCTTGCTAGCAAGAACAACTCCATGCCTCTCCACGCTCATAGAGATCCTAGTGTGAGATCCATGCATCTTCTCGGCCTCTGTTCACTTTACTGCCGGTCCCATTTGATCTCCAGCATCCTTACACCTGTTCTACTCAGTAGACGCTCTAGTTGCCTGATAGCACTGCAGGCCAGCAATTAAGAGATTCTATGTTAGGAAGAAAAAGAACAGGACAGCTGAAAATAAAGTCCTGGCTAATTGAATGTAATTGAAAGGGAGTTAGTTAATAACCATAGCAGTACTACTTGTACTGTTACTATTATCTTTATTAATATAATATTTTTTGCTGATAAAAAAAAAGAAGTTAATAGTTGTAGAAATAAGTTCAGATTACAGTGTTATGAGTTCTAGGTTCATTATTTGTTGTATACTATAGTTCCCAGTTCCGTTTCTGTTTTCTAGATACGTTATTGTTCATTTCTGTACATAATTGTAACATTTTGTGTAATTTATGATATCAGTCTGGTGTTTTGACGCTGAACAATTACCCAAATTATGTTTTTTTCTTCCCCTAATATCTCAGTTTTAACATGGTATCAAGAGCCTTCTATTTTTCTTTTTGCTGTGTGTTCTCCTCTCTTTTCTGTGGATGCCCATTGTTGGTTAATTTTGAATTAAGAAAGATAGCAAATAGAAAAGGCATTGTGATTGAATAGGACTTCATATTTAAATACATTGAAATAACTGAATAAAAAGATCATGCTGCTTGATTATAAGAGCTGCTACTGATAATGGGAAACTAACTTCAAATCAGAAACTAACTTATCCATAACAGCAAAATGATTAATTTGACTTATTCAAACTAAAAATACTTTGACAGCATCACAAAGGCACGATCTCAACACCCATCTTAGATCTACCATACGCAGATTCTTTAATGAAGGCTGGTTGTGAACAGGATAAATGTGAAATTGGAAATGATACCTGTTATGAACTTTGGATAAGTTATCTAGAGTGATAGGTAGGCACATAGGGACCTACTATGGAGGCTGGGTGCTCAATTGGTCAGTTATGAAGGCTGGAACAGTGGAAAAGAGGCTCCTAGATCTGGAGTGACGATGCCAACTTGAATGAATAACTTCTTGATATTATTTCTGGATATTAAAACTGTACCAGGCATTCCATTATATAGGCTAAGCAATATACTTACTTTCCGTAAACTAGTATAAAAATATGGTAACTACTAAAATCAGTCGTACTTATCAATAATTATGATACAGCTAGTGCAGGACTGGGACAACTAGTGGTTTTTTTAAAACTATGGAGGCGTTTGTTTCAAGGTATAATATTACATTTCCAGGAATATTATTCCTAGGAATATTATTCACAAAAATATGTTTGATTGACATCGATTATTTTTTTTTAAATTGTTTAATTGGAAAATTGAAAAAATAAAAGTGGAAGAAGGAAGTGGGGATATGTAGTTATTGTAGAAAATAACTTCCATTCTTACGGGAATGTTAGATACCCACCTTTCACCTTAGGAATAAGAAGGAAGGGAAATATGCATGTTCTATATTCATGGGAATCAACAATTTCTGGGAATGCTTTTTCAAAACTTGTACCAAACATGGGAATGTGATATTCCCAAGTGGACTTTCCTGGGAATCATTTTTGATACCTTGAAAACAACCTATATGGTTATTATGATAAGTCAGAGAATGAAAATATTGAAAGTGAAAGTAAATTCTGACTATTGATTTTCTGTTAAATGAGTTAAAAAACTCAAATATACAACTATAGCTTGAGCTGCAAGCTTGTCAGTTAACAAACTCTAGCATAGTGCTGACTCAGCTCAACACTAATATACATGAGGACATACAGTAGCCTAACACTGAGTATACTAAGTACTCTATCAATTATTTGCAACTGTGTATTTAGTAGATGCAGTTCTATTCTAATTTATGTATGTATATTACCAAGTCATGATTAAAGGATCTTTTCCCTGTTGACAGGCGATTGCAAGTTTGTCTTCTGTGGTATCTTGTCTGTTTAGTAGCTTTGGCAATGCTGATTTCATACATCCTGAAATGATTCAACAAGCACTGTTTGCAGCACCAGCTAGCAGTGAAGCAATTACCCAAAGAGCTATACCGAAGAATAATGTCTGCCCGTTTTTTATTAATCTGACCTGCAGATTCAACTCTATGGAGATTGTTCTTCATAATTCTAGGACAAGTGATAATTTGGAGAGTTCTACCACAAAGTTTCACTCTTTAACTGAAAACAAAATGGATGTGCATAAGTTTCCTGGCTGTGGAATTTGGATTTCTGTTCAGCAAACAACTATTGTAATATCTTGTGAAGAAGGGAAAATGGATCTCCTGACTAATTTATCAAGAATTCTGTCTTCTGTTTTTGAATTCAAGAACTCAGTTGGATACAACATTGATCATATTGTTCTTGAAAATTTACTATTGCGTTCTATTAATTGTTTACATGAAATATCTATTTCGGGTTGCTTGTTTACTTTATGCTTGAGTGGTGTTCAAAATACCTCATCTTCAGGAAGTGCAAGCAAAACATTTGGTAGTTTTAATGCTAATGGCAATACATCTTACTCAGTACGAGAAACTAATTTGACAGCCTCTGAAAGGTTAAGTAATCAATCTTCCCAATCAGTTCTAAAAACGGGATCTCCTACAAATATCAGCGTGCCAGCTTCAGCTAGTCACTGGTTACTAATAGATGTTGCAATAACTAATATCTTCGTAGGGAGATGTTCTCTGAAGAGTGATCTGATTCAAGCACATAAATTGAATAAGCTTCTGTCTTTGCTTTCAATTGGTGGACAGTTTCAAATGATATCCTGGAAGGTCCAGGTAATTATTTAAGGAACTAGAAAGGGATTAATATTCTCTCAAACATATTCCTGCATCTATTTTTTGTGCCTTTTACGAATTAAATCTCTGTGAGTTTATCAATTTTACAGATGAAGCTGTTTTTGAACATCCTGGAATTTAAAATTTACATCTTATCATACTAAATTATAAATGTTATTTATCAGGGTGGATTCATTTTTCTTGAAACAACATCTTTGGCAATGGCCATTGATAACTATTCTTCATATCTTCATTGTATTGGCAATCTCACTTCTGATGCACGGCAACCTAATAAAGGCATCAAGAAGGATGAGGATGGCAACAATACTTTAGATGATGTGGTTGATCAAGGGACTGTTAGCACATCTCAACAAGCTTCACGTAGATTGCCGGATGCATGTCACTTATCTTTGTCTGACTTTGTTTTTGTTTTAGCTCTTGAAAATGAATCTGGTAAATAATCTCTTCTCTAGTTTTGTAGTGTAAATTGGATTCTTTTTCCCAAATATAATACAGTTCACTACTGCAGGTGGTATCCAAGAAATTATGGTAGAGGTTGACATTCATCTGAATTTTGAATTGGCAACTACTGGGAGGAAATTAACAATTGACCTTTCTCATTTATCAATCCTATCTCAAATTATTCAAGGGAGGGAGGAAGATGAAACAGCAATTCCTCATTTTTCTTCTGTTTCATCAAAAGATTTGTCAGCTCAGCTTACTTCAGCGGACTCTATTTCAGGATTTCAGAACTTTGGTGCATCGAACTCAGTTAGTGAAGCAAGTAGTTCAGAAAACATTGTTCCTGTTCAGTTAAGTCATCAAAACCAAATTTTGAAAAATTTAAGAGCTTTCATGTCACTGGAGAGGCCAGATTATGGTACTATGCATTTGTCTCGGTGTTGGTTTGGCATTGGTTCTCTTTCAGGTTTTGATATGACACTTTCTGTATCTGAAATTCAGGTGAACTTTAATAGTATTACTAATTTATTATAATAGTCAATAGTTGCCCCTGCTGCTTTGTTTTTTAATCAAATATGACAGTTTTATTATTGTTTTCTTTTCCTGCATGTACAGCTACTAAAGTTATGTTGCGTTTGTTTTAACTTATGTTTTGTTATGCTGATATGCTAGACAATTTTGTTACTGTCCTCCGCACTCTCTGGGATATCTAGTCAGAATACAATAAAAAATTTGGAGAGAAATCATTGCTCTACTAGCCATGAAGTTGACAATAGTTTGGAAGCAATGATTCCTGATGGTATTCCGACTCCAGCTATATGTTATCTTTCTATAATCTATTGCAAAATTTCAGTTGTAATTAGCAATGATCTTGTGTAGGGGCAATTGTTGCTATTCAAGACGTCAACCAACACATGTATTTTACAGTTGAAGGTGAAGAAAAGAATTTCAGTTTAGGTGGTGTCATACATTATTCACTTGTAGGAGAAAGGGCTCTTTTCATGGTATGAAATATGTCTAGCATATCTTCCTTTCTATTTTTTTTTTTAATCACTGTTCAATCTTTGGCTCTATCTCTCAATTGCTGCAAATTTTGCAGATCTCCGTCTCCATTCAGTAATATATTCTTGACGTTCTTGTTAAACTCCTAATAATCTGTTTTTAAAAAATAAAGTAATTTTACGATCTTAGCAAATAGCAATGCATTGGATTTTTTTTTTTTTTTTTTTGGGGGGGGGGGGGGGGGTGGACTACGCCCTTATTTTCTCATTTTAGAAGAATCAAACTGTTATAGTTTTATAGGAGTTTGATTTAGATTATCTTAATTACTCACTTATCAAATTAGTAATGCTTTTAGTTGTTGTACTTGGTGTGATTTTTGTTAAGTTGTGGATGTGGATATGATTTGAAGTTTGTCTTTGTGATAAAGGAGAAATAAGAAGAAATTTTTCTGACTTTAGTGTGCTTATCCAGCAGTATGTTTTTTATTTATAGGCATGAAGATTACAGATATAAATAAATTACAAATACAATTTACAAGAGAGTTATTTGGTTAACACTATTGCTTTTCTTCAGGTCAAACATTGTCCCCAAAGAAGGTGGAAGTCAACGGTTTTGTGGTTTTCCTTTATATCATTGTTCGCTAAGAATGATATGGGTGTGCCGTTGAGATTAAATTTTCAACCAGGATCATGTTTTGTTGATGTCTCTTGTACTAATGATGGAGGATGTGCACTTTGGAGAGTCTATCCTCCTCAAGGTGAAAACTATGAAGGAATCACTGACTCAGAGGCTAGCAATCAATCAATGAAGAGAACTTTCTACCTTGTGAACAAAAAGAATGACTCTGCTATTGCTTTTGTTGATGGTGCTCTAGAGTTTGTCAGGAAGCCTGGAAGTCCAATCAAGTTCAAAGTTTTTAATGACATTACTACTGCTTATGGTGTTTCAGAGACAGCCAGCTATCCTAGAATGGCTCCACAAACTACTCTGCACACCGATGAAGAAAGTACTTCGTGGCAGGGTGGGAAACTTCCTTGTATTGATATAAGAATTGAAAAAATTTCTCTGAATATCGTTCATGAATTTTCAGATACAGAATATCTCTTCCCTCTCATTTGCTTGTTCATCAACAATACACAACTTATTATACAAACTTTAGCAACAAAATCCAGGGTCATAAGCACGTCAAGTGCCGCAGTACATTATTTTGATGCTGAAAGAAACTTATGGTTAGTCTAAATTTCCATTTGAGATGTCCACTCCTGTACACTTAATTTTTAACATGTTTCAATTGAACTACATTCATGATATTATTTTATTTTTATTTTTAAATTATAGGGGAGAACTTCTCCATCCTGTTGAAATTTGCATTTTTTACCGATCTAATGTTCAAGCCCAGCTTTCAGGGTATAGATCTCATGCCGTGCCTGTTAATTTCTTCTGCAGAATGAAAGAGGTTATTAGAGTTATATCTGTTTTTTTGGTTCTTCATTTTCATTTAGCATTGTATCACTATTTTCTTAAAATTATTGATCATCTGGACAGATGGACGTTTACCTAAATGAGAATTCGTTGGACGTGCTTCTCTTTGTGATTGGGAAACTGAACCTATCTGGTCCTTATTCACTGCGAAGCTCCATCATTCAGGCTAACTCCTGCAAGGTTCTAGAACTAGTGCATCAATGTGTTCTTACCATTATAAAGAAACAAGGACCCATTTGATGGTCCTTCTCACATTTTCCAGTTTTGCTTAAGCTCAAGCTTCTCATTGTCTTTGTTTACCTTAAATCAAATAAGCTAATGTTTTAAGCTCTACTAAATTAATGGTGCAATTGGTATCATTATGATCAACTAATAATAATTGCTAGATGGCAGGTGGAAAATCAGTCAGGCTTAAATCTTGTTGTTCACTTTGATCAGCAAAGTATAACAATACCCAGAAAACAGTCTGCCTCCATTTTATTAAGGTATGCAATTGTTATTCATTTCCATGTATATGACCTTATTGTCAAATATCAAACAACCCTTTTCTTATGCTGGAGAGTGTAGGCTCTGGCAAAGAAAAGAAATTTCATTTCCACACTTATTTAATTGCTATTTTCATACATAGCATATATATTCCTGTTTATTTTTAGTATTATTTCACAATCATTTGATTTTGGTTGGAAATTTGACTATTTGATCCACGATCTTGATATTTTTGGCTTTTTGCTTCATTGAGGTTGATGTTTTATTGAATTGTAGCTCTTTTGATAAAATTGTGTTCATATTTTGTGCTTATCTGATGTTATGATAATGTTTTCAAAGGATCCATATTTCCTTTCTCTTTTGTACTCCTCTCCTATTTTAAGCACATGATTCGTGCCATGTAATTAAGTTATTGCTTATTCATATTTGTTATTGAAGAGAGAAAAAATATTTATTGTTGGATACCTGTGTTTTTATTATCGTGAATTTGTGATTTTTATGTGACAGGAGGATCTCTGATTTCAACCATCAAGCTTCAGAAGAAACTTCTATTTCTATACAACTTACTGATTTTGGTTCTTTTGCAACATCTTCTAATCATCTCTTACTTTCACGAACACAGACTCTTGCTTGGAGAACCCGAATTATGTCTACAGAAGGTTTTTCTTAACTATTTTCTTTCCCATGCATTATTGTTAAACTGACATTACCTAAAATGGTCTCCAGTAAAATTATTTAAAGACACTTTTTTACTATTGCAATGTTGTTTCTAGCCACCTAAGTATTTGAACTACATTTCGTATGCTGTATGCTGCCTTAATTGAAATATTAAATTTTTTTTACCTTATCTTCTTGAATTATTTGTGACATGCAATATAAATGCAATTATCTGACAGGATGGAGAATTATTGGTAAACAATATATTTCATACTCATTCATTACTATGAAGTTTCTTAACCATGGTTGGAGGTGTTGAGTGGCTGTTGGAAAAGCCGCCTTATTGCGGACACCCCGTAGCCCGCTTTAGTTGTTGCCTCTGTGAGGGTTGCCTGATGTGCAATCTTGAGGGTGGTGGTTTAGTCCCACATCGACTAGAGATATGACCAACTTAAAATATAAAAGTGGGGGGCAACCCTCACCTCACAAGCCGGTTTTGTAGGGTTGAGTTAGTTCCAAATCACACAATTCTAAGATGATATCAGAGCCTATCCTATATCCATTGTTGGGCTACCTGCATTTGGCACGCTCTAGGATTTGAAATCCTGTGCGTGAAGGGAAGTGTTGGAAAAGCCTCCTTAATTGCGGACACCCCTTAGCATGCCGTAGTTGCAGCCTCTTTGGGGGTTGTCTGAAGTGCAACCTTGAGGGTGGTGGTTTAGTGGTTTAGTCCCACATAGACTAGAGATATGGCCAAATTAAAATATATAACTAGGGGCAACCCTCACCTTACAAGCTAGTTTTGTAGGGTTGAGCTAGGCCCAAACTCACAATTCTAAGAGTGGTTAAGGATGTTGTATGCTCTTTATGTTTGTGGTTTATTTATTGGTGTCATGGTGTGCATATTTGAGATCATGCAAACTTGGAAAAGACTGTTCATATTGTTTTCATTATTCATTGAACAGGTTCAACAACTTTCCCTGGGCCAATGTTTGTGGTTAACATTTCTAGAAATTCAGAGGTATTTGCAATGTCACTGTTCTGCATGCATATGATTTCTTCCATTTATAAGTTGGATTAATATAAATATTAAAAGGAATATATAGAAATAATTAAATAACATGAAAGATAAAAGATTATAATAAACAATATAATATTACAAAATGAGTATGCATAATATTCAATAATTTACTTTTATTTTAATTATAAATTAACGTACTCTTGTGCCAGAACGCTCCTCGCTATGCAAAGGTATAGGGATGGTAATTGTGTGCAGCCTTACCCTTGTAAATCCAAAGAAGCGGTTTATGGATTTGAACCCATGACCAACTAGTTGTCAAGGCAACTTTACCATTGCGCTAGGACTCACCCTCACATTTATTTTAATTATAAATTTATTAATTCAATAAAATTGTTAATAGTTTATGTTATTAAAAATAAAATTATAAAATTTATATATAATGCAATATATTTTATGAATTAATCAATAAATTAATAAAAGTAAAATAATTGTGTGCCTGTCTTTATATGTGTGTATAATTTACATGATAGAGATAGATTGCCTCATCTATATCTATAAGTTTTAATGATTTTATTTTTTTAATCAGGTTGGTCTGTCAGTTGAGGTTTCACCTTTGATTAGAATACATAATGGAACTGGATTTTCAATGGAACTTCAATTCCAGCGGCTTGAACCAAAGGAAGATGAGTTTGCATCTCTGTTGTTAAGACCAGGGGATTCTATTGATGATTCTATGGCTATGTTTGATGCCATAAACTTCTCTGGGGGAGTAAAGAGGGCTTTAATTTCTCTAAGTGTTGGTATACACTTTCATCTACATGTACTTTTATTGACTGCTATTCCTTTTCATTTCACACAACTTTTCTCCTATCTGCTATCCTCTACTATTCACACTTAGAAGTTATAATAATATTTTTCGAATGTTATTCTATCCGTTCACTATTGTAATGCATTGTTTTACTACGTAGAACATGAATATGATACTGTATGTGGCTGCTCTTGGTATTGGTAGCTCCTCTATCCTGGTTAATATGATAGTGTATGTGGCTGCATTTTCTTCTGAGGGATCTGTCATTATTTTTCCTCCAAGACTTGGTTGTATCATTTAACCTTTATCCTGAGTTGATGTAGTTTAATCATTAATGATTACTTTTCAGGTAACTTCTTATTTTCATTTAGACCCAAAATAACAGAGGAACTGATTAATTCTGAAAGTTCTCTTTCTTTGGAATGGTCGGATTATATTAAAGGTGGAAAAGCTGTCCGTCTTTCTGGAATATTTAATAAATTAAACTACAGAGTTCGCAAGGCATTATTTGTAAAATCCATTAAGTGTTCCTTTAGCACGGCACATTGCACCCTTAAGTCTGAGGGGGTGAGTGTTGCCAATATGCATTTTCTCATTCAGACAGTTGCTAGAGATATCCCTGTTGTACCTGAAAAGTCTGCTGCTGCATTTAAAAATGAGAATACAACAGTTTCAGTTCTAGAGCAGAAAGAAATTTATCTTCTTCCTACTGTACGGATGACCAATTTGCTGCATTCCCAGATAGATGTCATTCTAAGTGAAACAGGTATATAAATAAAATAATTGCATTCAAGAATGTATTTGTTTTGATTCTGAATTAATTTTTAATGTTAATTATGCTGAAGATCAGTCGAATCTGGATGGATATGACAAAATTGGGAAGCAGGCAGTCATATCATGTGGTTCAACAGTTGACTTTTATGCTAATCCAGAAGTTATATACTTCACTGTTACTCTAAATTCTAATTCAAGTTCCAAGCCGGTAAATAGTGGGGAATGTGTGAAGAAGTTTCTGAAGAAGAACAATGATGTCCATCATCTGGATATAAATTTGGACTTTGATGGAGGAAAATTTTTCGCAACCTTGAGATTGTACCGTGGAAGCAGGGGCGTATTAGAGGTTGTTATCCTAGCCTTTCTTTTCATTCTGCAGAATTGATATCTGGTGAAAATTTCTATATATAGATTGGTACAGTTACTCTAGTTTCTTGTGAATCTGTGGGCTGTATGCAGGCTGTCATTTTTACATCCTATTCCATGAAGAATGATACAGACTTCCCAATTTATGTTCTTGAAACTAAAAGGTCATCTTTATCCAGGTATTTCCACAATTTTAGACAATTAATATAAACATTAGTTGCATATCTATCCATTCTTGATATATCGTTTGGCTCTCCATATGCAGAATTGAGTTAGAGAATTTAAATCCGAGCATTCCTTCAGCACTAGGCTTATGTTTGCCTCCAAAGTCAATTAGCTCATGGTTCTTGAAGTAAGATGAGTTATTGTCTGTTTCTTACTGATTTATCGTTATAAAATGCAACCTAGATTTTCCTGTTTTATTATGTTCTTTATTTTTCCCTGTTTCCAGATCTGAAAGAGTGCTACTGAAATTGCTGGACAACCATACATCTGAGGCACTGCTTGACTTGGGTTCTTTATCAGGCCTTACAGAAATAAGTTTTGAGAAAGAAGAGGGATCTGGGATTAAATCTGTGACAAAGCTTGGAGTTTCTATAGGTCCTTCTTCAGGAGAAATTGTTGTGCCATCACAACTGGTGACTTTGGTTCCACGGTATGTTGTTTGCAACGAATATGAACAATGTATCACCATACGCCAATGCTATTTTCAGGTATGGATTATGTATGTACCAGTTTATATGTGCACATGTATGTGTCTTCAGTAAGTGATTTTAGTTGTCTGTCAAGGATGAGGTGGCAGGTGTTATCTCCATTAACAGCAAACAGCGAATGCCACTACAGCTGAAAGAAGGATTTAAAAACACAAGAGAGTTCAGTTTATTTGAGCATTTTATCAGAAAGCACAGAAGTAAAAGTGACAATTCCTTGTTATATATTCAGATTCAATTAAATGAGGCTGGATTGGGATGGTCTGGGCCAGTCTGTATAGCTTCACTAGGACATTTTTTCCTGAAATTCAGAAAACAGACTAATGAAGTTACAATATCAGACAACAAAATGACACAATTTGCAGCTGTGCATGTGGTGGAAGAAGGTTCTACCCTTGTCTCAAGGTTCTACAAGCCACCAAATATGAGTCTGCCTTATCGAATTGAGAATTGTTTGCATAGTCTATCAATAACTTACTATCAAAAGGTTGCATAAAATTCTGTCTTTTTGGTATTTTCATTTAATCGTTTCCCCTTTTTCCCATCACATCATTTGAGAAATTTCCAGGGTTTGTTGGAGCCAGAGGTTCTTGGACCTGCATGTAGTGCTGATTATGTCTGGGATGATCTAACCCTTCCTCGGAGACTGGTTATCCGCATCAATGGTTGTCATTTGAACCTGGCTATAGACTGTTTCTTCAAATAAATCTCAGTATAGCTAATGCTGGACTGGTGCTTATGATTGGGAAAGATAAATTTTAATAAATCTTGGTAAAAAAAATTTCCAATTAATGAATATTGACCATTTAACTGATTAAATTGGCATGAGATTAGTACATTAACCACCAAAATGTTTAATGTTCCTAAATTGGATTTTTTTAGTTCTGATCATGATTACCAAATTGTGATTCTTGTTTTGTGCTTTCCTGAACAAAAAATATATGCGATACAACTTAAAGTGAATTAGATAAGAAACTATTAGTTATAAACCACTCATGTGTTTTTCCCACAATGAAACTTTTGGGATACTTGGTTCATGATTGTAGAAACTCTAGAGAGGAGAAAAGGGATTTGTATTTTGACCTTAGAAAATATTACAGAAGCCACTGAGATCTCTTACAAGAGCAGTATTTATACTGCCGAGATTCAGTTGTAACTGAAGTCTAACTAGTAGAGATAAAACTATTCATGTGTTGGGATTCATATGTAATTATTTCAGATTATTTAATTAAATACATTACTGATTTAGGTGATTATGTGATAGATGCCATTTAGTCAGTGAAAGAAGGGGAATGGTCTGCAGCTGATTAGGTCCATTAAGAATGGGTTTTGGTTATGAACTTTAGATTACCTGCCTATACATAGGAATAACTGTAAACAGTTTAAGGTGACTTTTGAGTTATAAAGTTGTGAGGAGTGGGGCCAGACCTCTTGAAACATAAAGAGGATTGCATTATTCTCACAGGGAGATATTCCCTATTATTCATTCAATAAAATTTCAATTTCCTTACCGTATTTGATACCAGTTCTATCAAATACTCCTCCCCTAAAGTTTCATCTTGTCCCCAAGGTGAACAACTTGTGATTGCTGAAATAAAGCCCACACTAGGGTCCCACTATTGGAAGCATAATGACCAAGACAATGCGCACAACAGCTTGAAGATATGGATTAGGACTAGTATTCTCATAGGCTTATACCAAGTCACGAATTGTAGAATTTTCATTACGTGGTACAAGACAGGCACTAAAATTTTCATTATTCACAAGACTTGTTCCATTATTTAACATGTTTGACTCATCAATTCGAAGGTATTTTATCAAGTCTTCTACTATTCTCCCCCCTGAAGATGATTGCATTGTGTTGTTACATTGTTAAGAAAATTAAGGTTTGCTATTATTGCATTGTTTTGTTGTATTGTTAAGCCCTCTCTCGTTTTAGTGAGTAGGAGGATCTAAAGTCTGATGCAGGCAGTGGTAGAGTGGTTTATGTTAAAATCTAATAGCACTATTGCTTTCTGTTGTAGATAGCCTTCAATTACGAGAGATTAAGTTGGATAAGGTGCGAGCATGGAAACCTTTTCACAAACTTGGGCAACAAAGGTTATTGGCTCCACGTTTGCTTTTAGACAAAAGATCAAGAGATCAGATGATGGGATTTAGTGAGCATAATGGCCTGGATATGACAAAAGTGGGTTATGAAATATATGCAGAGGGTCCAACCCGAGTTTTACGAATTTGTGAAATCTCTGATAGTTTCAAGAGCGATACAGTTCTTGATCTGCGTGCGAAAATTCAATTGAGAGCTTCTCAGTTTGCAGTTCACCTACTTGAACATGTAAAACAGGTATTCTTGCTTCTATTGGGTGTTAGAATCTGTTAACATCTAATATCTGTTGATTGTCATTGATGGTGTACCTTCCATGTTTGGTATTTATTGCTGGTAATGTATATATGTTGTGTGAACATAATGAAAAATAAGTTAGTTTTGGAACAAAAGACATACATTGCATCCTGCTCTATCAGGTCATACTTCAGTTTGTAGTTTGTATGACCTTGAGTCCATCCATCCAAAAAGAGACACAAATGTATTGGTATATGTAAATACACTATATGTTTAAATATATAGAAAAGTAATTTCACAATTAGTTTGTTAGGATATTTGTTAGTTTGTTAGAAAATAACAGCTGTACAGTACAGCTGTAGCTTCCTTCTATATAAGGATAGCTTGTACCCCAATTATAATTTGAGTAATCATAATGAGCTCCTCCATTCATTTCAATTCTGTTTAGTCTTTCCTAATAAATTGGAATGGGGTATTTGACATATATCTGTAATTAAGGATTTTATGTGGATAATATCAATGGCACAATTTCAAACATTGCCAAAAGTATAGTGATTGTGAAGTTTAAGTGTCATGTAATGTTTCCTTTGGAAAAGGGACTTCATTTTTCTTTGTTTACGATATGTTATCATCTTCAATTCACAGTGAAAGCACAGCAGGTACAGTCATGCCTTTTATTTTCCCAAGTTTTAAACTCCACTTTTCTGTTTTGGAACATTTGCACACTTGCTAATTGCTACTGATATTACGAAGCTTCTGTTGTGAAGGAGGAAGATGACAAAGAGAGCAAAGGTTTTACACCAATTGTAATTGCAAAGCTTGGGAATCTGCACATGATTAGTATTTCTAATAATCACCAGACATATAACCAGTTCAGTTTACAGGTAATATGATTAAAATGCTTAATGCAACTTCACAACTTGTAGTATTTAATTCACCTTTTTTCATACCAAGTCTCAGGAAATTATTGCAGTTAAGGACTTTGTTGATCATATCCTATTTGTTGTTGTTCCAGTACATGAATTTGGAGCTTAAGTGGAATGGAGCTCCTTTTGCATCAATGCTTCGCAGACATCAATTAGATTACTGTGACTCAAATGATAGTGTACTGAAGGTTGTTTTTGTTCTACTTACATCAAGTTCCAATGTTAAGCAATTTAGATACTCATCAATTTTTCTTCAGGTAAAGCTGAACGCTAGCCTTTTATCTCCCTTTTTTTTCTCGTGTCTGGATTTTGTTTGCTTTTAAGCTTTTTTAGATTTTATGAAGCCAATAATATTCAACTGTGAGGAATCAATTCAACAGCTCCATATGTGAACTGGTAGTACTGATTTGACATACCATTTTGTGTAGCCAATTGATTTGAACCTTGATGAGGAGACATTAATGAAAATTGCATCATTTTGGAGGACATCTCTTAATGAATCAGAGAGTCAGCGGTTTTACTTTGATCATTTTGAAATCCATCCGATAAAGGTTTTGTCCTTCATTAATGTCTATCCTTTCTTTAATTTGAATATTTTGACTTCATTTTATTTCTGAATCTATCCTGTGTTTTGTAGATCATTGCAAACTTTATCCCTGGGGAATCACGTTCAAGTTACAGCTCAACGCAGGAAGCTCTGAGGTCCTTAATTCATAGTGTGATTAAGGTTGTTTAACATCCTTCATCAGCCTTGTTTTCTAAACTGTGATGTATACTTATGTACTTAGTCATGTTAACACTCATTTTCCTCTTCTCAGGTGCCTCCCATAAAAAATATGGTAGTAGAATTGAACGGGGTCCTGATTACCCATGCTCTGATAACAATGCGTGAATTATTTATCAAATGTGCACAACACTATTCATGGTAAGCCTATGAATACTTTCTTTTCAATTTTATATCAAAGTCATGACTGAAAATTGAAGAGCTTGTCCAGGTATACAATGAGGGCCATATATATTGCTAAAGGAAGCCCCTTGCTTCCTCCAGATTTTGTTTCTATTTTTGATGACTTGGCTTCATCATCTCTTGATGTCTTCTTTGATCCGTCCCGTGGATTGGCAAATCTTCCAGGATTCACCTTAGGTATATGCTATGCTCTATGGGATTCTTGTCTGCTCCCACTTTTATTTTCTATTAAGTTCCACTTTGTGTTAAGAACCCAGAAATATATTCTGAGTTTTCAGTAAGAGATTAAGAAATCAGAAAAGTGCAAAGTGAAAGAATACTTCTGCAATGTTTTATTAAATTCAAAAACAGAGACCAAAGTAGAAAATTCTCCTTCCAAGGCTTTCCCCTTTCTACAACTGGACTACGGCCCAATTCCCAAGTGCTAACAAATCTGAATGCCTCCCCCCTCTACTATTTAACCTGATTCCCTACCTTAAAATTTGAATCCCCTGAACATAACTATCCATCCTAGATTTCTCACTTTCTTAGTTTCCTAGTATATTAGATCTTTTAAACCATGTACATATAATGAATTTGGATGAGGATTCCCTTAAGCTATTCAGAAATTTTGTCCATTCCTAGATTGAGAAAATTGAAAATACTGTTAGTGGGATGATATGCCTTGTATGAAATAAGAGTATTACTATAGGGTAAGTATTTCCCATTTAGTGGTGACATCAACATTGTTTCTCTGTTTACTTGCTCCATACCATTTGGAGAGGCAAAGATCCATTTTTCCCACTTTGCATTTTTTTTATATTAATGCTCTTTTAATGTTCAAATATTGGCGTTAAGTTTATGAATTTCTAATGAAAGCTTTTCCAATGATTTTAGAGAGAAAATGTTTATAATATCCTTCATACAAGAAGCATCGTTCTGTAAATAATTAAATAGTGACTAAAGTGATACTGTTAAAGAAAAGTACTATTTGTTTTATGCTATTTTTTATATAATTTTATCATATTTTATTTATAAATTTATAATATATCTGTGTCTGTTTGTGTCTGTGTGTGTGTTATGTACTTGTATTCTTGTACTCCAAATTTAAAACATTGTCGTATCCTGTTTCCGTGCTGGTACCATACTTGTATCCTTGCAATATACATAGTCATGAATAGGCAATAGCCTAAATATACACGCCTCCTCATGAAAGTTTGAGATACTGTCTGTTTCTTGAGTGATTTCTTATTAGGGGAACTGAAAATCTAAGATAACACGATTGATTTTGTAGGTTTTACAAATAGTGTGGCTTTTGGCTAAAATTTTCCCCATTTGGTAATTTACAGTGTTTATTAAAAGAGCTTCCCATGGCAGCATAATGGTGTTATAGTATCTTACATTTTTATTTTTGACTTAGAATTTGAGAACCTAAGATGTAATCTTCTTTGCAGGTCGATAGGTGTAACATTTGTTGAGTAGTGGCTTTGCAGTAAATAGTTTTATGCAGCACTAGCAGGTTATTCACTTTGGAGTTGAATTTATAGATAAGGAAGCACTGATTATGGGATGCAAATTATGCACTCCCTTATGGCCTTTCCCCATCTTTAGGAGATTCAATATCAACTTTGAACTGAGAATCATTTTCTTTTCAATGATATTTCTTGAACTCGGTTCTTGTAGATTTGGATGAACAAATAGATAAGTAGGAAAGGTTACTCAAACTTGGAGAAGAAGAAAACTGAATATTATTTTATGATGTTTCAAATACAAGCACTAATCTATTTTTGTAGGCTAAACCTATTAAAGGAAAGACAGAAAATACTAAAATATCATCTATCCTAATAATTACAAAATAATCTGAATATGTTCGGGGAATAGTCTATCCTAAGTTGGTGTCTATTTTCAACACTTTTCCTCAAGTTAGTGAATTGTTTTCAATCATTCCCAACTTGCTAGTAAGTTCTTGGAATTTGCTGTGGGAAGTCCCTTGATAAATACATCATTCAATTGGAGTCTCGAAAGGATGTAGGCTAGCTTCTCTTTAATAAAGTGTGTCTATCTCTCTGCTTGGTTTTATCATGTTGCACTGGGTTGTGTGCAATACTAATAACAAAATCATTCACAAAATAGCTTCATTGGGTTCTCATACTTTATCTTTAGGTCATCAAGTATGACCTTCATCCATAGCACTTCGCTGATACTATGACACAGTTTGAAACTCCACTTCTACACTTGATTGTGCAATTATATTTTGCTTACTATTGCATGCCATCAGATTTCCTCCAAGAAACATGCAGTACCATGAGGTGGACTATAGTCTGTATCTTTTATGGATAGTGTACCTACTCTTTTTTTAATAACAATCCTAATTCTGCAAAGTCTGACCTCTGTAGCTCTAGTTGCACCTTGTAAGAGATAAGGTCAAAATGAGCAAAAATTCGAAAATTAACAAATATTTTCAATAAAGTCCAATTATGTTTAAACATCCAAAACTCAACTAAAATGTCCATATTAAACAAAATAACCATCCAATAAAGTCAAGTTCAAAGCTATAATAAGTATATAAAAATTTATTGATCAAAGTGTTGGGTATGACTCATACTTTGCCTTCAGAAGATAAGCTGCTCATAGACGGGGTTGGGGGAGCCGTCCCAGCAGGGGTGTAAAACTTTTCGAGGCCTAGTACTATTGTTGGGCCTGGGGTTTATTATTTGTAGTTTGGACTTGACCCATGAATAGCTACGGTGTTTAGGGTTTCTAAGCTTATATATTTTCTAGTGATCTGAGTGCATTGTAACGAGTGTAAGGAGAATATAGAGAAAAGCTGGACATAGCCCACATTGGGTGAATCAGGGTAAACGCTGTGTGTTATTTTTCCTTCCCTTTCTCTCTTTCTATTTTTTCTCGATTGCTGTGTGATTGCTCGGTATCAACACAAGGTGCCAGAAGGCTTACTGAGAACCCTTATTAAAAGAACATTTACTAGGACCCAATGATTAGAAGGAGGAACTTGTCTTCAGCCATGACGAAAAATGGTCTATCCTAAATTAGTGTCTATTTGCAAAATTCACTTATTTTTCAATTAATTTTTTTCTAATAAGTGCAGAGTGATAGTTGTGTCTGCTATTTCAAATATGACATTAGGACAAGTATTTCTACTAACTATTTGTATTAATTTTTTCTGCTTTGCTATTGATCAGGTACTTTTAAAATTATAAGTAAATGTATCAAAGGTAAAGGTTTTTCAGGGACAAAACGGTACTTTGGTGATTTAGGGAAAACTGTAAGTTCTTTATCTCTTAGTTGTTTATTATTTTTTTCGTTGAATTACAATGTCATTATGGGGTATCAGCATATTAATCAATTCATGACTGGTCAGCAGTTGAGATCAGCTGGCTCCAATATAGCTTTTGCAGCTGTAGCTGAAATATCAGATTCTGTTCTGAAAGGTGCAGAGGCGAATGGTTTCAATGGATTGGTAATGAATTACCACCTTTTGTTTGTTAATTCGGTTACCATAATTTTAGCTAGACTTATTCTCTATTGAATTTGATGTGTCTCATATTTGCAATTTTGACAAATTTAATTTTTAAGGTGGGTGGCTTTCACCAAGGAATTCTAAAATTGGCTATGGAGCCATCAGTTCTGGGAACTGCATTGATGGAAGGTGGTCCAGATAGAAAAATATTGCTTGATCGAAGTCCAGGAGTTGATGAGGTGTTAAATAATATCTTGTTGCGCCTATAAAATCTCTGTATTTCATTCCCTTGGGTTGTATGTTTATACCCAGGATTATCTCTTTCTTTGTTCTTTTGTTTTAAAACAAAATTGTTTCCGATTTCTTAGGTTGAAGGAATGTATGCATGTATCAAACATATGATATGAGGGGTGGCGGGGGGACTAAGAGAACTAGAAATTGAATGAAAAGAACTGCATATTATGTTTTTGAATAAATGTAACTGTACACACATTACACTATACTAATTGTTAGGAATCTAATTTTTAGGAAGTTATTATTCGTTCTTTAGAATTAAGAATCTTGATATAGTATTAAGGGTTTGTGTTTCATGCTTTGCATCTCATTGTAGTAATGCAACACATCATATAAAGTGATCTAGCCCTAGTTTTTGTCCTAGAGAACTGATCACAATGCCAGATGCAATCTTCATAGCATATATTGTCAAATTCTGTTAGAATGATGTTAGGAACCAAGAAATGATGAGATGAAAAGAAAGAATTTTATTGATGGGTAAGGACAGTACAAGAACTAGGAGAATGAATCCTCCTCCAAGGGTTGCCCCTTCACAAAGAGCCTAAGCTCAATTACAAATTTGATGAATAATTCCCTCCCTTTCCCTTAACACACTCTATTTATACTAACAGACCTCACATTTCACCACAGCCTAATAACGTTCTCACTTTCCCCAAACTACCCTCGTTGCTAATTTCCCCCCTTTCCTCCTCTTTTTATTGTAAACTTGTAACTGTCTGGGGCATTCATTCTCAGTCCTAACAAATGATAACTAACAATCACTAACAATAGTGAGCAACAGATACAAACCAATTCAGGGCTTAGCTAAGGAATATTACGAAATATGGAAACCACTCCTAAGAGATCTACCAGAGTTGAAAGAATTTGAGAGGAGAAAGATTAAGATTGAGAGAACAGATATTATTCAACCCAAAGTATAATCAGATTACATGTCTGTTTATATAGTTGGATAACTACCAACTATCCTAACTGTCAACCAACCTGAGTTAGTTGATACAGCTGTAACAAAGCTGTCAGAACTAACAGTCTAAACTACTAAATATAAACTGACTAACTACTAACTATAGTTATTAGAAAAGCAGCGGAGTCAAAAATATATTGCGAGAAATGCATACTCTTATAAAATCATTTAATATGTTATTTATTCTAAGAAAGATGTGACAATATCTTTTAGTATTAGACCACAGGCCCATTTAGCTCAGGTTATATTTTATATAATCTGTATTGTACCTTCAACTTTTGGATTAAGAAAATTATTACTTTTCATAGACTTTTACAAGATATTTTCTAGATATTCTAACAAAGTCTACGAAGAGGTCTAAGGGTAATGATTAATTATGCTAATGACTTCAATTTCTAACTTATGTTATTGTGTATATACATTAATGTTTGACAAAAGAAATATTTATACTTTCAGTTCTTCTATATTGATTTTTGCAAATCTTGATTTGGTTATCTGTTAATAATTAGATTCGTGACCTGGTGCAGTTATACATTGAAGGATATATCCAAGCCATGCTGGATACAGTTTATAGACAAGAATACCTTAGAGTCAGAGTTATTGACAATCAGGTAATAGTTGAGCTAAGTGCACATATAAGTTGGTGAGGTATGCGTAAAAGGTTATCTTTCAAGTTTGACTATATCTGGAAAAATTGCATTGCATGCCAACACTAGCACATTCTTTTAAAATTAATCATAAAACCTTGTTTTGAGAATGTTCACAACTTTTCGTGTACGTTATGCAGTGAAGTGATAGGTTTGATTTTAATACTGGAGAGCATACAGATTGGAAAATCATTAGACAAAATATCTTAAAGTATGCATGAAGGACAACTGATTAAGGAGTGTGGAATTTGATCTGCAGTGATTGAGCTGTCTTTGTGCATTGTTACTGTTGAGTTTTGTTTTGATTCTTCTTTGCAATTTCCTTTAGTTAGTTGTCTGGTGGATGACCTGTTATCCTCCTATCTTTATAATCATTTGCTTTCTTAATGATTTTTTTGTTTTTCTATATAAAAGAGATATTAAACGTTGCCCTTTACTGTGCGGTTGTGATGGACTCTTGTACATGTTTAGGTTATCCTGAAAAACCTACCTCCAAATCATTCTCTTATCAATGAGATAACGGGTCGTGTTAAGGAGTTCCTTGTGAGCAAGGCATTGCTAAAAGGAGATCACTCAAACACATCGCGCCCTTTAAGCCGTCTTCGTGGAGAAAGTGTATGTTCTATTCTAGTGAGCGTGTCTCATTTATCCCACTATTTGATCTTTTTCTTCTCTATTTGGTATTTCCATCTCCCTGCTTGTCATATTTTGTCACAGCAATAATTTCCCATGATTATAATGATGACTCATCTATCTTCTCTACTTTCATTTAAAGTATTCCCGTTTTTTTATATGAGAATTGCGGGTATATATATTTATGATCTCGTGCTAAATAGCTTCCCAAACTAATACTGGCATGCACTAGTTTAGTTGCCTCAAAGTGATTCTATATATGATGATCTTTTATACTATTGTTGGTTTAACATAGAGTGCTTGACTTGTTTGGAATCTGCATACTTCTTGATATAGAATCACTAATGGCATAATTCGTAACTAGTTTTGCCAATTATATATGTAAAGTTATTGATTCGGGGATATATATTTGTGTCAGGAATGGAGAATAGGGCCAACAGTATTGACATTGTGCGAACATCTTTTTGTTAGCTTTGCAATACGCATTCTGCGAAGGCAGGCTAATAAGTTTATGTTCAGCATAAAGTGGGGAAAGAAGTCAGAGGTTGTTGGCAATGATGCCGAAGTGCCAGAAAACTCTAGTAAAAAAGTGCAGAAAGTGAGCTTCATTCGAAAATGGGGAATCGGCAAATTTGTCTTGTCTGGCTTGTTGGCATATATTGATGGACGTCTATGC
This sequence comes from Glycine tomentella, assembly GCA_007407185.1. Lineage (NCBI taxonomy): Eukaryota > Viridiplantae > Streptophyta > Magnoliopsida > Fabales > Fabaceae > Glycine > Glycine tomentella. The sequence goes on from PYAF01004862.1 coordinate 55,424, forward strand.
CGTGGCATTCCCAATCCTGTAGCACGGAGAGTAGTTAGTGGTTTTCTATTGAGTTATATTGACCAAAATGATGATGAATAACAAATTTTACTTATTATATTCGCAACATAAATAGGATGTGATGTCCCCTTCTGGGCCTTGACATGCCCGATAACAAGCCCATCGTGTACATGAAAATATCGATGACAAGCTTGCGTGACGTCACGTTCAAATTCAATACCCTTGTAAATATAAAATAGTATAAAATAATATTAAAGGTCCTACTTGACTTCGCTGGTTTCTGATCGACCAATGAATGCTGTTTAATCCTTCCCTCCTTTTGGTACAACAATTTATTCATTTTTTTTTACGTAACTGTATTTAATATCTCACTTGTCCCCAGACTATTGAAACTGTTCCCGATTGGTTCTCTAATACGAGTATCACAATTGGAGCAGTGGTAATTGATGCAGCGGAGATCTTGATTATCTAAATAGTCACCCTATTTGAGTCTTATGAGTCAATTCGATGGCCTGAGGTTGATACCTAGTAAATGGTATGTTACCTGTCAGTATTTTTTTTTTTTTTAATTCTAGTCTAGTAGGATTTGAAAACTAATAAAGTTCATCGTCATATAGTGTATTGCAGCTAATTGCTTAAATTGGTGTTCTAGTGTGAAGTGAGAAAAGCAGAAAGAGACGGGGATAGCCCATTAGCCCTTGGTTTACATGAAAACAGCTTGCCTGCCTGTTGTTTTTCTTCTACGTTGTCATTTTCATCGAGTTACCCAAGTAACCGATTGTTGTATCGTTGTATGGTATCTGATAGTGTCTTATTTTTCATTTCTTTGGCAGTAATTAGTGTGTTAACCCTTTATTGTTGTGTTCGCTTTTCTGGTGTGTTCATTTGGGATGAAGTTTTATACGTATACTCCTTTCTGTGCCACAAATTCTCTCATACCTTGTTTTTCACCGATAACTAGGAAAGTAATATAAAAATTAAAGCAAATTACACTTTACACTTGTACTCCTATACGTGCACCCCCTTTTTAGTCTATCCCTACACAAATCTTTCCTAATTTTAACAAATTTTCGTACCCGTTGTATTTCAGTGTTAGTTCTGTTAAACGAAAACATCCCATGCTTCTTTAATGAAATTGTTGGACACTAATGTCCTAGTGTTCCTCACATAATCGTTATAAGGTGAAGTTTTGAACTTCCGGATTAAAATGATTGGCAGCAGCAGGTTTCTTACCCAAAAAATAATAGTAAAATATTAAAAAGTATTTTTTTTTTTTTGGCAAATCTCTCTATCGTTCAGTTTTTCTTTTCTTCTTTCTCTTTTGGTTTTCACTTTCAGATCTTAAATTTGTCCATCTCCGACACTGCCCTTCATGCTCCAGCCTACGGTCAGGACTCAAAATCACTTCTTGCAACATTAACACACACAGGCACCCAGCAAAGTATAGAAGAAAAAACAATAACAGAACCCATAAGCCTCAAAAACCCCAACTACATATGCCAACACAATCTCTGTCAAATAACAACAACAAAAAATAGTATAATAGTGTAACGAGCAAAGAAATAGAGGAAAAAAAGAAAAAAACCATCCATTGTCAGGAACCTCCATGAAGCACACCCCCTTTTAAGAAGGGTTATTTTGACCTTTCAATAAAAGTTTAACACCGTTAGTTAATAGAAATCCTTAGAGAGTGTAAGAGAAATGTATTTTAAGAAACTAGGTGCAAGTGTAATAAATCTTAAATTTAAAAAAAAAAAAAAGATGAATATAATTTGTTCTAAAAATTATTTACTCGTCTTCCTCTGTTATATAAAAGTCGATTTATTGCATACCGCCTTCAACTGTTTTTAAAGTTATAGCGTTATACTAGTACAGTACATTTTTTATGCTCCAAACCCAATGTATGTTATCGGTTTTGCAGCAACTGATGAAACGAAATATCTCTTCACCATAACTGGCCACGTAAGAAAAGCAAAAAATGTGGCATCATGTAAGTTTGACACCACACTACTTAACAGAGGCAACTGAATGTTGATGGTGTGGTGTCAATCCTTTTGCCACGCGCTCTTTCTCTACCGCCATATTTTCGGCTATAACCCCTGTTTGAGTAAAGCCACTGGCTGAAAAGAAACTGAAACTATTTCCCATCACATAAATATGTGAACCTCAATAATCAAGTATCCGCTCTTAAAGATTCAGATTCTCAATAGAGAGAGAGAGAGAGAGAGAGAGAGAGAGAGAGAGAGAGAAATGGCTTTCACGATTTCCAGGTCTGAATCTGCTTTGACAGATATAGAGAATGAGAATCTTGACAACTTAGTTGAAAAGGAGTGTGCAAGCAAAGAGGGTATGATATCGAGTCAGCTCAAGTTGAAGTCTTCTTTGTCGTCCAAAGCGTCTTCTCATCAAAGCATGGACAGACATGCAATCCTCCGACGCATCAGGCAACGCAGGTTTAATAACAAAGCCAAAACCGCTCTAGAAGCTCTCATAGGCACCTCAGAAGCCAACCATACCGGCAATGGCCAAGAACAGAAGTGGCTTCAACTGGGTGACTCTTTCTCTTCTCCTTAACTGGAAACACATACTATCGCCCCCAGCTTGCTACCCATCTATAAATACCCTCTTTACTTTGCTTCACCCAACAAAGTCATCTTTTCCATACGCATGCATGGCTAGGAAACGAAATCGAACCCCATCTTTATTAGCATGCTTAAAAAATTCAACTATGTATCTATTAACCCTTGTTGGTTTGCTACTTTAGGTGTGACCTTGTGAATACCACGTTCAATTGTTATTTAAATATATTATATTATGATGTTATCTAGTATATATGGAAAGTACTAAGCCTTGTTTTGCAAGTATATCATCACCTATCACTATTAGGTTGACAATCCTTGGAAACCTTTGTTTGCTACTTGGATCGGTTTGATCCACAGACAATTAGTTTTTACTTTGTGTCACAAAAAGAAAAGAAAAATTGGCTTAAGATTCTTAAGCAGCATCCATGTCACTTGCAAAGAAATCTGAACGTCATATGCAGCTCTATTGTTTTATTATTTTACTTTCAGGAGGAAACTTTAGATAAAACTCTTAAAAAAATGGTATAAACGAGTGTTGTAAAAATCGTCTCGATAAACCAGTTAATTCACTTTTTTACCGTTAAGTATAAAAGTTGTTAGAATGTCATAAATAAATAGAAGATTTATAAAGTACATAAATAAATAGAAGATGTATAAATTAAATAAATATGTTGAGAGTTATGTACTTTATACATCTTCTATTTAACAGGAGGGGGAAGAAAGAAAATTAGGGTGCAAAAAGAAATAATCTTGTCTTTGACCAATAGTTAATGGTGGTCTATTCCATAACCTATATAACCCAAATAATTATACAGAAAGCTAATATTGGCTTAAACAAGTTATCACTGGGTGATTCTTCTTCAATTTGCTTTGCTAAAAACATCCTTCACAAACTAATTTTTGAAACCTTGGTTTAGGAATAAGCAAATGCGTTAGATTATAGTTCCTTAAATATATTAAAAACATTCTTCAAATCAATTTCTAAATCATATATTAGATTTCAGAATATTTTCTTATCAGAAAAATTTAAAAATTAGTTTCAAAAACAATTTTTTTACCAAAAAATTACAAAAGATAAGGGGTGAGAAGAGATAAAAGAGAAGACTGCAAATAGAATCGTGAGAATAGGCCACTATTTAAAGAGCAAAAAAGTAGGCCTTTCTGTTTGACAGCTCAAATGACAATCAGACAAGTGAACTTAGAGCAAAAAAAAGAAGGGAAAGAAAATGTGAACTCGGTATGCTCTATATATATATGTGTATATATATATATATATATATATATAAATACGTGTTAATATTCAAATTTTAAACAGTGGAAATTCAAGTAATAAATTTACTTGCCTGAAAAATAATATTGAGTGTTGAATGTGTACTAAATTTACTTGCCTGAAAAATAATATTGAGTGTTGAATGTGTACTAAATGAAACTAGTTAACTTCTTATTTATCAGTCTCTTTTTTTAATTTGACAATAATTAAATAAGTGTTTTGGAAAAATGTTATTCTCAATGATAATAGTGTCAAAAAGTTATTGATTTTCATAATTAGTTAACTATATTTATTTTATTTCACTTGTGGTTATTAGTTAAGGACAAATAAACATGATTGTATATAATTTTCAATATGTATTTAATAGTGTTATAAGATATTGAAATGTCTAATGGTTATATTAACTATCTCCAAGGCCGTTCTAGATATTTTTGGGGCCCGGAGCAAAAATCAATAAAGGGGTCCCTAAATAATGATAATTGAAGAATTTAAAGAGTCGAATGTTTTGAAAATTTAGGTAAGAAGATTAAAGAAGATAGAGTATCTTTGCTTTGGGAACTTGAGGATAAAAATCGAAGGAATTAGGGGGTTCACATAGAAAAATATGGAAAAAATAAAACTTTGGGAAGTTGACCACTTTATTTGGAAACAAGTCAACAACTTCTGAAAATGTACAATGCCTTCACGTGATTTTTGACTTTGTGAAAGGATATCAAGCCTTTTTTATTTTTATTTATTATTTTTCTGATTCTTTTAAGAGAAATGGACCCTTAAAAATGGGGGTCCTGAGCGGTTGCTCAGGCTGCTCTTGCTTATCAACGGCCCTGACTATCTCAAAAATGATTAGTAATGTTATAAAGTTATTAAAAAATTTAATAGCCCGACTTATTATAAATATGTTGGATATTTTACATAAAACAAGAAAAAATTAATAAAAGTTAATAATGATTTTATAAAATTAATTTTATCATTATTAATATTAATATTATAAGGTATATGTAAAAAAATAATTAATGTTATATTAAAAAACTAAAATTATAATCATTTTGAGATAGTTTTTATTTCTTCTTACATAGCAATTAATACGAGACATAGAGTAGTTGGTACTATGCTTTAAAATTAGGTTAAAATTAGGTTACTTTCAACAAATTTAGTTGAAAGTTGAAAAGTTAGTTTGTTAAAGTATAAGTGTTAAGTATAATTAAATTAACTGTTGTAGTAAATGAAAAGTATAAAATGATGGAAAGATAATAAAATTATGATTTATTTAAAAAGAGTAATTAGAAAATTGGATATACATATCCAGACTAAAAATGAAAGAAAATATACAAAATTAACGTTTTAAAAAATATTGTTTTGAATAATATTAAAAGTTATTAAAAAGAACTTGTTTATCAAACAGTTAAAGAATTTTTTTAGCTATTAAAAAATAAAAAGAACCTTATCAAATATAACTTTTGTAGTTAATATTGAAAGAATTAATAATATTTAATCATTTTTAGAGTGTGAATAAAAAAAGTGTTATTAATGCTACTCCTCTTATATGTAATTACATTCATTGACACAAATTAATCATATCTACACACATTATTAACTACGTTTGTTGGCTTACGGCTGGGTAAAAAATAAAAACCCATCGGTACGTTAATGGGTACTGTTTTATTATGTTTTTGGAAGAAAAAAAAATACTATTTTCAAATAGCTACTTATTTACATTTAACTTGTGGAGGCATAATCTTATTGCATTCCAATAAAGTAGAATCAAGACCATAATATGAAAAGATGCCAAAATAAAGTGTGTAAAAAGAATAAAAAGAAAAAAGGTGCAAACTCCTTTGATCTTTTACAAGGGTGGACTACAAGTCGTTATGGCCATTGAAAATATCTTCTTCGGCTTACAAGACACGGTCCCCTAACGCTCATTTTCTATGTTGTGTCCTTGTTAATTTCTCTGCGTCTTATTATATGTGTGATGATGTCATTCTACGACACTGTCACAATAATAGTGATAGTGGTTTCAACCAAACCATTTTGAGGGCAATTGTACAGTGTGTATGTAATTATGTATGCATGTAAATAAATAAGGGTTGAAAGTAAATTTTTGAATTTAAAATATTATTATTTTAGGTAAGAATATAAGTTATTTAAATTTAAATTGATTGTTAGTAGTTTGTTTAGATAGGATAAAATTATTATTTTATATTTTATTATTATGAGATATTTGTTATTATACCTACTTGTATAAATAAAATAAACTTTATTAAGGAGGAAGAAGAATGAAAATAGTTATTGATGCATATATAATTTTTAACAATAAGTATATGTAGACACGTCATAAAGAAGATCCAATTGGAATAATCCAAATCCAAAGAAAAAGATAACAAACAAGAGCCCAATAGATGGACCCTCACAATTAGAAGGTTTGATTTGGCTAATGATCATTGGCTTCTGATGAAGTGCCATGATGATATGATGGATTTGCAATGTATGAATACGCAGTGATTGTGGAATGGAGAGACACGCATCTGTCTATTCTAACAATGCCAAGAAGAAAAAGGCAGAGAAAAACTAAGAAAAAGTGCACACAAAGCCAACGCAACTTAGTCAAGAGGGGCACATTGGCATTGGATGTGGAGAACAATTTTTCTGAAGGGTACATTGGTTTTCTTCATAAGACTGAGTAAAAGGTTGATTTTGGTTGGTGGGCCAATCAATGAAAAATAAGAAAACGACGTGCAAATTGGATGTGAAGAGTGACGGCTTAAGGTGGATTCATAATTAACTTCCATATGTTTATGATTCAATTGCTTTTTCCAGTTAAGATTTTAGAAAGTTAACTGAACTAATTGTATTGGTTACAACTTGATCAAGCTAATAATTGTTAATTTCAAAGATCTTAGTTCGTCCCCCTTAGCCAGGTTCCTTATAAGTATTTGGATCTCTTAATCAACATTTTGAATTCGATCTCCAACTTAAATATGAAATCGGTTAGTAGAGATATTATTTTTTTCAAAAATTGAAAATTGACATACTAAGGGTAGCTACTATTCCCACTAAAAATCCTTGACATTGGTATAACCAACCTTGAAAAATTTCTCTTTTGCCCACTCACCAATCCCTACACCTTTTCCTTTCTCCTCAGAACCAAAATTGTCTCCGTCACCCCAACCCAGATCCAAAACACATACGTCGCCACCTTCCCTCATGCCATCCCCAGACTGTGCCTTCCTCCTCTGCACCACCCATCCCCTCACGCCACCCTTGAGGCTTTGTGTGTGCCATGTCATACGCGCATGACTCCCCTTCACCACCATTTTTGTATTTTGTAGCAGGTTTTTTTTTAGGGTTTTGGGATGGTGATCTAGTTTGGGAGGGGACAAGAGGGGTTGCGGTGATGGGGGGAGGAAAGGTTGGGGTTGGGGATGTTTTGGTCTGATTTGTTTTGATAGAAAGGGTTGCAGGAAGGGGAGGAAGGGTTGTGAAGACAACAACTTGAAATATGATTTCGTTGTTCTACAATGTATAATAGAATAGTAAAAATAAGATTTTGTTGTCTAAATGAGACTGAAAAAATTATAACAAAATCATGTTTTTATTATCTTTTGTTTTTTACTCTAACTTAGGCAACAAAAATACAACAAAGTCTAGGATACATGAGTGCAACAAGTTGTGTATGATACAAAAGAAATAATAGTCGTTGGATCAAAATCATTAGATGAAAATCATAATAGGAAATCGGTTGTGCAATAATGTGTGACCTACTAATTTTTCAGTTTTATATATTTATCCCTGTACCTCTCAATGATACCAACCAACAGTGCACAATAAAAGCAAGCCACCCTACTAACAACACACTAATTTCAAACACCAACAATTAATATCATTAATAAATGTGGATTATACAAACATTAAAACCCATTGTCTTATACAAAAAAATATCATAATAAAATTCACTTTATAAAGTTTTTAATCAAATGTACATGAACATCATATAAATATTATATCATATTTTAACTTAATTAGTTTTTATTTAATTAACCAACTACTATGAATAAAATTTTAAAAAATAAATTGAATTTATTGTTTGATTTTATTTTATTTCATTTTCAATAGTAACATTTGACATCAACCAATTTTCAATTCACAATTTTCATTTTTTTCATAATGTTACAATATTATTAGAAAATTAAATGTTAGCTTTGAAATGAAATAATCCATTGTAGTATTGATATTTATATTTTTAAAATACTAAAGTTAAAATATTGGATTTATAGGCAACAATTACTAAAATTGCTAAATATAAGGTTATAGACTACCCTATATCACATTTACGCTAAGGCAAATTTGTTATATCATTATAAAATCGAACATTATTATTAAACTAGAAATTCAATTAAAAATGACAGTCAATCTTTTTTAAATAAAGTTTGGACTGTACAAATTTTTGTATTTAAAACACATATATAATTGGTGTAAGTTGACAAGGGAAACCTTAAAATTCTATAAAAAAAAAAATCAATACAACAAAGATAAAATAAATCAAATTATCACAAGCAAAAAAATAAATTCAACGGTTAAAATATTACACAGTCATAATGTCCAACAACGATGAGTTTTTAAAAAAAAAAACATTCTTATCTTCAAATTTAATTCTTAATCCTCACTTATCTAAACCATTAATTTTAATTTTGATTTTAATATATGTAATAAAAAAATTCATACAAAATGATACCATCGACCACAAATCCATCATCATATCGCCAAAATTACATGTTTCTCATTGTAGTTCCCTTCTCTTTTACTCTGACCATCACATTGCGCTTAGGGAAGTCATTTCCTACGCCCATTCCCTCTCTCTTTTTTCTACTTTTCCCCTACTTCCTTATCCCCCCTCAAAAGATCCTTAACAACTAACCATTGCGACAGCCAACCATGCACCGCCACCCCCAACTAAATTTTAATATATAAAACGATATCATATTATACCAAATTACACATCTATCAAAATTACCATAAAACAATATAAAATAACAATGAAGGTATGCAATCATAACAAATCAATACATTAACACTAATTTTAAATAAAAAATCAAAAAGTATAACCAAATACAATTCACATCTTAAACAAATGGCTCTCGAAGAGCCATTGTAAATGGTGAGTCGTCAACATCCTCTGCCCATCGTAATCGACAATCACGACCACTACGAGGATGGGGCCAAACAGTCGGAGGGAGAAAATCAGGCATCTACCATGGTCGAAGGGTGATGAGACAACTAAGAGACCACCGTTTGCCGCGATCGAAGGTGCAATGGGGTGGGAGAAAAGATGCCATGGTGGGGTGGGAGGTGCGGTGTTGTACATAAAATAGTAGGGGACAACTACGGGTGGAAATAGGCCAGATAGCCTGTCAGGGGCATATGGCCTGGCTTGGTTTAAAGCCTGACTTAGTCAGGTCTATTTATTAAAAAGACCAAATTTAAACTTTTTAAAAAGCCTTTTTAATTAAAAAGGTAAGGCTTTAGGCTTTCAAAAAAACTCACTCAACCTGAATACTGAATCTGTCTAAACTATAACTTATGATCATATTTCATAATTTATAATTTATATCATAAACATATATATTATGTTATTTTTTACTTTCCATGATTTGTTTTTATTTAATCAGACTTTGTATACAACCTTTTAGGCCAGGCCAAGCCTTTATGCATGCCAGACTCAGACCTTAATAAATTATTTTTAACAAGTAACAAACCAGACTTAGACTTAGACTTAGTCATAGTGATGCAGGTCAGACTTAGACCTGCCAAACCGTGGTCTAGCCTGACCTATTTTTACCCCTAGGAACAACAAATCAAACAAAATTTACGAGAATCGATAATTCAACTAAGTTGTCAACAAAAACAATAAAATACTTACCTATCATATTAAAATTCAGAAAATCTAACTGTTTAAATTCACTTGCTTATAAATATCAATACAACATGGAAGTTATAATTACTTAACTTCAATAATTAGTGTTTCACATATATGCTATTATTTTATCTCATTTTTTACATTTTTTTCCATTTTCAATTTACTTTCAATTTAATCAAATTAATTATTCAATACTTTCTAAAAAAATATATCATTTTTGTTTAACTTTTTAAATTATTTTCAATCTTTTTTATATTTTAAATCGATACACAATTTTTTTAAATCTAACACCATAAAAATAAACTCTTCAATTCAAATAAACAATATTAACAATATTAAATAAATACACAAATCAAACCACATCAAATTTTTATTCAAAACTATGTCATCTAATACAATTACACATTAAAGGCATTAAAATACAAGATCAAATTCATGCTAATCCATAATTTACCGATAAAAATCCTGCTTCAAAAAATCGATATTTTATTTTTATAAGCACAACTTAAACATAAAACTATTTAAAT
>PYAF01004862.1:65816-128096 GCA_007407185.1 Glycine tomentella
TTTTTTTATATTTTAAATCGATACACAGTTTTTTTTTAAAAAAATTTAACACTATAAACATAAACTCTTCAAATCAAATAAACAATATTAACGGTATTAAATAAATACACAAATCAAACCACATTAAATTTTTATTCAAAACTATGTCATCTAATACAATTACACATTAAAGGTATTAAAATACAAGATCAAATTCATCTTAATCCATAATTTACCGATAAAATTCTGCTTCAAAAAATTAATATTTTATTTTTATAAGCACAACTTAAACATAAAACTATTTAAAATTTTAAAACAACATATTATTTTCATAATAATATATTATCAAATATGTTTACATTAATACAATTATACATTATTATAATTTGAACACATAAATGTCTATTATAAATAAAATATAATTTCATAAAAATACAAAATACACTTTATGTCTTATTTTTTAAGATTATGTTGTGTATTATATAAGGTTCATTTTAACATGCATTACTACTCAGACTCTACTACTCAATATATTCTTTTTTTTTTTTTCATATACATGCACTACCAACATAAAACGCGCTTTCAGTGCATAATATCACTTTTCACGGTATCTTTCGTCAGTCTTCTACCTAGGGACTTATCTTCACTACAGTAGCGCTACCACACAAAGGGTTAGTATACTCATGACATTCACTTACACGCAAAAAACAAAATAATTAAAAACGAAAATACTTGACGCGGTACAGGGGTAAACATAGAAAACTGAAAAATCACCCATTGTTGCACAACCGGTTTCCCATTTTGATCTTTATCTAATGATTTCGATTCAACGGTCATTATTTCTTTCATATCATACACAACTTGTTACATTTGCGTATCCTAGATTCCGTCCGAAAACACATTTTCTTTGTGTTTCCATCCAAGGGACCCTTTCAAAATATGTCTAAAAGGCACCTACATGCATAATAGCTAATAGTAATACCCCGTACTAGGTGGGAGGAAATTAGTTGAATACCAAGGAAAAAGTCCTATATACCTCGATACACACAAAAAATCTTAATAATTTGTTCTTGTTTGAAAAATAATTAATGTAATTTTTCTTAACTTAGTTCAACCATAAACAGGTTTTTCTTCAAAATTGTAACGACGATGGATTTAAAAATTATATTCAACAAATAGTAGAAAATAAATAATAACCTCTGTTTTATGACTTTTAAGTAAAATTCTAATACATTTTCATAAGTTTTTGTTGTTTGTGTTAACCTTTTGTTTTTCTCAAAAAATAGTATTATATAAGTATCAAACTTTAGATTCTTTTTCTACAAGGGCAGTATCGGTTGTTGACTGACAACTAGGCCACACGGTTGGATAAAACAAACAAAGTTTTATAATAACAAAATAAACAGAGTTTAATTGTGATTTTTTTTTATGTTTATAATTATATCGAAAAACAATTACATAGTCAAATTAATAAAGTCTCAGAACTGGAAATCAAATTAAAATAATAAACATATTTAAGTATTAATATTAAAAAAATAAGCTAACATTAATTTATACAACATGTGTATAATTTCAGAAAAATAATTGAAGCCAGGCCAGACTCTAATATTCCTCCTGCTCTTGCATTGTCTGATAAATAATTAGTATTGCTGTCATTTTTCTCAACCTTTTAGAAAGGTTTTCCCTCCCCAATTGTGGTGGCAATCGTTGATATTAATGCCTTGAGAACACAGCCAAGTTTGGTTAAGTGACATGTTATATTTATGTTAGGTTACCTAAACATTGTTTGTTTCATGTAATTATCCAAATCCAAATCAATACATATGTAGTACTATATAAATTGAATTGACTTGGGAACATAACATAGCATTTAGGTTCAACCAGAGAATGTGTTGGACTGGGTAGGGATACACTTCCATCATCACAATCCAAATTGCAATCCAACAACTTAATTTGGCAATGATAAAACATTTTTTTTTTCTCTTTCTTTCTAAAAGCCATGATAAAATACTGTGCGCCTTTAACTTGTCCACTTAAAGATGCATATGCTGTCCTACTCCTAGCCTTTCATAAATCAAAGTATTATTTATATTATTGATATACTAAGTTTGTGTTTTCTAGTCATACCATTTTATAATTTATTGGTTGACCATCACCATCACCATCACCAACACCAACGTACATGTTCCTACTTTTTTTTTTTTTGTAATTTTTCAAATAAAAAATCATTATCATGAAATTTGGCGTCTGCTACGGGGCATTTTCCTCATACAGTACCTATTCTTCGTGTTAATTTTAAAAGAAGATCTTAGTCACTAATTTGGTGTATCAAATTATTGAAATAGTAATTGAGTACTGTAGCTCGTCATGTTTTTTGATTTTTCAACTTTAAAAAACAAGGAAAGAACACGGGAAGATTTAGTATTTAACAAAAGTTTCTTATAGAGTTATGTTATAAGTATTTAATTTAGAAAGTTTATTTCCATATTATACTTGTGATATGAAAATTATTGAAATAGATTAAAAATAACATATATAAAATATTAGTCATTTTCATATTCGTAAAAATCTTCTTTTCAACTTCCAATTTAAGTGTGTATGATATAATAAGTTTTATATAATAGAACAATGATGTTTGTAATGAAAATTGAAAAAAAGATAAAAATGATTACATTTTAAAATATAATGATATATCAAATGAACAATAAATTAAGTTAAACCTAAAGTAAAAGTAGATACATGATGAGTGTGATTTTTAATTGTCTATAAGTATCTTTTAGAAAGAACATAGACAATTATTGGATAAATTATTTATATTATTTGATATATGAAAAATAAATAGTTTTTTTTAATAACTTTTAATCAACAAAAATATTATTTTTTATTTTTATTTTAAAGTTTAAATATCAATTTTATTTCAAAATATTAGAAAATGCCTCTCGCATTAGTAAAATCTTACAATATCACAAATTTAAACAAGTGAATGTGATATTAATTTGATATTTTATTGACTTCTAATAATTTAAATATGTGTTCTTAAATTTATATTGTTTCATTCATTCACTTAATTTGATTTCCAATATTTTTCATTGGATGTTAAATTTACGAACCCCATAAAAATGATTTTAATGGATTAATTTGTGAGTTGTTTTAGTTTAAAAAATATATTTATTTGAGATTTATTATGTAGTTTAATTTTTTTATGCAAACTTTTTGATTCAAGAAAAATAATATGTTGATGATGATGATTAGAGCATCTTTAATAGAAGTTTTTGAGCTAAAGAATCTTTCTTCACAAGATCTATCACTAGACATGCTCCCAAGTTCTCCAGGATGGAGGTTAGGCTCCAAGGAAAGAACTTTCAAGAACTATTCAAAAAAAAAAAATCAATGTCTCTCCCTAACTGATTTCAGAGGGAAGCAACAAAAAAAATGGAAGAGAGGAAGAAGGAAGAAACCACAATAGATCAATGAAAACAAGCAAAAACTAGATCAAAGAGTAGAACAATCAGATTGAGAACCATATAACAACAACAACTTTCAAAATAATCAATAAAAAATAAAATAAATTACAAAAATAATAAAACTCCTCCCACGACAACACACTTTGTTGGCAAAGGGTCCACGCGGTGGTCATCACTTTCAAGTGTCGATCTGTGTCCTTTTTCTCAAGATCTCGACCATGGCTACCCTGACCTCAATCACTGAAGATGTCGACTTGGTGATGAAGATCTCAACCCTAGAGTCCACTTTGGTGAAGACAACGGCGAGATATATTTGACACTGTAATTGTGATTTTTGTCAAGCAATCTTGTGTCCTCAAATTTAAAATTATAAAATTAGGTATTTGAAATCTTATAAATTCACCCAGTGGTCATGATATATCTGACACTATTTTTTCATTCTCATTACCTTCTGATTGTCATTCTCTCATTCTCTTTCTCAATCAAATTTTCCAAACCTAGTTTTAGTTTAACTTTTTTTCTCTTTATTGTCTAGTGGACATGAATCCGTATTATTGGCAAGCATATTAATTATTTAAAAAAAAATAACCAAATGTCTTCTTCTACTGAAAATTCTCAAAATCCTCCTCCTTTTTCCCTTCTTACAACCACCACCAATGAATTTCATGCAAAATAATAAATCCCTCTCAATAGAAAATTCTCAAAAGCTCTCAAACTTTTTCTTCAATTCCACCAAACACCTCCACCATGTTTTTATGTCTGCCAATGCTTCTAGTCGTACACAATTTCCTTCCATTGCTGAAGTTGAAACACAATTACAAAATTTTCTACCCAAATTGTGCTAGAAAATATCACACTAGATGGAAGATGACAGAATTTGAAAAAAAAAGTAAAGAAAGATGTACTTTACAAATGATGAGGATACACAACTTAGTGCTTCATGGCTCAATGTCTCAACCAATCCAATTATCGATGATGGTCAAGCAAGAGATCGATTTTAGTTGAGAATCATAAAAAGTTACAATCAATTATGAGACAATCTACCCGAAAAAAGCTTAACTCAACTTAAACCTTGATGGTAAAAGATAAATCATGTTGTGTAAAAGTTCACATGCCTCTTTTTTTTTTTGTCTTAAACCTCTGATTTATCAGGGAAAAGGTACCCTGATTAATCCAAAGTTTGGACAGGAGATAAATAAAGTTTGACAAAAAATTATTCCCGTCAAGGAACAAATTCAAATATTATCTAAACGATTCAACCTTAAATTCAACTCATTAATCACTTATCTAAGTTGTGTCCAATCATTTGGTTGGTCCATTTGGTTGGTCATAGTTCTTTGTTTGTTTCTTCTATTATATGAATCTCACATATTTAACCTTAAAAAAAAGAAAAACAACATTGTCAAATTTAAATTTATGGTTGTATTGAAAATAAACATATTTAATTATCTTTATATTTTTTAATTATGAATAAGTTTCATATTGAAGAAATTTGAATTAATATTAAATATTTTTAATAATATAAAAATTGTCAATTTAATTTTTGATATATAAAAAAATATTTCCATACAAATTTATCTGCTCATTGCATGTGTTCACGCTCTCTGGTAAATCTCTCACACTAATTAATATATATAGTTATGAACCAATCCCTCCTTATTACATTAAATCTTTCTGCGATTGTTTAATTTTTATATACACATTTAAAAAAAAAAATCCCTCCTTAGTTGCAGTTTCCTTCAATAACCATTGTAAAGCTCCTTGTTGGCCACTACAGTCAATTTAAAGATTTGACACAACTACTAGTGGAATTTAAGAGTATACGACTGTTCCAATTTTTCATCCATAGCCCACAAGCTGTCACAATCTAAAAAGTGTCTGTGTCCCAACTTTTGTTTCTCTTACTTTTTTTTTCTCTTTAAACTTAAAAGAAATTTCCAGTATCTTTACGCAGTTTATTCATTCATTTAATTGCAATTGGATGACTATTACACTGTACTTATTATTATTATTTCCTCTTTGTTCTTGTTGTTAATAAATCACTACCGCGTTATTATTAACGTCGCCATTGGACACTATTTAGTCACTACCGTGGTTATTGATTACCGAAGTTTGGTCTCTTTGTCGTTTTCCACCGATGATGACAACTTTGACTGCGTATTTATGATTTACTATCTTTTATTTTGCTTGTCACCTTATATATTTTATTTATTTATTTTTTATCTTTCTATAAATTAATTGTCAAATTTTTATACATATACAAGTCCCACTATCCCTTCTTTTGTCCCTTGCTATAGGTTGATCATGATGAATGGCTTTTAACTACTGAAATTTGATCCCTCCCACACACTACCGGATTATTCTTGTTATTCAAAAATTAGTATTTTGTTCAAACAAACATAGAACAGTCATCATTTTTCATTGATACCATCTTAAAAGTTAAAACTTTTAGGTTTTATTGTTGTTGCATTTATTTTTTATAAAAATATTATTGCCTTTATTATTTACAGGTTACCATGTCGCGTTTAATTTAATTATTTCAAAAATTTTCAAAACTTAACCATTATTTTATTATTTCTATATATTCTAAAATTTTCTTATTATCACTTAAATTTTTTTGAGTTCTCTTATTTTATCTCTCATTTTCTCCTCATTTGAATATTATTTTGAAGACTTGAAGTGAATTTTTAAAGGTTAAAAAAATAGTTTTATCAAATCTTTATAGACTTGCAAGAGATAATATCAACATGCAATTCTTTTCATTTTTCAGGTTCTATCATTTTATTATTTTTTATTTACTTTGAAAAAATATTTTATATTTCTTGATTGGTGTTTCTTTTTTTTTTCTTCTTGTACTTTTAGTAATAAAAAATGTCAAATATAAAGTATGAATTTGATTTATAGTCTTTAAAGAAAAATTGAAAAATTAATAAATTAATTCAATCTTGATGCGGCACGTACTCTTAAAAAATTTGTTACAATTCATAAAACACATTAATTTCCCGAGTCTTATTTTAAAAATTGCCTAAAACCCCAAAATTCCTATATAGAACATTGAGTATAAGAGAGAGAATTTGATATATTGAAGAGAGATGGGGGATATCTGTGAATTAAGCAAGTTGTTAATAGAAACTCTCACTAGAGAGAAAGTTGGTTGAGTTACGTAAAATTAAATGACAAAATAAATTGCTTATACAATTATCATTGGAAAGACTCTTAGTGAATTTAGAAGGAGCTCAACACACACAAGTTTTAAAAGCAAACACTATTGGATTACATCTTGATACCATTTTTCTTGTAACAATATTATTGGTATGAAATATTACTTGATTTTGTGATTTCTGTTGAAGAAGCTTATCCAAATAGTGTCAAACATTATTGCTTTGTTTGACACAATGGAAATAATAGACAGGTTGAGAGGAGAGAAAAAAAATAAAGAAAAAGTTTGAAATTGAACTCATTTAATGATTAGAAAACATCTCAAAAGAAATTTAAAATTGATAGGCTTCACATTTAAACTTTTTCATGCTGAGAAGGGAAAAATAGGGGCAAAATTCTAAGACATGAGAAGAGAGAATATGTTATCAAGTGAATGTAGACAAGTTGAGAGGAGAGGAAATAAATAAAAAAATTGAAATTGAGCTCATTTAATGAGTAGGAAATGTCTTGAAAAAACTTAAAGTTTGTAGGTCCCACATCAAAACTTTTCATGTCAAGAAGGAAGAAATAGGGGCAAAATTTTGAGACCCGAGGAGAGAGAATAGGTTATCAAGTGAATATTAGGAAATTTGGGAGGAGAGAAAAATAAATAAGATTTTTTGGAAATTGAACTCATTTAATGAATAGGAAATGTCTCCAAAGAACTTAAAATTCGTATGTTTCACATCAAAACTTTTTTTCAAGCAGAGAAGGGGGAAACAGGGTGAAATTCTGAGACTTGAAGAGAGAGAATAAGTTATCAAGTGAATGCTAAACAAGTTGAGAGGAGAAAAAAAAGAAAAAGTTTGAAATTGAGTTCATTTAATAAGTAAGAAATGTCTTAAGAGAAACTTAAAGTTGGTAGGTTCCACATCAAAACTTCTTCATGTTGAGAAAGGGGGAATGAATGCAAAGTTATGAGAACTAAGGAGAGAATAAGTTATCAAATGAATGCTAGATAAGTTGAGACGAGACAAAAGAAATACAGAAAAAGTTTAAAATTGAGTTCATTTAATGAGTAAGGAAACATCTTGAAAAAACTTGAAGTTGGTAGGTCCCACATCAAAACTTTTCATGCCGAGAAGGGGAAAAAGGAAGTGAAATTCTAATACCAAAAGAGAGAGAATATGTTATAAAATGAATTCTTAAATCGATTCTTTCATTTCATTATTACTTTCAGTCTCAAGACGAGTCTTTGTCTCTCAACCCCTACATGACCATAGATTTATTCCCACCATGGTTGGATTTGCGTCGACCAAAGGCACATGTAAGTATGCACATAATCGATTTTTAGATGTTATAGAGGTTACATGTTACCTTTTTATGCTTGATTATCGATTATCTTTGATGCGAAATTAATTGTTTAAAGCTTCAATTAGCCTTTGTGTAAAAAATTGATTTTTTTAGGTCACGGAGAGTCTTGATCTAAACTATCACAAAAAAAATGCTTGTTTGGATGAAAATTCCCCTAAGTTGAATGTCATTTCAAATAAAATATCTTTTTGTCACTTTTGTCTCAAACAAATTTTTAGGTGCCTTTAAACCCTCACTTAAACATTCAAATAATCAATTGTGAGATATTAGGGTCAATTCTTTTCCCTATTTGTTATGATTTATCTCATGCATTCAACATAATTTTGTTCAATTGAAATCAAGTATTCATAGTTTACATAATTTTCTTCCATAATTAAGAATCAATTTTTTGTGATTGGACAATCAATTTATTTGTTAGGATAATTTAATCTTATTATCTATAATCTTTTTTTTCCTCTTTGTTTTCATAGCAAACCAAACAAGATGGAAATAATTCTATTTATTCCTCCCAATTTACTCCAATTTCTTTCAAATCAAATAATCCAAAAATCCTTTCTATTTCTATCATTTCTATTTTTATCCATCCTGTTGCCCCAAACACAGCGGCACAGAGGCAATTTGTCGTGAAGAGAGGGGCTTTTCTGTGCGGAAGAGAATTCAACAAAGGCCATATTCGTCATTCAGCTAAAAAGAACCGTAAAATGAAGACATGTATTTTACTTTACGTTCCGGTTCCAGAACAAGTCTGTGATCTTAGACGCCATAGAACAATTACAAGCGTGTCTGTGTGAACCATAAGAACCTTCTCAGAAAATCCCCCTCAGTGATTCATATCCAAACGCTCCCTGTGTTTATACCATGCTTTTGTTTTATTCCATAGTTTTCTTCTTTACCAACAACATTCATAGACAACTCTGTTTTATTTCTTATAGTACATGACATTTCATTAATGTTGAAGCTCGATCTTCGAGTTGTTTGGTTTGGTGAGTAACTCCTGCCACTGCCACACCCATTAATTCCCCAAACGTTGCCCAGCCCTGAAGCTAAAGCTATCACCTGGTAGTAGTAGTAGTAGTATATGCATATGCATATGCATGCATATCAACATCACTCTTTCAATTTTCTTCTCTCTTATTTTCCATTGAAAACCTTTATTTATTTCCTGCAAGCATTTATTGAGATAGATGGCTCCCCAACCGCATCGTTCACAAGACTTAATTTCCATTTAATCCACAAAGTCAACCACATACTTATACACTTTTTTCCAATTTCACCAGAAAAAAGATAGATAGTTCATACTGGTACTAACTTTATGGAGATATAAGATTGATTGGGTAGTTAAGAAAGAAGAGAATGAGACGAGACGGGTTTGATCCCTCCTGATGGCAACAAACTAACCAAAAAAAAAAAAAAAAAAAGTACTAACTGTATCTCTTTATTTTCCGCAGAAGGTTGATGATTACAATTTACAACACTGTTCCCTCAAATATCCAGAAAATGTTTCACTACAACACAAAGTTCGCCATGGTTCTCACTTTCTTTATCTTCATGTTCTGTTTGTGCTGTTCAACGAGCGCCAGAAGTAACAACAACTGCGAGCGTAGCTGTGGAGAACATTCCCTGCAATACCCTTTTGGCTTCTCTTCTGATTGTGAAGTCAAACTAAATTGCAGCAAAGAGAACAAAGCCGAAATTGGCGAGTTAGAGGTTCAGAGCGTGACCTCTGATGGCATATTCGTTAGTCTTCCGGTGCAATGCAACCGCAGCGTGAGTTTCATAGACCCTCTCTTTAGAGACAACTTTGCTCCCACGTGGAACAACACCTTTCTTGTGCAGAGCTGCAAGCCCAAGCTCGATGGCTGTGTTATCCCCACATCGAGTTTCGCTGGTGGCCGCAAAGATGTGGAGGGGTGTGAAGATCTTAGTTGCTTCACGCAGTTGCAGAAGAGTAAGAGTAATGGCTCGAGGGAAGATGATGTTCTCACGCACAGTGATTGGGAGCGAGTTGGGTGTAGATTCTTGTTCTCTGCTCTTGCTTTTGATAGGAGTAAAGTGAAGGAGCTCTCGCTCCAATTTCAGATGGTTGAATTGGGGTGGTGGCTTCAAGGAAACTGTAGTTGCTCCAACAATGCGTCCTGCACGGAGGTGAATATTGATGGTGGAAAACGAGGCTTCCGGTGCCGCTGTGATGAAGGTTTCATCGGAGACGGATTCAAAGCCGGAGATGGTTGCCGGAGAGGTTAGTCTTTTCACATTGTCATTCAATCACAAGTAGAAGTTAAGTTTGCGCATTTTTATAATAATTACCTTAAAAGTTATATTAAGAAAAATGTCTGATTGGTTAATAGTGTAAAAATTGATAATACATGTATTTAACTTATCCTGGTTATGGGAATAATTGTATTAAGGTAAATGGTTAACAATGTTTAAATTATTGTTTAAGAAAGGAAGTATATGTATTCTTTACTTTTTTTTAAGTAATTATTGTGAAGGTGATGATTATTATTATTATGATGATGATAATGGATGGCGATTATGATTGTTGAATGATGGCCAAGTGGTATTTGACATCTGGTTGCGGCTTTATGCTTTGGGGAACCAGGTTGGTTGGGTATATATAATACTAATGTGGGATTGTGCATCGGGAATTTGGGGTTGAGTTTTTTAAGTGGGGGAATCTTTTAAAGATCATGGTGTGCTTTTACCAAGTCCATAATGGCGAGATTTGATTTGTTAGGGGTATGAATGGTGTGTCGATTTAAGCATAAGGTTCACTATTTTGATTCTTGTGGACCAAATCTAATATTGATCATGATGTTCTTGATTCTCTGGAGAGGGGGGTAATTGGTTATTGAGAAAGTTTTGAAGTTAATGGGTGATTGGTCACCCTTAATTTCGCAGAGAATATGGAAAAATTGGAACTTTTCAATGCTTGGCTTGATATGTTCTTGTTTTGAACAAGGGTAATTTGGCAAAGAAAGAATCCTTCAAAAGTCAACATGTTCTGGTGGTACCTTTGGATTGTTTATGGATCAATATTAGGCAAAGCACTTGTCTGGTAGGATGGAGTTGAATTTTTTTATTCTATATTATAAGTGGTCAAAGGGGAGAGAGTAGTGGTAAATACGTTTATCATGTGGAGAATTAGGAAATGAACCTAATATCAAGAGGTAACTTCTAAGTTAAGGACATCACCAACCGACACATGTTGCTTATCATGTTATGTTTTGCTGACACTAGAAATTGAGTGTGATACGAGTCCTTGGAAAACTAAAACTAAGTAAACATCTACTTTGACTCAATCAATAAGGAACATTATTGAACTCACCGACTTTGTTGTTCAGACCTCAGTAATGCCATAATGTTTTAGTTTAGTTGTAAGTTTTGGTGTCTGGAATAAAATTGTGTGTGTAAAAATATCAGCTGCATCGTGTTATAACTGTAGTACTAACTATTTGATTTCCTTAGAGAAGTAAGCTTCTATGTATTTAATATTGCCATTTTCCTCATCCCTTTTTTTCGTTGTTGTCTTCTCATCAGTTTCTGAGTGCAAAGCTTCAACACTGTGGTCTGGCGGATGTAGGAAAGCAGTCAAAATTGGTGTCCTTGTTGGAGGTAAACCCCTACCAACATATTATCCTGTATTGTATATAGCATAGTTCATAGACTTCTTATTCAATGATTATCTCTGATAAATGGATTTCATACACAAATCATTATCCCCTCAAAGTTTCTTGTTAATTAGTGTACTGGTAGATTTGTTAAAAGATAGTACTAAAATAAACAACAGTTGGAGAAAACTGAATGAAAAGTAAATCACTAATTTCAATTTACAAGACTAAGTACCAAGTAGTTTTTGTGTTTTTCTTGATTCAACTACTTATCTGTTCCCATTATCCGGATACATAATTGATTCAGTTATACTCTTCTTCTTCATTGTTCATGAAAAAATATCAAGTAGAATTTGAACAAATGCTGCATAATTGTTTGCAGGGATCATAGTTGGAGCTATCCTTGTGGCTGCTCTGTCTCTTGTACGTTACTTTAATAGGCGTCGCTCCTCTTGGCTGAGAAAACAAGTGACAGTAAAGCGCCTATTACGCGAAGCTGCAGGAGACTCTACTGTTCCTCTATATCCCTACAAAGAAATAGAGAGAGCCACCAGTTTTTTCTCTGAAAAACATAGGCTGGGAACAGGGGCTTTTGGCACAGTTTATGCAGGACACCTTCACAATGATGAGTGTGTTGCTATAAAAAAGATCAAGTATAGAGACACCAACAGTGTTGACCAAGTCATGAATGAGATCAAGCTCCTTTCTTCGGTGAGTCACCCGAATTTAGTGCGCCTCTTAGGTTGCTGCATAGAAGGGGGAGAGCAGATACTTGTCTATGAGTACATGCCCAATGGAACACTATCTCAACATTTGCAAAGAGAGAGGGGTGGAGTACTTCCATGGACAATAAGACTCACCATTGCTACTGAAACCGCTAATGCTATAGCATATCTCCATTCTGCAATTGATCCTCCAATTTATCACAGAGACATAAAATCCAGCAACATACTCTTGGATTATAATTTTCAATCAAAAGTGGCAGATTTTGGGCTTTCTAGGCTTGGCATGTCAGAAACATCTCATATTTCGACCGCCCCACAAGGGACCCCAGGCTATGTTGATCCTCAATACCACCAGAACTTCCACCTTTCTGATAAAAGTGACGTCTACAGTTTTGGAGTGGTTTTGGTAGAGATAATAACAGCAATGAAAGTGGTTGATTTCGCGCGGCCTCAGAGTGAAATCAACTTGGCTGCACTTGCTGTTGATAGGATCAAGAAAGGTTGCATAGATGACATCATAGATCCCTTCCTTGAGCCACATAGGGATGCTTGGACGCTCTATTCTATTCACAAGGTGGCTGAGCTTGCATTTAGATGCCTTGCTTTTCATAGTGACATGAGGCCTACCATGATTGAAGTGGCTGAGGAGCTAGATCTTATCAGGCGCAGCGGGTGGGCGACCATGGAGGAAACCATATGCATGGCTTCTTCGGGTGGGTCCGTGTGTTCATCGCCTCGAAATGGAAGTGTTAATTCACTTAGAGGTGTTAGTTTTGAGAGAGCTGCAGGACTTGGGAGTGAGACATTGATTGTTCCCCCCAAGACTGATGTGTTTTTGCAATCAATTGAGGAGGTGAAGGACAGCTCTCCTGTGTCTGTGCATGATACTTGGTTAAGTGGAACTAGCTCACCCTCAACAAATAGCTTGTTAGGACATGTAGTTCAGTGACATATATATACTATTTTGGGTGGAACACCTATTATTTGAATGGCAAAGGTAATTAATGTTTTCCTTTCTCTTTTGTAGTTGTAGGATATAACCATTTTGGTGTATGATTGGCATCAGGATTCTGCTTTTGTTTTTCTCTGAATCGTACTAGCTCATCCAAGGCAGTTAATTATGTTTGAACAATCCTAAGTAATTAATAAACAGAATTCACTATTCTTTGTTCATACACAAAGTGATATATGAAGAGTTACCATGTACAATTGTTGCTGGAAATAACCAACACCTGAGCCTATAGCTATGTTGTTTGTATTTGTTAAGTTAGGGTATGTTTTGAAACGCATTGAAATCCCCTTGAACGGAGAAATCACATGTCCAAATACAAAAAACCAAAAGCTACGTGAGGGTGGCTTTTTTTTTAGCACCAGTTCTGTTCTCCTCAACTCGTACGCAAACACACACTTGGTGATGGAAGGTCAGGGCACACCTATTAGTTGAAACACGCAACATCACAATGCTATTTGCTATCAGTGCTTCAATTGTAGAAGTTAACTTAGCCAATGAGCTAATAAGTGATATTACAACAACTATTGTCTTCGTTTGTGTGTTTGATGTCATGGTTCCGATTCCTACCATGCCCCTTTTAGGCTTTTACTCCTCTAACCCCGTTTCTGTGTAAGCCAGAGAAGTTAGTCAAGGGAAAGGCTCAAATTTAGCAACTCAAACTAATAAAAAAAGTATTTTGATCATCAATGTGCTCACTCAAAACTTGGTCACTCATAAATCAATTTTAGCAATCAATGCCGTCACTGATCAAAATATACATCAATAAATACACACCAATTTAGTTCTTTCGCGATCAAAATTTACTGCTAAATTGTTGCAAAATGGATAAATTAGAAGCTAATATAGGATTTTTGTCAACAAGAAATGATGTGAACAAGTTCCAACAACTCTACCTTCCCTCTAGTGGTGATATCTGTAGGCCTAACTTTGCATTCACTGTTTGTATCAGCCTATCAGGAATTAATGACAATTTGACAGATGCTTGTGTAATGCGGTTTATTCATTCAACTTCAGGCTACCATTAGAACCTAAAGGCAACCTTCAAGGTTTTTCTTATTGTTTGTTGTAGTCCCTTATTGAAAGCACCCATAATTTGGGTGGAAACTATAGAAAGAAAGAAATAAAAAAATGTTGAAATTTTGTGTTAGAGGGGGCGGGGAATGAATATGAAATATAAGGACATTTTTTGTAATTAAAATATAAGGACATTTTTTTCACAAATTTGATATTTTTATTTTTAATTTAATGTATTTTAGAAAGACATTTTAATCCTTAATTAATTCCTAATCTTCTTAATTCTAAACTTAGTCTTCCATGCGTTCTATCAATCTTTACGCGGGTCTACGTAGTAGTTTCTTAGGTAAGTGATTGATTTCATGCAAAAATTCAAATTTAATTAATTCACGAAATTTGTTTCACAGTCTCGCATGTGTCATACTCAATTTCCCATCCTGGCAGCATGTGCTTTATGTTAAGTGATTATTTAATTTTACTGAAGAATAACTATTTTGATTGTGAATGCGATGATTCTAAAGTCCAATTAATTCACACGACATAGAAATGTAAAGGAGAAGGACTAACTAAGCCCAAAAGCTAGAGACAAATAATTTTATAATAATGTCTAGTTGCAACTATATCCATCAGATGCATAGGCCTTGGCCATATCCCCAGTATACAATTTGAGGAATAGTCCTTTAACAAATGCCAATTGAAATTGATTGGCAAGCACTATATATAGGTAACCTTAAGCTGGTTTGAACTATTTTAAAATAAGTTATATTTGTGATTGTGTTATGTATTGTCAAATCATATAATGTCATATAATTTATTTTGTCACATTAAATGATTAAGTTTAATTATGATTTGACCTATTTTACATGGTTGATCGGGTTGACAAACACTAATTAATTACTTTTGGAAAGGTTAGGTTTAGAATTAGGAAGATTACAAATTAATTAGGGATTAAAATATACTAAATTAAAAATAAAAATATCAAATTTGCAAAAAGGTTCTTAGACTTTAATTGTAAAAATTGAAAAATTCAACTTAATCATTTAATGTGACAAAATAAATTATATGACATTATATGATTCGACAATACATAACACATCCACAAATATAATTTATTTTAAAATCACACCAAAATAATGCTCATAAATATAATGGGTGAGGGGAATTCCACCAAACTAATCATTTCTAGTTGAAAGTGTATTGTAAAGATTTAATAATGTAGCTGCTCATTTCTAAATTCTGGACTTTTTCTTGGCATGCTCTGCAGAATCTATGCAGAGGATTTTGAAACTTATCAGTTATTACAGATTACTAGAAAGCTAAAAATCTTAGAACATCTGGTTGAAAGTTGAAACCCAACGATAGTAACATTGCTTTCTTGTAATTCCACTATATCAATGATATTGCAACATTTAAAAGGTGTTGATGTTTTCATTCTACAATGGGATTTTGTTTAGGTCTATAAGGGTATGATAGTTAATGATTTTTAGACTACAAAAAATCATTCAGTAAAAGCTCCTTAGCATTGTCACTTCTCATAGTTTTAATTGTTTTTCTAAATTGTGTTTGAACAAACTGAACAAAAAAAATTAATTAGTGTTGATTCTTCTGACTTGTGCCACATTAGGTGCAATCAACGACCAATGTTAGAAAATAATGATTACATCATGTGTAACTTGGGAAAAGGATCGCATACATGATAGTTAGCCTTTGTTAATTCTAATTAGATGTTAATTAGTCAAACATGGTGATTCTTTAATGTTTACTTCCCAACTATTGTTTGGAGATGCCTTATATTAAATTGATATATATGGCGTGAACCATGCTAAAACTGTGCAACTTTTCCCATCCGAAGAAACCGATGGAGTGAAAGTGTAGTTGGACTTTGGAATGGAAGGATTATCAACTTATGTAGTCTTGCGTAAATATAATATATTTTTCTCTGACAACATAGTTATCGTCATCTAAAACATTAAAATTTTCCTTGGATTTTACTGCCAAATGTTTTGATATCGAACTAATGTATACATCACTCTATAAGTTATTTTTATGAAATTATTTTATTTATATGCATTCGGGTGATGCACGAATGCGTATTATAGGTACAAATTTTAGAACTTTCTATAATTTTTAGTGTAATAAGTGTAACATGATAACTCTAAATTACATATACTAGATTAATCTAATGTTTCTGGAAGTAATAATTTTAAATTAAACTAAATATTAAATAATAGCAGCCGGTGCAGGAACTCTATATAAATATATGTGCAAAGAACAGCATATTGTATTAAGCTAGTAAAAGCAATACAATTTTACTACAATTGTTCAAAAAGTCCTCTGCTACTCCCCAGTATTTGCTACACGTTCATTACACTATTTCTCTTCAAAATTCATTTACTACATTTTCTAACTAAACCCATGTCTAACACCAATCAACATCTAACACTTTTTTATTCGCCTAAAATACTAACAATGGCAGGCAAGGGAGGGGGAACGATGATAATACCTGGAACGATAAGTTTCAGTTTGTGCATAGCTTTGTGATATATAGATAAATAATGGAATTGACAGAAAACCCTACAGACTTTTATGTGATTTTAAGAAAAAAGTTATACATTTAAAATTTAATAAATTAGTTTGAAAGAATTATCTATTTTAAAAAAAATTGTAAATAAATTCACAAGAAAAATTGCATAATACCTAAGGACTTTCCTGCGAAAATTTTTAAATTTAAAATATATAAAAAATAATAAATGAATTCGTAGGAAAATCTGTAAGAAAATTACTTTCAAATTTTCCTGAGTTTTTAAAAAAACTAATTAAATTTTTCCTGCATATTTAAATTGACAATAAATTTGTATAAAAATAAAATTTTCCTGTAGATAGAATCTCTTACAAATTTAAATCTATAGGAAAAGAACTATATTATAAACAAATTTGTAACAAAATTTGCAGAATTGTTTTGCTAAAAAATCAACGAGAAATTCATGTAAATTTCTAATAATAGTGGTTATATATAAACAAAATATTGAGAGAGTAGGTGCACTTTAATTAGCAGGTTGTTAATTATCCTAGGAGCGGAGACTTATTTGTGAATTAATTCTTCAGTTCAAAAGGGACAGTTCTAGCCTTCTAGGCCAGACGGGAAAAAAGATGAGCAGTTCTATTTAGCATGTAAAATTTAAGTATATATGTACACAAAATTCATGACGGTAATTCCTATTGGTTGATTAATAAATTAATCAGCAATAAAAGAAAAAGGTTAAGGAATGAAACAAAGCTAAGACTATTGCATCATGTTTCGATGTAAAATTTTGTATTGTTCATCAATTTCAAAAAGATATTGCCAAATTACAACAACCAAACGCGTGAAAGCAAGTTGTTTCGAGCAATTTTGTCCCAGTATTGTGATTTCGCGACGCAATATATGACTCCAAACTTTGTTCCTTGAAGCGTTCAAAACCCATCTAAGAGTGGAGTGGTGAAAACTCCAAACTAAAAAATAGACTTGTTAATTAAGTGACTCACTATGCTAGGGCGTTACTACCTTAAGCAACACAAGAAAATGGTATCGATGTTTTCTAAGTGCCAACACTAATATATATCTCTCTCTTCATTCTAAGTTCAGGAAGTATTCTATCACATTTAATTAATTTGTATGTGAGGCATAGCTAGCATTAGAATATATAATAATAACTCGATTTTCAGGGTTCCAAAAGCATCATGTGTTTTAAGGTGTTGTGCCGGAGGTGTGGGAAATATACCTGGGGTGGATGTGGCAATCACTTGAGCAATGTTTATAATAGCATAGAGGAAGGAAATCATTGTATGTGTCGCTCATGGCCTGGCGTTGTCATACCAAGACATAATCAGGAACTAACACAGAGTTTATTTGGATATAACACTAAAAGTGTTTCTGAGAGTTTTTTTATTGGAAAAAACTCTACTCCACCCCAAGGTATAACTATGTTGTTTGATTGTTGGAGATATGCAGGAAAATTTTTTAACAGCATGTTTGGTTACGCGTTTGGAGGAAGAGGAGAGTGTGTCGCTTTGAAGCAAGCATCTTGAAGTAGTTAGCTTGGCGTCATTTTTGAAGATTTGACGTGGATTTTATAGTTAAATATGTGTAATTGAAGTCAATCCAAATACGCGCTAAATTAAAAAATTGTCATTATATCAACTTATTTTTAAATTAATGCATATGGTGTAATAGAGAACATTAGTCTTCTTTTCTTTTGGTTATTGAATAAAGCAAAGTGGTTTGTACGAAAGGAACAATAAACTAAGAAGAGTTTAATAAGCTGAGACTTGGCTAGCAAAGTATATTGTACTGTACTATCTGACATAAATGAGAATGTATATCATTAAAGAATTATGAATAGGACACCTGAACCCTACAAATAGTTGATTTAAGTGACAAGATTAATTGAAATATATATATATATATATATATATATATAATTAAATAGTTTAGAGCAAGGAAAACCTTGACTAAGAAACTCGCTAAATGTGCTAAAGTGTCTTATAAAGATGAAATTTACTTTTTTCTAAGTGTTGTTTAGTGTTTCCTGCAGATAATGGGAATCCTCGAATTCTTGAAGCAGCCGCAGTGGATGGTCTGCAATAAATATTTTAGCTTGATGGTGGGATATGCTGAGGAGAGAAAGATAAAAAGATTTGGATGTCCTCTTATGTTGCTCCTAGGTTTTGCTGACATAATGACTATGAAAACAATCTTATGTTAATGAAAAGGATGTTAATCCTTTAGCTTGTTTTGTTATTTTTATGCTAAGTGTGGATTTTATGTGCTATTACTTAGTCTCTGAATAAAAACCTTTGGTTATCCAAAAGTTCCCTTTAGCTTGTATTTGTTAATATATGTTTTATTTATTAAAAATTAAACTATTAATCGACATGGTACTTCTATATTACCAGTATTTTATAATAATAATTAATTTTATTGATACTATATATACTAGTATATATTATTTCGTAGTGTATAATGATGTAACGTAGGGGTGGTCAAGTTAAACTAACCCACATAACAGTGCATGCTTTTCTATGTTTATGGTTCAATTAATAAAGAATAGTTTCCTCTGTTCTTGTGCTGCTTGTTCTTCAACTTGGCACATAACTTTTGGATTTTATTATTATTATTATTATTATTATTATTATTATTATTATTATTATATCTTTTATCATGGTTCTGAGCTCCCTTTTTTAACCTACTCTTTGTAAATGTGTGTATGTACTCGAGCGAGAGAAAGATGAGGGCGGGAATTGGTGAACGGGGGAGAGGGGGGACATTTGGAATTTTAAATATAAGAAAAAAATAGTTTGATTTGAACTCATTATCAATATAAAAATCATTAGTAAAAAAAATAGTAATTACTAGTAAATCTTACAATACATATATAATAATTAGAAAAATTTACATAACGAGTTAATAAACTAAACAACTAGCTAGCAATTAGCATAGTTTAAGACTTGGAAGAAAGGAAAACTCACATTAAGAAAGGAAACTCACATTGCCTAATCAAAAGTGCTATGTATACTTTGAACTGAGTCTTGTAATTATCCCTTTTGTTATTTGGGTTGTGGTGGTTTGTCTTTATATTGTCCTTTAAGAACGCCCAAATGCATGGCCAGACTAATAGGGTGCATTATTGACACTATGACACGACTTCTTTTGTGCTAATACTCTCATGGTGAGCCACCAAACACGTGAAATTAAAAGCAGAATCAAAGACATATATGCCCTATTACCTATTAATGTAAACCACATTATCAATTAGTTGGTCTATCCTCCCAGTAACTTTATTCATTCAAAGACATGCATTTGAAACCCATGTAGGGTATAAGTGGGGCTTATTTGATCTTTTCCACTTCCTTTGTTGAGGATATTGAGCCCTTAGAAGTTCTTCTTGGACGGTCCTAGTTTCCAACACGATTTGATATTTTGTCCACATTTTCGACTCTCTCAATTTGAATGTTTGAAAAATAATACCTTCCGTTCACTTTGAACTTGTGATTAGAATAATAATACTTTATCTTACAGTGACTGTCTACTTATTAAATGCAGCCATAAACTCTTAGTAAGAAAGGATGAAAGAGCAGATATGCCAACATAAATGAAGGGGTGGCTCCTTTCCGTTAAAAATATAAAAAAACAAAAATCTCTTTTTTTTTTTTTGGTATATAAAAAATAATCTCTTTTGTTCTAAGAGTAGGGGGAGGGGCATTTCCAGAAGATGGAGCAAGGGGACCAGAGCTGAAAACTTTAAAGTTTGAAAACTAAAAAATCTTAACAATAATGATTTAGCGATTCATATGAAGCAATCTTTCTTTTTATATACCATTTGCTACTTATGACTATTTATATGTATGCCCACTTGATAAAGTAGGAAAATCTAGAACCAATTAAAGCCGATCGATTGAGTTTATGAGCTGGAGCCTGGTGGTGGTCACAAAAATTTCAAATTCAATTCAATAACTAACCACTAAAATTGACCACTGCTCCTAGTTGCACACTCACTAGCCCCTAATTTGAACGATGTTACTGTGATTTATTCTTTGCCAATGACATTGACAGATCAAAAGTAACTTACATTACTAATCACAGTGATTAAAATTTGATTTCATTTTCTGGTAGTACTATAATAGAAAGAGACTTCATAAATTTCTTGCTCTTGTGAAGCCTATGATCATTAATAACTGCAATGGAACAGACAGTAGTATATCATCCGTTCAGTGCAACATAATGCTACTTACATTGATTTATTAAATTAAGCTAACCCAGTCAATGGATCACAATGAGAATTTCATTTATAAAATACTACCACAAAATATTACATCATTTGCGCAAAGTGCAAGAAACTGGTTGGCAAGCAATGAGAGAGATACTATAATAAGGACCAATAGGTGATTATTGTCTTTTCAAGGGTTTTAAGGAGAAAAACCCATGGAAGACACTTCCTTTTAAGTCATGAGAGAGAGAGAGAGAGAGAGAGAGAGAGAGAGAAACATTAGGTGAGAATGAAATTCTGATCTGATTCATAGAAAAGAAAAAAAAACAAGGTTTGGTAAAGGAGGGAAAAACGACCCAATATGATCCCCTTTTTAGGAATTTGCTCAAGGTCCATTTGTCCGCTTTGAGTTTGTGGATTCCATTCTGTTTCACCTATTTTATTATTTTTTATATGTATTTTCTTTTGTTAAAGTTCCATCTGTTGTTGTTTTCTTTCCAAAAATCAAACCTCAACAAAAAGCACAAACAAACAATTTCTTTCATTCTCATCTTCCCTTTCTTTTTTTCCAATTGGTAGTGCAAGTGAAGTCCATTTCACCACCCTTCAAGACTACCACAACAACTCTGGGTATTATCCCCCCACATTCTGCATCCGTCCAATCTTTCACAGTCGCAAAATTTTCAGTGTCTCCACTCTCCCTAAAAATAATTCCCACCCTTCTCACTCTCATGGATCTGTCTGTCCAGTAACCTACACAGAAAAAACCCTGAAGAAGAAAAAAAAAACATATCATACATTTCATTTACAGAGAGAAAATGTCATCAGCAGAAAAACCCAGCTCCAAAGGACAAGCATGGTTAGATTTTAAGCTTTTCATAAATCCATTTTCTTCAAGAATTGTTTCTTAAATGTTTTCGTTGAAATTCTACTCTGCAGGTTCTGCACAACAGGATTGCCCAGTGACATTGTGGTGGAAGTTGATGACATGACATTCCATCTCCACAAGGTAAGCCTCAAAACACAATCAAATCTCTCAATTCTTACACACATGGGTTCATTTCCACTTCCAGTAACGACAACATTCCGTACTTCATTCTCTGAAAAATTTGTCTCTGATACCTATTTCAGTTTCCTCTGATGTCAAAAAGCCGAAAGCTCCACCTTCTAATTACGCAGCAAGAGGCAGCGTCTAACTCCACTGTCCCACAGCAGCAGCAGCAGCAAGAAACAGAAGATGAAGACGAAATCGTCGAAGAGCAGTGTCACGTGACCTTCACGGGCTTCCCCGGCGGCTCCGAGGCGTTCGAGATGGCCGCAAAATTCTGTTACGGCGTCAAGATCGACCTGACGCCGTCCAATGTGGCGGCGCTCCGGTGCGCCGGGGAGTTTCTCGAAATGACCGAGGATTACTCCGAGGACAACCTCGTTTCCAAGACGGAGAGCTTTCTATCGCAGCACGTGCTCAAGAGCCTCAAGGACTCTGTCAAGACGCTGAAATCGTGTGACTCCTTGATGCCTATGGCGGAAAATCTCGGAATCACGCAGAGGTGCGTTGATTCTGTTGTTTCCAGAGCTTCCTCAGCGGATCCTGCATTGTTCGGCTGGCCGGTCAGTGATGCTACTTCTGCGTCCAAACAGGTCCTCTGGAATGGACTCGACGGTGCCGGAAGAAGAAAGGTTGGCGCTGGTGCCGGAGAGTCTTGGTTTGAAGATCTGGCGCTTCTGCGGTTGCCTCTGTTTAAACGATTGATTCTCGCGATGAGAAGTGCGGAGCTGAGTCCTGAGATTATTGAGACTTGCTTGATGTATTATGCTAAGAAGTACATTCCTGGAGTTTCCAGATCGAATCGGAAACCGTTACCGTCGTCGTCGTCTTCTTCTTCCTTCGTTGCGACGGAGGCGGAGCAGAAGGAGCTTCTGGAGACGGTGGTTTCGAATCTTCCGCTGGAGAAGAGCTCGAAGGCCGCGACGGCCACGAGGTTTCTCTTCGGATTGTTGCGAGCGGCGAACATACTGAACACTTCCGAAGCCTGCAGAGACGCGCTGGAAAAGAAGATAGGGCTGCAGCTCGAAGAAGTAACGCTCGACGACCTTCTCGTGCCGAGTTACTCGTACCTGAACGAAACGCTTTACGACGTCGATTGCGTGGAGAGGATTTTGAGTCACTTTTTGGAAGGTATGGAAGCAAGAAACGCCGCAACAACGGAGGATGCGGAGGCGACGAGGTTGCCGGCGCTGATGCTCGTCGGAAAACTCATCGACGGCTACCTCTCCGAGATAGCTTCGGACGCGAATCTGAAGCCGGAGAAGTTCTACAATTTCGCCATCTCACTTCCCGACGAGGCCAGACTCTTCGATGACGGTCTCTACCGCGCCGTCGATGTGTATCTCAAGGTACCGAACTACCGACTCCGTTGCGATTATTCTGTTGCGAATTTTGTGTTGATTTGCACTTTTGCAGGCACATCCGTGGGTTTCGGAAGAGGAGAGAGAGAAGATTTGCGGATTGTTGGACTGTCAGAAACTGACGCTGGAGGCGTGCACACACGCGGCGCAAAACGAGAGGCTTCCGCTGCGCGCGGTGGTTCAGGTGCTGTTCTTCGAGCAGCTTCAGCTGCGACACGCCATTGCCGGAACTTTGATGGCGGCGGAGGCCGCCGCGGAACCGGGAAGGCAATCGGCGGTGCTGGAACGGGAAGCGGAGGACTGCGGAGGAGAAGGATTAGGGTTAGAGCACGTGCAGGAACGGAACGGCACGTGGCGCGTGACGGTGAGGGAGAATCAGGTGCTGCGCTTGGACATGGATAGCATGAGGACGCGCGTGCATCAACTGGAACGCGAGTGTTCCTCTATGAAGAGAGTCATTGCCAAGTTTGACAAGTCCGCCGCCTCCGGCGGCGGTTGGAGGGCGTCGCTGGGCCGGAAATTCGGTTGCAAGTTTAAGACTCAGGTTTGTGATTCGCACGAGTCAACGGCCGTTGATACCCGCAAAGGACGCCATCACCAGCAGCAGCCGCAGCAGCATCATCCCCATCATGATTAGTTACCATGCTAAACTTCCTCGCCTCACGTGAGAATCATTGTTGAGTAAATTTCATACGGGTCCCACTTGTAATTGTTAATTTTTTCTTTAATTTTCCATAAATTTAATTTTAATTGATTAATACTATAATAACTTTTCTTTCTCAAATATTCGGTATATGAAAATATGAGATGAACTTGTTTTAGAAATTAAATTATTCATAGTATAGTTTTATTTAACTAAATCAATCACAATTCATTGTGATTCATTATGAACGATATATTTAATATTTTTAAATATTTTTTAAAATAATTCAAATAATAATTATAATAAATAATAATATAAAATTATGTTATATTATCATAACATAATCATTAAATTCGAAATATATTTTAGCCTCGTTAATGTTAAGATAATCTTACTTTATCGATGAATTTCATTTTATAAGATGTTTCTTTCTTATTGTTATTGTGCTCCATTGCACCAATTATTGGGATTAAATTTATTTGAGGTGGCCGACTTTTGAGGTGATGGCGATGTGTGAAGAAGCACAAGACATGAAATTATAAGGTATGACAGTATGAATGGTAGTGGGTGGCATGGTGGAGACAGCAAATAGGTAATGGAAAAATCTTCGAAGTTTGTGTGATTATTATTGTTGGTTACAGTACTCAATCACACTCATAATTGCTTCTAATAAAAAAGATGGGGTTATGCTAAAGTGCTTTTCCAAAGCTGAAAGTACTCATGATCATTATCCGCAGAAACAGCTACAAAGGCTTCTTCACTTTCTGGGTACGTATGACGCTGGACTCATTATTGCCTTTGCTTCCATTTCTCGTTCAGCACAGTAAAGTAGCCTTTCTTTGATTGTTGGGTTTGGATAGAAGGGTTAGAAATAGTCAAACTTATTATTTCATGTGTGATCCTTAATTCTATAACCATCATCATTATGTGGGGATGTTCATAGTCGGAAACTTTGAGCTTTCACTTCTTGGTGTCTTCTTTTATTATTGTTGTTGACTTGACAACATGGAATTGGAAACTAAAATCAATAGGCAAGTTGACATGCATGAAAGGGACCTTTCTCTCTATAGAGTATTATTTATTCAAGGTAAATAAGAATACTGATTAATTGAAAAATATTTTTTTATATAAAAATAATTACTAATTTTGTTAGTAAAACTGTTTAAAGAGATATGTTTAATGATTGATAACTAATGCTTTTATCACCTTGTTAGTATTAAACACTTTTTGTTTTATAAGTTCAATAGATGAGAATTATATAAAATGTTGATACTTTTTTAAACTAACAAGACTTTTTAAATTGGTTGTACTAAAAATAGATCTAGAAAATATTTTCTGGAATAATTTTTTATACAACTTATCTAAATAATTAAATAGTTTCTCCATTCCTATTTATAAAACTCAAATTAGAAATGATGTTTAATTCTTTTTATAAGACTCAACTCATATTATTTTTTATATTAATTAATTTAGATTAAAATGTTCCTAATTAAATTTATTTCTCTTAATTTAATAAATAATTGACCAAATATAAAAAATTGAAGTGCTGATGAAGATGAAGTTAAATATATATATATATATATATATATATATATATATATGTATAACAAATTATGACTCACTTTGTCATTTAGTGAAGGTGTGGTTGTTTAGAAAGAATTTTTAACCCTAGACTTAAACAAGTTTCATGAAGATTACTATGAGAATGTCAATTTCAAAGAAAAGTGTAACGACTTCAGATGTTATTACATAAAAATACTATACTATTTTTTTTAAAGATTCCTTTGATCATTTTCAAAAAAATATTGAATAATCTAATTAATAAAAATACGTATGAGCTTTTCACGATACTAAGTATGTCATTAATTAACCACAGAGCTAAAGGTCCTTAAGTCATAAAGCATAAAGGTACTTGTGTCTAGGAGCACTACAATCTTAAATACCAAAAGGAATATCCAAGACAAATCTCACATGTCTCCTTAAGAAAATAGATACAACATAAATTCATAATCATATCTAATCACTAAGTTGATCTCCACTGAGACAAAACATAGATAAATAAATGGCTAAGGGTCAGAACTCGTCCCTAAGCACACCACCAAGTCCACACCAGCCATCAATGACATGCTCCTCAAAAGCTACATCAAAATATGCTCCCTTGTCAAATAACATGATCATCACAATTCAACAGAAAATACAAGGATAAGTTCATTTTAAAAAGAAATATCATATAGAAGAAATAACATAAGTTCATTTCAAAAGCAATATAGAAATCATTCACACTTTTAGTATCAAGTATTTCCACAACTCATCAAACAATACCTCATGCTTTAGTTATAGATGTAAGTGCACATGTCTATGTATTAAGATATGTCATGTTGACACTTTACTCCAAGGAGATTTTGCCTCTTAAGCAATTAACTCAAGTACATTCCTTACGTAGTCACTTCCTTGACTATTCAAGGAGACTTGGATTAATCCAACGAGAGAATGACTAACCTCGATAAGACTTGCAAAGATCTTAACATATCTAGGGACTCACACACTTTCCATTTTATAGGTTCATTTGATGTTAATCACCACGAAAACCTCCAATACTAGGTTGAAGACCCTCAACTTACATGCCTACTCACATGCAATGACATTCATCTATGCGTGCATGTTATGAAAACTCAAAATAAATGTCATACACCATGATCAATTCATTCATAAAATATCATTATATTAATTCAATTCACCATTCACACCTTGGTCACCCATCATGAACTCTTACATAGTCCATCAAACCTCATCAGACTTTTCACAATTCAAGTTCTCATTCTATAACACCAACATCACCATATGATGTGAATTACATGGGAATAATGAGAATTCAACTCAATTCCATTCCATTTAATGTTCACACACACATCAAGAAATTTAAGATTGAAATTTAATTGAAATGCACAAAAGAAAATTTGAAAGATACCCATGCTTAATCCTCAAGCTTTAAGCCAATCCCCTTGTCACACTTAAGCTCTACCCTCGGTGCGCTTAAGCTTGACATGTTTGCAAGGTTGTACTTTTTGTTGTCAAATTTCCTCTAATGGACCTCAAATTAACTCCAACTCAAAACTTTCTATGTCAAACATGAATATCCATTTAGAATGCATCCAATGAACTCAAAATAGTGATTCAATAACAAAACATAAGATTAAAGATGGTTTAAGCATCCATTACTTATCCAAACTCAATGAACTTGCTTTGAGATGAAACAAGGAAGAAAGAAGGAGCCATTGGGTTCTAGATAAAAGCTTTCTCCCATTCACACAACAACTCTAAATCATTCTCACAAGCCGAACACCAAAAATCAATAGAAACCACATTAAAATCTTGAAGTGAGCAATTTTATGAACCTTCAAAAGTGCCCATGGAAAGAAAACAAAAATGGAAGATGAGAGGGGAAAGGTCTCTAACCACTGAAACCAACCAACAACTTGAAAGAAGCACAACTACAATGTCTCTTGAGCAAGGGAGATAAAAGTCTCAAACTCTCCACTAGAAGGTTTTTCTTGAAGAACGAAGTGAAATAAGAGTGTTTTGAGTGTGGTTCAGTTTTGAATCTCCTTATGTTGAGTTTGTGATTGTTTCTATTCTTTCTAATTGCACCCTACACTTTCTAAACTCACTCACCTCATCCCTCAAGGCTCACTCATCTTGGTACAAACACTCTAAAACTCACTATTTACACCTAAAAGAAGGTTTACACATACATAATAATAAACATAGCTATCAACACTATAAATTGTCACCTCATATTAATTGATTAATTATAAACACTAAAATTAATTTAGTCTCTCTTGTAATGTAATTAAATCACTTGTAAAAACCAAAAATATAACGTTACAAAAAGAAAGGGAAAAAGTGGTATGGAACATGTGCAGAATTTACCTTGACAAGTTTTATTGACAAATTTTTCATATGGATATTTTGTTTTGTAGTGCCATCTTCAATGTTAGTGTTCCCGCAAAATTTATGTTTAATGAAACAAATTAATGTATGGCTTTAAATTTTATCTTTTTATTTGGTTTAAGTTCTTTTTAGCTTTTGTATCCAAGATGAGAATTTGGACAAATATCTTATAAAAAAATATAGAGCTTGAGCAAGATTGTAGCAATACATGAGAATTTGGAGAGATCTAGTGCACAAAAGATGTGAAGAAATGTGCTCTTCGTTAGAGATTTATTTAGTCTATTTTGCACTATTTTTGATAAAATTGCTATAAGATTTGGCGCCAATCAATGTTTATATCACTTTTGCAGATTTTATCTTCAAAGAGACCCAAGGCATATGTTTTTCCTTAGGGTTTGAGACCATTTATTGTTGCAATATCCATTAGAGTAGGAGAGACAGGGCCACAAGGAAGTTCCAAAGCATGAAGACCTCGATTTTAGAATAGAAAAGAGGCCAGACATATCCAAGCTTTCTACTTCGTATTTACTGAGTTGGATTAAGTCATATATGCCTATTTTCTTCTAGAAATGTGGTTTTTGGATTCTAATCTCTCCAACCAGGTGAAATAAGTTTTTCTATCTGTTGGACGAGAAGCTCAAAAAATCCCTGTTTTATCCTTCAAAAAATAACCCTAATGTGGGGTATTCATCATCACAAGTAGGAAACCATTATTTGAAATCCTCTAAGTTGAAGTGTGGGCTGTAAGGACCCGCCAATGGTTTTGTTATGAAAATTAGCATGGAGTAATACATATGTTTCCGAAATGTGTTTGCATTCACCTTCAAATCTTGGAATCATAATGGGTGTGCATCCCTGTTACACATCATAGAACAAAAATACCATGCTCTCGAAATTAAATTCTCAAACACAATATTTTTTGGGAGACATCTATTATCTCTGTGAAGAGAAATTTTCGAAGTATAGAAGGAGCTTGTATTTCGATAAAAAGAATTTGATAAGAGTAGTTGAATTCTAATTAAATTTTTGTTAGAAATAATAAGTTGACTATTGGTCCTATTAATTTAATTGAAATACGTTTTTCTATTGTATGTATCGAAGAAGGTTTTTTTGATAGCAGTTGGTTTCAATTGTTAATTAGGCACATGCAATGAAAGGAGCTCAGAAGGAAATTCAAATTCAAAGGTATAGTTGTAGCAATTTTTCGCAAAGAACTAGACGAAACAAGTGGCTTTGTTAGATTTAGGAAGTTACTAAGTTGTTGTTCACATGTTCAAATCACATAATTCCACTTTTAGTATTAGTAAGTTGTTCTTTGGATTAAATTATTATCATCCAAATTCTCATGCACAACACACTTAAATACATAATGGTTAAATTATCTGTTCAAAGATCATAATATATGTATTCATTCCAATTTTAATAAATTTTATTTTGATTTGATATACTTTTATGCACTTTTTTCAACCCTTTAACTTTTTTCACTCTCAATTTCTTCTCTAAGACTTTACTTTTCTAATCTCATATTCTTTTAACAATCTAAAATGAAATACTATAAACTATTATGATGGATGTTATTATCGAAATTATTATTACTATTGAAATTATTATGAGAGATATAAAGTTGACTTCATGGTTGAGATAAAGATAGGAGAAAAATGTTATAGGTTCAAATCCTTTTTACTAACAAAAAAGCTAATATTAATCTTTTAAAAAATTATTACTATTTTAGTAAAAAAGAACTTATAATTGAAATATGGATTTTATGTCTCACAATAAAAAAAAATTATTTGTTAATAGAATCCAGCATGAAGATATAGTTGTTTAGATTAAAACTTATCAAAAATATATTTACCATTTTCATGATTAACACTGTTATTATGTCATGTGCGATTCTGATTATTTTATTTTTCCAATCATAAACTTATTTAAAAGGTTTGAAAATTAATATTATTAATCTTAATAATACTCACACGTACACACATTACTATTGTTAATATATCTTTTATATATTGATTTTTATTTTTTCATTTTCAAATCAATTCGTGGGTAATATATCTGGTATAATATATAATATACTGTCAATCCCTTTAGCTAACTTCACCTCCCAACATGTAGAAGTATATAAAGGCCAATCTTAAAAAAAATAGAAAATTCGTTTGTAAAAGTTATACAATCATGTGTCTTTTCAGTATCATTGTTCCCTTTCTGCGAAGTGTGAACCCTTTACAGCACAAGCTCGAACGCTTGATGCCATCCAAGTTATTATTTTAGCCTTACCTTGCAAGCTCAGCATGCCGGCTTGATTTGCTCTGCAATCTTATGAACATTCCGTATAGCAAGTAACTATCTTTTAAAAGGCTTTTTTCTTTTTTTCTTTCATTCTTATTTTATAAAAAGGTAGTTACATAGTGATGTACTCGTGGAAGATGATTATATCAATTTTGAACGAATTATATAT
Organism: Glycine tomentella; assembly: GCA_007407185.1. NCBI lineage: Eukaryota > Viridiplantae > Streptophyta > Magnoliopsida > Fabales > Fabaceae > Glycine > Glycine tomentella. Next base: position 96,344 of record PYAF01004862.1, read on the forward strand.
TCATAAAAACAATGAGATATACTAAGCACACATGATGTGATCTATCATAACTAGTGTTATAAAATCTGGTCTGGTGATTGACCAAATCAAGATATTTGAATCAGTGGTTCAATTGGTGGGTCAGTAATTAGTCCAGTTTAACCTTGTTTATATTCAAACATTCAAAATTATATTATATATACGTATCTAACTAACATTATTTTATTAAGAAAAGTTAATCAATAATTTTATACTCAAAAATCCAAAATAAAAATTGAAGTATTAAAGTTAATAACAAAAATAAAGTGTATTAATAATAAAAGAGAGTGTAAATAGCAACTACCTAAATTAAAACATAAGTCTAGATTTTTATAAATAAAATGAGTCAGAAGCCTATTTTGAAATGCAAAATAGAAATTGCAAAAAGTAATATAAAGAGCATAGGAAGCAATATCTTGCCAGATTAGACCAAACTAAGAAAAAAATCCTAATCCCCAATATATATATATATATATATATATATATATATATATATATATTCTTCTCTTCCTGCTGCGCCCCCGCCCACATTCTTCTCTTCCTATTGTGCCTCCACCCACATTTTTCTCTTCCTGCTGCACCTCATTCTTCTACACTGCTACCCTCTTCCTCTTCGATCATCACTGACACCGTGCTTCCACCTTATCTACCTCTGTCGCAGCCCGCAGGTGTTCTCTTTCTCCCTCCTAGCCTCCTACTGCAAAGAAACCCAAAGCCCCCCTTTCTAGGAAGTTTGACCCTTTCCACGAAGTCGTCGACAATTTCTGCCTTTCTAGTTTTTGTTTGGCGACGGTGGTGATGGCCGAAGCATGAAGCGATGACGTGGTGGGCTGGTGCTTGGTGGCGTGGTGGCAATGACGTCGAAGTGTGAGAGCGTGAAGGCGGCGAAGTGAAAGTGAAAGCGAAACCCAGATCCGGTTTCAAAAACCAGTCGAATCATCGGGTAGCTATATTGGTTGGGTCTAGCCGAGTCATCCTGGGCCAGATTCACGGCCGATCCAATAGCCAAACCTGCTCAGTTATGCCACTAGGTGCCAGTTCAGACCGATTTTCACAACACTGATCGTAACAACCAAATTATATATTAAGTTTGTAACTCCATCTCTGATTTGTAAGACATCCTCATTTCTTTATCCTGACTCTTATTCTTTTCATCTGTTTTTTATGACTCCTTAAAATGTTAAATTTTCTTATTGTAATTAATTACAAACAATGAATGATTTATCGTATGTTTGATTGGATGTAAAAAAAATAAGAAAAGATTAAAAATTTAAAATTTGAATTAAAAAATTGAGGAAGAAAATTTTAATTTTTATTTCTACAAGTAAATATTTTCTTTCATTTTCGCTCCAACCAAATAGAGAAAAATAATTCATAAATCATTTTATTTTCTCTCACTTTCTTTTTTTCCTACTAAAAATAATTAGTCTTTGTGACTTGGACACCTGGATGACGGAAGACATCTAAAACAAAACAAAAGTGACGGATTCTAAAGTATTTTTTTTTCATAAGGTTAAAAAGTTATTTTTCACCATTGTGGTCACAACAACGTCATCAAAGGAAACCACTACAACTTACCAAGAAACACACCACTAACAAACACCATAAACCATCGCAAGCCACTATCACCAGAGGCGGAACTAGGGGGGACTAGGGTGGGCCACCGCCCCCCTAAAAAATTAATTAAAAAAAGAAAAATGAAAGAGAAAAAAAAGAAAAATATTAAAAAAGGTATAAGGGGAAAGAAAAAATATAAAGAAAATGTAGTAAAAAAAAAGAAAAGAAAAATAAAAAAATATAAAAGGGGAAAGAAAACATAAAAGAGGAAAAAAAATATATAAAAAAGGAAAGAAAATGTAATAAAATAAAATGGGAAAGATAACAAAAAAATAAAAAAAAAAGGAAAGAAAGATGATAAAACGAAAAAAATAATAATAAAAAAGGAAAAGAATAAAGAGGAAGAAGGAGAAAGAACACTATAAAAGGGAGAGGTCTGAACACAAAAGAGAAAAAAAAACACAAATTCCAAGAGAACAGAAGAAGTCAAAAAAGTTGTTTCATTTGGTAAATCATTGAAAGAGAAGAGTTTCATGTATCTCCTTATTCCTTTCTTTTTGCCTCTTTTTCTCTTTTTTCTTCGTGTTGTTATTCTTCTAAAATAAAATAAACTGCTATTTGTGTCTCTTGTGTTTACACATGCACCCCCTACCATGTTGGGCTGAACCCGTTTTTGTTAAATCTGAAATAAAAAATCATATACTATTGTTTCAGTTGTTAATGTTGTGCAACGTGCTGTGTGCATCTCATTCAAAATGTAACAGTGATTTACTTTACATGATTGTCATTGATACTTGATATTTGTGATTGACGCGCAGAAAAATTATGGGGAAGGGTGCTACTACCATTGATGCTTATTTTAAAAGAAAAAATAGTGAATCTTTGTCATTGTCTACTCCTAATGTTGAATTGTTGAATACCGAGACTCCTTCTTCAAAGTCTCCTAGAATTGAAAATAAAGAGGTAGTTAAAGAAGTTGATCTTACTTTATTGGAAAGAGATCCTGCACAACGCCCTCCAATATGGAAATATCCTAAACATCTAGATTTGATTAATTTATCAACTACATCTGAATTATGTCACAGGCTAGCAAGAACTGAAAAGTCAATTATTTACCCTCTTATTGATAGAGTGATTAGACTTGTACTCACTCTTCCAGTTTCTACAGCAACTACTGAAAGATCTTTCTCAGCTATGAAGATAATCAAGACCAGACTTCAAAATAGAATGGAAGACCAATTTCTTAATGATTCTTTGATTACATACATTGAAAAAGAAATTGTTTTGAGTTTTAGCACAGATTCAATTATAGATGATTTTAACAATATGAAAACACGTAGAGCAAGAATCAAGTAAAGTGATTTTAATTTCTGTAATAGTTTTTTTTTTAATATTAGGTTTGTATTGTCTTCAGAGTATTTTTATTTATGATATAATTTTTTTTATGTTCGCCCCTCTCAATAAAATTCCTGGTTCCGCCACTGCTTACTATATTATTCAATGTTATTTATATTTATGTGTTTGAGAAAATAATTCTAGATGAATTGTTGAAGTATGGTAACTCAAAAAACTTTATTTTCATTCTTTAAGCAAAAAGAAATCAATAATTATTATCCATCTCAGCCTATTCCTTCTTAACTCAACTTTAAGTTCTAAGAATATTTTACTATTTGTATGTATTTTTTATATAGAAAATAGTTATATATTTTTTACTTTCATGGGATATTTTATTTTTTATTAGACTAAGTTATAAAGAATTATTAATAATATAAAATATTTATTGTTGATTTTACTTATTATGTGAAATTTTTTTGCCCCCTAACATTCTTTTCTGGTTCCGTCCTTGGCCCCCAAGGGATGAAATGCAATGTACGTGCATCACCAACCCGTAATATGACATGGTACGTAAACCCATGAAAAAAAGTCAAAGCCAAGAAACAAGTGGAAGAAAATGTGAAGAGGATCCGAAAGTTCGCATCGTTTTACATTCCCTGACCATTGGTTGAAACCTTGAATTAGGAACTCTCATAACAACATAAGATCAATTCAACAGTTAGTTACTTTAAAAGTACACCCCAAGTTACCGTTATATATAAATCTTTCTCACATGTTATTATTATAGTACTATTAAAGGAGAACCTCAACAGCGTAGTGAATTGTTGTGAGTGAAGCACGATGGGTAGAATACTACAAGAGTATGTGGCTATGAAAAGGGATGCTGTTGTTGCTAGTTTAATCGATTCCGATATAGAAGAGCTCAAGGTTGCAGTCAAGAAGCTCCTCGACGATACCACCATGCTAGGAGGCAATGGCTTTGGCACTTCCTTCTTTAAATGGATAGCTTCCTTTGCTGCCATGTAAGTTCAATTTTCACCCTGTTTGCCAATACCAACCAATACATGTTTGTCTAGGAAGGAAAAAAATAACGAGAAATGCTAACAACATTTTTAATATATTTCTTCTATTCGTTGTTTCAATAAACTTAAAGTAATAAGAAAAAAAAATGTGTTGTGTTAGAGAATATGTTATTAATACTCTTCAACATCGCTTTAGTAAAATATTAAGATTATGAGTCTGTTTGGATACAAGACTAGAAGTGTTTTTGAGAGCTTCTCTACTGAAAAAAGTACTATATTTCCAGTAGAGAAGTTCTCAAAAACACTTTTGCCTTGTATCCAAACAGGCCCTATGTTTGGATCCAAGTTTAGAAGTGTTTTTGAGAGTTTATCTGTAGAAAGAAAAATATTATATTTTTATTAAAAAAGTTCTAAAAAATACTTCTGATTTGTATCTAAACAGACCTTAACTTTAACTTTTGAATTTCAGGTGAAAAAATATTTTAAGACCAAAGTAATTTTGTTAAAGGATTAGAACTCTTTATTTTGTTTTTATCTGTTAGATTTAATTGGAATACATATAAAACATTTCTTATAACTTCATTCCAAACATGCATTTAATCCATTTGTGAATTTTCACATATCATTGGCGTAGCAAATAACATATGGAAAAAATACGATTCGTGTACATTGTAGTTAAACTTTTTTATTCAAAAAAGAAAAATACTTTGCTGTTAGATTTAACTTAGATCTTTATAGTTTTATATATCGATGAATTTTATGATACTAAATTGCTAAAATTTTAAGTTCAAATTCATTGTTATGAAATATAAAAACACAAAATAAGGACTATTTTTTTAAAAAAATTTGTATGCATCTTATATAATATCTTAATTTGTTAATCGAGGATCCATATACAAATCATTGACAAGTTGCTGATTAACCAGTGATCAGCTTAAGGAGGAAATATTTTTATTTATTGAGGAAATTTTTTGTTGCAGTTATTTACTGATACTGGATAGCACAAACTGGAGGACAAATATGCTTACAGCGTTATTAGTGCCTTACATATTCTTCAGTTTTCCCAAGTCGTTGTTCTACTTCTTAAGGTAATAAACAAACGACGATATTTGGTACTTTTTGCTTTACCAAATTAATTTTTCCTCTTCATATATACAATTGTTAGTTATACATTGATTGACTGAAAATGCATTAACTTCTATGGTTCAGAGGAGAAGTTGGAAAATGGATTGCATTCATCGCAGTCGTGCTGAGGCTCTTTTTCCCTAGACATTCTCCCGGTATGCCTAATACATTTCTGCATTTTACCTGAATAAATTGAAAAAAATTTAAACTTCATTTTAAACTTTATTGTATAACATGGCTCATTGTGTGTGTGGGGTGTATGAAATGTTAATTTTATATAGAAAATAAATTCAACGAATTTATTGTAATTTTATCTTAAAAATTTATCATTATATATTTTTATTTTTCATTTTTTTAAATTTCTTTTCTCTTCTAACTTTTACGTCATTCTCTAATATGAAACGTTGAATACTAAATTCAAAAACTTAATAGATACTTGAAGACTATATTTAATAAATTAAGAAAATATCAAATTATAAAGAATCTAAACAAGTCAAATTTAAGTTTCATATTTTCCTATTAAGTCTCTTTACTTCTTTTAAATATAATCTAGTCAACTTTTAGTTTTAATGTTGTGTTTGATTTAGAAGATGAAAATAAAGATGATAAAAGGAAAGTGATTTATCCTTCAGATGGGTTTGAGCAAACAATCATTTGATTCATGTAATCTTTCGATCCATTTAAAATTTGACATTTGTCATTTCTTCTAACATGACATTATTTTATTATCATTTAAGATATATGATACTATTGTATAAATAGGCAGAATGTGTTTGTTTATAGTAATGCTCATGATGAAAATGAAAGAAAATTTTTGAATTAAAAGGTGCGAGACCACCTAAGACCCACATAATTTCTTTTCGACCCATTTCTAGCATTCTCCTATCAGCTACAACATAAGTGATCCACTTCACTTATTTGTACTCTTACTCACATATACATATTGATTTTTGCCTTCTAGGTATAACCTAAAGTACTTAACTGCTGTTCTAAGTTGGTTTGGAATCGATCCATGCAGATTGGTTGGAAATACCTGGATCAATGATCCTTATTTTGACAGTGGCCCCAGACATCTTTGCTCACAGATTAAGGAGTAATTGGATTGGATTAGCAATTGATCTTTTCATTGGTTGTTACCTACTACAAAAACATATCAGGGCTACAGGTGGATTCAGAAATTCTTTCACACAGAAACATGGAATATCCAATACTCTTGGCATCCTCCTCCTCATAGTCTATCCTATTTGTGCATTCGTTATGAATTAAGTATAAAAGCATGATATTGGTATCAAAAGAAAAAAGTATAAATCATTAGAGTATAGTCGGTGATGAAGTGCAATCTGTTAGGAAAATAAATTTGTAGATGGTGGAGTTTGATACCAGCCTTAGCCTAGACAAAAGAACTCCATTACTTAGCTTCCACGCCAATGCAGAGTGTATAGTAACTTATCCAAAATAAAGTAAAATAAAATAAACTGTACGTGTTGAACATCAATGCACATGGCAATCCTGAAAATTTCTTCTCACTACTATTTTGGAATATTCAGGCAAAATAATTAATAATCAATTCAATTAATTTGCTTGAATTTTCATTGATGGAAAAAGTCATCAAGTCTAACCTCAACAATTTTCTTATTTTGTCATCCCACTCGATCTAAATTCAAATTCTATACAATTAAATCCATTAAATGAAATTTATTTTTTAAAAAATAATAAATAAACCTTTGTAAATACAATAATAGCAATAAAAGAAGAAAAAGTGTAGAAGGATGAAAATAAAAAAAAAAGTACATAAAATTTTAACCATGGGTTACGAACAAGAAACAAAACTGAAATAATATTACTCTTAGTGTTTTATGCACATACTCAATTTGGTGTAGGTAAACATAATTAAATTAATTATCTATGATATTTCATGAAATTATGCAAATTCTCTTATTTTTAACATTTACAATAACTTCACTCACAGGGGGAACACGTTGTAATGTACTATAACAAAGTGTCAATGTATATTTTTTTAAATAATTAAGAAAGTTAGTGTAGAAGTAAAAAAAAAAAAGGTAATTTTAGAAAATTTTGAGATAATTAGTGTAATTTATTTTTTTATATTGTAGTAAGTGAACATAATCAATTATAATAAATATTGTTTGAAAAGGAATTAAAAATAAAATTAGCTAGATATCCAATGCAAGAGAATCACATCACTTAATAAATTTTCAAAAATCAATACTCTCTCTCGAGTAAAAGCCGAAAATTGGGTCTAGCTTTCTTAATTAGGCGCAGTAAATTCTGATTATCAGCCCAACAAGTGGACTCATTAAACCCTTGATTTGTGCCGAACCCTAAATCTTCACTCACAGACCCCAAGTCTCCTATAAAACCGAAACGGGGACTTAGGTTTTTCAATTCACGGCACAGGGACCGTGGTCACTTTTTAATCTCTGTATATTCCTTTTACTTTAATTTGTTTCGTCTTTTTCAAGTTTCTTATATATGTATTTGATTTGATTGATGGTGTTTCATGAATTTATTTTGTTGAATATACGAAGGTGTGGTTTTCTCGGTGATGATCAAATAATGATGACGAGTCCGATCCATTCTTAACAATTCTGACGACAAATCTAGGCATTAATTTGTCTGTGAGGATTCCGCTCTTCCCATCACGTTTTCTCAATTTGTTTATTTATTTTTTTTCAAATTTTTCAACATATTACTTGGCATTGGGATGATAGGTTTGAATGTTTGCATATGATTATTCATATAATGAATACAATCCTCCTACTCATTCTGAATGCCATCTTTATTAATTCTTTTTTCAATTTTGTTTTTGATTGTGTCCTAGAGAATAGAGAATTCTGTGGCGGTGATGATATTGATTATTTTATGCATTGAGTTTTCTATGATTTGTTTCAAGCACTTTTGAGCCACTCTTTTCTCTTACCGATACTGATTTTTATTTTTTGAGGCAGAAAATTTTAATCGATTTTGATTCTTGTATTTCATGAAGGTGAAATTCTTTTGGTTTGATTCCTTTGACGCAAATTTGCAACGCAAGTTGATGCTGAAAAGAAGTCAAAAGGGCGTCAATTCGTTGTTATAATTTTTATTTTTTGTGGTTGATTTCTTGTGTTTTTTGTAATTAAAAAATTTAGACTTAATTTGAATAAAAAGTTTAAGGGGGCACTTGCCCCCCTTCTCTATTACCTGCATCCGCCTCTGGTAAGATCGATGGACTAATTAGATCTTTTAATTGGTGTTGATGACTATTATGATTGTGTCATGATGATATGTTAATTTTAGTTGTATTTCATTTAGTTGTATTTGGTATATTTGATGTACTTGGAATCTTATCTATAGGACACTATGTTATATCTATATATTATTCATATTATTATTTTTTATTTCTAGTATGATGCAATGGGTGAAAAAATTACTTTTCATAAATAAACTAAGAAAGTGCTTTTAAAATGAATTATGATAAACATTTGTACGGTGAGTTTGCGTTAATTTGATTACATTTTTGGGTACAAAAATGGTTGTGCAGTGGTACTAATTTACTTTTGGTAAATAAACTAATAAAGTGCTTGTAAAATGAACTGTGGTAAACATTTGTACAATGAGTTTGAGTTAATTTGATTACATTTTTTGGTACAAAAATGGTTGTTTAGTGGTACTAATTTTATTCCTTCACCTTTGTAATTTTGTATTGCTCTTCTAACACTAAACACATAAGATTGTTTTTTTTTTTTTTTAAAAAAATAACTTGTCACAAACATAGAAAGAGATTAAGAGACTCATAAAATTATCTATTTTGTAAAAAATATAATATGTTTTATGAAATATTACAAGTATTTTTTTGCTCCCACTAAATAAAACTTCTAACGTTATTGACCATCTCAACCTAATTGATGGAGCTCTATTAGATGTCATGCATATTTTCATTTGTGACATATAAAGTTATCAAAATAGACATAGTCTATCTAACAAGTCAGATGACCCACTAGGCCATACTTTTTAATTTGTGGCCCAAAAGAAATTGAACCACTAGATTGGGCCAACAAAACATATAGGCTTGAAAGCTAGTTGCTCGATATATATTTTTTTATAATTTATTTTTCATGTAAATTAGATATAAATTAATGTAAAAAATGGATCAATTTGAGCCGACTTGATAGGCCAACTCGAACTTGCAAATCCATGGCTCATATGAAAATTGGGCTATCTGAGCCCACCCTAATTGTCCATTTTGATAGTTCTAGTGATATCTTATTGTTGATGGTGGCAATTTGCAATAAGTTTTGAGGAATACAAAAGCTTACAAGATCTCATAATTATTCTAATAAACAAATAAAGTGCGGATTTTTTTTTTCTATTCCTCAATACTCATTTGTCCATTTTTATTTGTGGGACTTATAATCAGTGTAAAATTTGAGACTCACTGTGGGGCTTAGAATCACAAGATTGAAGGACTTAGAATCACAGATTTTGAAGTAGTTCGCCCGAATTTATTTGTGGGACTTGGAATCAAAGAATTCATGGATGTTGATTTTTTATTTGTGGGACTTTCGTACTTCAACTTGGAAAAATATGATTATTTGAATAATGTGACAATCTTAGTGAAAAGACAAGTACTAAAATGCAAGTTTTAGTAACAAAATCGAAGTTGCGTAATATCTTTGCATCTTTTGATTAAAAAAATGACATTTCGCATGCAGAATGTGTACTCCTTTTATGAAATATGTTAAATTGAGCACTTTCAAATTGAAGGAGTTCTTGGAAATAGAGTTTAAGATGAGAAAAACAATTGGATTAATATAAAAGTTTGAGTTTATTTAGAGAAAAAATGGGGTTTAAAAGTGATAAAGTTTAAAGTACGGAGAAGAAATGATAAGTTTGAAGAACAAATGGAGATTAAGAAGTGATAAAGATTAAAATTAGGAGAAAAAATTGTAGGGAAAGAGAATGCAAAAATTGATGAGTCAGAAAGAAATAAATTTGCAAGAATTTACATGACATTTTGTGAAAAGTGGGTGAGAACATACACATTACCTTATGAACCAGTAGCTATAAACGTAGGTGTGTTTGATGTTATGATGATTTAGTATAAGTATTTTCAACCATATAAAAAAAATGCTATTTGTTTCATATTTATAGACTTTTTGGCTTAAAGGTCAAATTATATGATTTTGACACTATACATTGAGTTCCAACTGTCAATCTACGATTTGAACTTGCCTTCAGAGTATGCATTCTGATAATTGCCAAAAACTGCCCCCAGACGACTTTGCCATGGTGCTTCTAAGAAATAATTATCAAAAATTGTTCGTGAGCACTTTCTGAACTATTCCTCGAATTTATTCTCTTCGAAAATATGCTTGCTCTTCACATTGCAAAGATCATCAAGGTCTTCATAGTACTTGGTCATTTTCTAACTTCATCATATTCTTGAAGGGTAAATTTTTTAGAATACACTTTTCGAGAAAGACAATTTTTGATGAATTGCAATATTATGTTTTCGCACCTCGAAAACACTTCATCTTGCCTTCAAAGAACTTAGACATAGCAAATTTTACACCAAGTCACTTCTCGAGGTAGATAAATTTCGAATAATTTTGATATTATGTTTTCATACCTTGAAAATATTTCCTCTTGTCCTTAGAGGATCTAGACCTTGTGGATTTTTGCATAAAGTCACTCTCGATGACCCCTCCAAAATATACAAATTTACTTAACACCCTTAACAGATATCCCCCAAAAATATTTACTCAAAACATTTCGAAAGTGAACAATTTTTTTTTATCAATTCTCACCAAAGTGAAAATATTAAAAGATATTTTAACATTTAGTCAAAGTAATGTTCTGAAATACTTATTCGAGACCATTTTTGAAACTTATATAATTATTTTTATTGTTGACTTATTTTTTTATTATTTTTATTTTAAAAAATATACACTCTAAAATTAAAGATTATTTGGTGTTTTAAAGAAACATTTTCCTTGGGATAAAGACTTACAACAATCACTACTAATTCTGTAGATCAATTAGTATGAGTTCTTTTTAACATGTGATTTTAAATGTAAGTATGAAAAATACAATTACTTTAAATATTTAGAAAATTCCTTTTTGCTAGTCTTGATAGCCCTATTCGACTACCAAAATTGACTCAAAAGATACCTAATTCTCTAAAAGGAAAAAAAAAAAGTTTGTATAAATAATAGGTTTTCTTTTTTACCACCTTGTCTTTGACTCTATGGTGGAATTCAAAAATATTCTTACAAATTTTTTTTTTTTTTTTTATCAATTATAAGACTAATTTATATGTAATAATTTATTGGATGTTGTTAACTAATGCTTGAGAAAATAAAACAGATTTTTTACATATTAAATATCATATAAAAACACATTTATAAATCATAGATAATATCATATTTACACATCCCGATAATTTTTTTTTACCATTTTACTTCCTTAACCTGTGTTTAGCATTGCAAATCTTATTTTTCACCATGTTGCTCCTCTAACAACAAGGCACATGTTTGTGTTTGGGATCCATGTTCCTCCTGATTTTGAAAGGTTTGAGTTTGTGGTGGGTGGGATCCTAGTCGCCAAAACTCTGACAGAAAGACGAAAATATCTTTATCCCAATTGAGAAGCATGCAACGTGGCAACCAAGAGAACCATCTGCATTAGCATGAAACATCCAATAAGAGATCACCTTATCCTATCCGTTATCTTACTCAACTCACGCCATAGCCATCAAATAATTGCACTCTCTCCACCAACACAAAAAACACTTGCAAACTAGTTTTGTTTCGGGAACATCATCACATCACATTAGATTAGTGGCAATGGCAGCATCACTACAAGCAGCAGCTACTTTCATGCAACCCACCAAGTTGGGCAGGAGCAACACTTTGCAGCTAAAGTCTACTCAGTCCATTTCCAAGGCTTTTGGTTTGGAACCTGCTGGAGCTAATAAGGTCACATGCTCCCTTCAGGCTGATCTTAAGGACTTGGCTCATAAGTGTGTTGATGCTACCAAAATTGCAGGATTCGCCCTTGCCACCTCTGCCCTCGTTGTCTCTGTATGCTCTCTTGCTTTTCCTCCAATTTACTGTCATTTTGTTCATTGAAGAATTGACTATCTTCTGTTTACTAAAATAGTATTTAGTATCATAGTGAAGTTCAAGGTTAGGTTTGACCTAGGAGAACCCATATCCCTTCACCTTTGTTATCAAATTTTTATAAACGATCTTCTGGTATGTAAGTAGTACCAGTCAATGACATGTTATATTTGGAATTATCAAATGAGACTTACGTCAGTAATTTCATTGTCTTATGACATTCAGCATAGCACATGAATGAGATGTTAATTTGTGCAAGGAAGTCACTGCCAGTGTCAAGCATAGGGCTGAACCTTTGTAAATACCAACTTAGATTACTAACTAATTTGCTATAGTTGATGAGACGAGTTTGTTTAGGAAGTAAATAGTAAAATTGGTCTTTAAAAGGTCTAACCTTAGTCATATTAGACCCATCATGACGGAAATTACGCTTGAAGTCTTTGAATATGCACTCATTGGTCAAATCAGTCCTTATCTAACAAATTTTGGGGAGTAGTTTGACTGACCTAATGTATTCATTCAGGATTTTTTTATTTATTTGAGGGAATCAAAGACACTATCAGTGAGTTTACAATAACTCACACATTCTGCTTAATCAACTGAGTTAAACTCTTTTAGTATTCATTCAAGATTAATTTGATAATTAAATGCATAGTTAGGATTCGTATATGTAATAATATCAGAAATATACTTTCTAAAATACTCTTTGCTATTAGCTGCAATTAATAAGAACTTACCAGATCATATGTTTAACGAGTCTTGATGCAATTTTTGCGAGTCCTAATAAACAGTACGTGAAAATAAAGAATGGGTTAAAATGAGTATTTTAGAAAAGATGTTAATGACTGATGAGTGATGTTGTTCTTTAATTAGAATTGAAATTTCACCTCGGTAATTTATGTTCACTTTAATACAAATCTTTATTATACGGATTATTGAGGCAAATTAAACTCTAACTCTGAATGGAGAACACCTATTAAACTGTATCTAAGTTTTTTCCTTAGTTTTAATCACTATTGGCATTGTACATGACTAACTGATAAAGGACATTTAGGGGGCAAGTGCTGAAGGTGTTCCAAAGAGGCTAACCTTCGACGAAATCCAGAGCAAGACCTACTTGGAAGTGAAGGGGACAGGAACAGCAAACCAGTGCCCAACCATTGATGGTGGATTGGACTCATTTTCCATCAAGCCGGGGAAATACAATGCCAAGAAGTTATGTCTTGAGCCAACTTCATTCACAGTTAAGGCCGAGGGTGTGGCCAAGAATGCTCCCCTTGAGTTCCAAAACACAAAGCTCATGACACGTTTGACCTACACTCTGGACGAGATTGAGGGACCCTTTGAGGTGTCTTCTGATGGCACTGTCAAGTTTGAGGAGAAGGATGGCATTGACTACGCAGCCGTGACAGTTCAGCTACCGGGAGGCGAACGTGTGCCCTTCCTCTTCACCATCAAGCAGTTGGTGGCATCAGGGAAGCCAGATAGCTTTAGTGGGGAGTTTCTAGTCCCATCTTACCGTGGAAGCTCTTTCTTGGATCCCAAGGGAAGAGGTGCTTCCACAGGTTATGACAATGCAGTTGCTTTGCCTGCTGGTGGAAGAGGAGATGAGGAGGAACTTGCCAAGGAAAACAATAAAAGTGCCTCATCATCTAAGGGCAAAATCACCTTGAGTGTCACCAAGACCAAGCCTGAGACGGGCGAGGTTATTGGTGTGTTCGAGAGTGTTCAACCATCTGACACTGATTTGGGAGCAAAGGCTCCAAAGGATGTCAAGATCCAGGGCATCTGGTATGCTCAGCTTGAGTCATAGAGTGTTCTCTTTTATGTTTTGTTTTCTGTTTTGTTTGTTGGCTCAGATTTTGTTGTAACTCCATGGTGTTGCTGCATTATCCCTTGACCCAACTTTCCTAGCACTACGGAGAGTACTGTCATGGTTGTATATTATATCGACCTCCAATTACAATGTTTAAAATTCAAGGTTTAAATTGATGGTGTGTGTGAGTTTTGGAGCTCAATTTTTTAATAGTTGGAATTAATTGCATCGTGTTATGTGTTTCATTACACCTAATATGCTAGTAACTAGCTAGGGAAACACTGCATTTGAAAAGGATTGCAATTGACCCTTGGAGAGAACTCATGTACTTGAATATGATACTACTCTTTCCTTCTTGTACTACATTCGGAAGATTGACAACAAACAATACTAAACATTTTTGTGTTCATGATAACATGTTTTCAACTAAATCATGTAATTAGATTATAGCTTATAGAAAGGGGCATTTGACAGACAAACAATACCCAAATGGCTGAAATATAGCATGAACTAGCATGGAGGTCGATGGAATACTACACTGATTCATTTAGCAGCTCTTTTTAGATCACGAAAGTTTGCAGAATATATATAAGGGGTCCTATACACTAACAAATGTATGTTCGGCTTACCTTGTTTACAAGAACAAAAAAGTGTGTCAATCAATCTTGTGTGCGTTTATGCCAAAAGCCAAAACCTTGCGTCCATTTACTGACCTGAAGAAGTTTCTTCTAGGCCTCATAACTCACAATGAACATTAGACCTATTAGTTATACTTAAGGGCATAATAAAACCACTAGTTCTTACTGCTGGCCATTGGGCCATAGAATAAATTAAAAATAAAATATATTTTTAGTTCCGTATTTTTGGTGGTTAATCTTATTTTTGGTTTTTAAAATTTCATATCATGTAATTTAGACTTTGAATTTATAAAAAAGTGTGTTTAGACCATTGACTTATCCCCAATTTCTACATGTTTTTTAACTTAAGTTGTGAGGAGGGCTAAAAATACTTTTTTTTTTATAAAGTTTACGGACTAAAATGTACTATATGAAAATTTGGGGATTAAAAACAAGATTTAACTAAAATATAAGAACTAAAAACATATTTTACCCAAAAATTAATTCAAATATTTAGCATATCAACATTAAGAAGGATGCAAGGAAAAAACTGAGAAAACTAAAAAAAATTAAGGAGAATATTAAAGTTCAAAATTTTGTAAAATAAATAAATATTTATCTAATTTTTGCAATTATGCTGAGCTAATTAATGTTATTAACTTTTTCATTTACTCTTTCCAACAATAAATTATGATAGATATGACTAAGTATAATTATAAAAATTAATAAACTTATCACATATATTAATATGATTGGATAATAATATAAAAATTCTTTATGTAGATCATTTTCTCTTAAAATAATTAATAATAAATTGTAATAATAATTGTGTGAGAAGAATATGAAGCGTAAGCAAGAAAATTACCTTAATAGAAATGTGAAAGACTTTCCTGGCACTAAGTATAGTTCCCATAGACAAAAAGAACCAATATGATGCTCATAATATGGCACCCTTCTTCCTCGGGCATTTGGTTTGGCCCAAGTCATTAGGAAGTCAAAAATGTCATAAATACCACAAGCTATAGTGTCAATCCTGAGTGGGAATTACTACACATCATGTGTGGTGTAACACACTATTGTAGTTTGAAGGATATATCATAAAAGGTCAAGTTTCACATTGTCTAGGATAACTTTGGCTCAAGTGCGTATATACTATTTTGTGATATGAGCTTTCAAAATGGCTAGCAAAAGATGAAAGTCTCGTGCACATAAGCTTGAACCACGTGAGCTTGTTGTAGTGCAAATCCATTGATTTGTCCCTCCACGCGCATGCAATATTTTTACGTTTTATTTAATTAAAGTTTTTTTGAGAAATTATTCCATTTTTTAATTACGAAAATTATGGGATTTTCATCATCAATGTTTTTTTACCGTTTTCTCAGTATATTTTTAATCACTATATCAATCACCATTATTACGTTTTAATTAACCATTATTTTCTAATGTTTCTTTGTCCTTCACCAACTCCACAAATAGAGTTTTTCCCTCACTATTTCAAACACACCGAGAATTATCTCTTCTTTCTTCCTTTTCATTCTCTTTCTCTGTTTCTGTGTTCAAGTTTTTGCTTGTCAATTTTGTAGCCTCAGCACGTCCGAAAGGTTCTTGTTGTATCTTAGGGGACTTGTGTGGGATACTGCGGATAGGTCTTATAGGACAATGCTCATACATGCCTCAGGAAGACATTAATCATGATCTACAATGTTGTTTCCAACAATCTAAAGGACTTATTGTGGCTGAAGACATGAATGTCAATATTGCCACTCAATTGCAGACTACTACCTTTGCCAAGCCACTCCCAAACATGTCTAAGGTCGAGGTTTTTGTTGGTCAACATTTCTGATTCTGGCAAGAAAAGAGCTTGAACAATGGAATCAAGTAATAAGGTTTGTTGTCACACTCTATTAAGTACATTATCTAATGAGTTGTCCGATGTCTATGATAATTGCCCTAAGAACGTTACTTAATGACCATTTTGTGGGCAATTATGTTAATATTTTAATACATTTAAGCTTGTTTGGCCTTTTTTATAATTAAGTTTTGAATAAATTAGAATAGCTTTAAAATAGTTTGAATGTTTGATTTTTCATCTAATTTTAGTTTATTTTGTTGTAGAAATAAAGGGCAAAAGAAGATAGTTGATCTTAGGACCCAATTCAAGGCCTTTTTAAGAAAATTTTCGAGGTTGAAGGGGTTAGACATGTCAAGTTCAATGCGCACCTCCGGCTCAGCTTGTAGCCACTTGAGCTAGTGCAACTTTTGTATGTTTGTTCGACGATCATGTGCACGCTAAGCGTACAACTCAATTATGCAGAAACAATAACACAACGCATTTGGGTCCTATTTAAGCACCAATGATACAAATAAAAGACATATTTGGTTATGAGAACTATCTAGGGTCTTAGGTTGCAGCTGGGAAGCTCTCCCTTGCCCTCCATGGCTTCCTTGTCATTTATCATCCTATTTTTCATCTATTCTCTTCTTGTAGTCATGTAGTTAGATTTACTCATTTTGGGATTGATGTAGTTAAACTCATCCTCATGTTTACATTTTGATTATTAATTTATCTTTATAGTTCATTATTAAGTGTTCTCTTCTGTGCATTAATGCTTACTTTGACTTGATCACCCTTTGCTTGATGTTGTGGTTTGAATTGTCTTTGAGAAATGTTTTTGAACTTAGAAATGGAGAGGAACACCTAATGGATTTTGTGCCTAGGGATGGAGCAAAGCTTGTTAGTCATCTTTAAACTCTTGTTCTTAAAGCAAGTCATTTGGTTAGACTAGTCAAGGGATTGATAGTTTGGTTAAGAGGCTTAGATTCTTTCTATTTGAGGAATCGAGATTTGAGTATTTTTGTGAGTTGATGTCCCAACTCCTTTGTTCTTTGTTGTTTTTCCAATTTTCACTGCATTCCATGTGTTCGTAAAAACATTTTTGTTTGTTTATTTATGTTCTTGCTATTTACATTTTGGCATTTAAATCAAATTATAATTGTTGTTTTTGAAATCCATAGTTACATTGTTATTTTGTCGAGTATTACGCGAGTCCATGTGGATACAATAGTTGGACTTCCATTTTGTACTATTTGCGCGACTTGGTATGCTTCCAAGGAATTAAGAGCAAATTGATTTCTCTCGAGGAGATAAAAGTTATTTTATAACCTTTATAGATGACGTCTCTCGATATACTAAAATTTATTTGATTAAACATAAAGATGAAGCACTTAACATGTTTTTGTCTTATAAAGCTGAAGTTGTAAATCAATTAAATAGAAAAATAAAAAGATAAGATCCGATAGGGGTGGTGAGTACACTTTTTTTTAATGAATTATGTGAGAAAAGTATAATCCATGAGGTAACCCCACCATATTCACCTGAGTCAAACGGAGTAGCTAAAAGGAAAAATAGAATCTTTAGGGAGATGATGAATGCTTTGCTTATAAGTTCCTTTGCACTTGATAACCTTTGGGGAGAAGCCATTTTGACAGCACGCTTTTCACAAAATAATATCCCACATAGGAAAACAGGAAAAACACCTTATAAGTTATGGAAAGGTTACAAACCAAACCTGAAATACTTGATAGCATTAGGGTGCTTAGAAAAAGTAATGTTGTCTGATCCTAAGAAACCGAAAATAGGACCTAAGACTTCTGATTATATGTTTCTTGGTTATGCAAAACAAAGTGTTGCCTATTTCTTGTCCTTAAGAGTAATGTGTTTGATTTCTTTGAGAACATATTCCCTTTAAGGTCTAGTGTCAGTTCTAGTACCAAAACTAGTCTTGAGCAACCTGTTGAAACCTATAGTGAACCTATGTGTGAAGACTTAAGAAGGTGTAAAAGAAAAAGGGTAGAAAAATATTTTGGAGATGATTTTTTACATATCTTGTTGAGGATCACCTTTGAGCTTTTCTGAAGCAATTAGTTCTTTAGATGCCAACCTTTTGGAACAAGCCATTAAGATTGAAATTGATTATACCAAGAAGAACAATACATGGACTTAGTTGACTTACCCAAAGGAGCAAGATGTAAGTGAATCTTTAAGAGGAACCCTGATGGATCAATAAACAAGTATAAGGCTAGATTGGTAGCTAAAGATTTTTCTAAAAAACCAGACATAGATTGATACCTTTGTGCCTGCTACCAGGATTTCCTCTATCCAATTTTTGATAGTTTTAGTTGTCATCCATAAGTTAGTGATTCATCATATGGATGTGAAAACAACTTTTCTTGATGGTGATTTAGAAGAAGAGATATATATGACTCAACCTGAAAGGTGTCAAGTTCTCGGTCAAGAAAACAAAGTGGGCAAACTTTTAAAATCCCTATATGGTTTAAAATAAGCACCAAAAAATAATGGCATGAAAAGGTTAATGAGACTTTTCTTAGTGATGTTTTTTTTCCTCTAGTGATGCTGATAGATATGCGAACACAAAGTCTATGAATGGTGATTGTGTCATTATATGTTTATATGTGGATGATATGTTTATTTTTGGTACATGCATTGATATAGTTTTAACAACTAAATCTTTCTGGCGTCTAAATTTGATATGAAAGATATAGGTGAAACAAATGTAATTTAGGGAATTAAAATCAAAAGGAAGGGAGATAGTATATTACTATTCCAAGGCATTATGTTGAGAAACTTAATAGAAAGTTTGGTTATTATGACTTTAAGTTAGTGAGTATCCCTTATAATGCTAATTCTCAATTTAAGCAAAATAGAGGAGAACCAATTGGTCAAACTCAATATACCAAAATCATTGGGAGTTTATTACATTTAATTAATTTCTCTAGACCTGATATTGCATATGCATTAGGTAGACTGGTTGGAAATACTAATAGTCCTTATCAAGACCATTGGGATGCAATTGCAAGATTCCAGAGATATTTGAGTGGTACCATGGATTATGGTATCGAATATAGTGGATTTCCCGTTGTATTAGAAGGGTATAGCGATGTTAACTTGATCTCTGATTCAAATGAAATAAAATCCACTAGTGGTTATGTATTTATACTTGGTGGTGGTACGGTTGAATGAAGGTAAGCCAGACAAACTATTATAGCAAGATCAACAATTGAGTTAGATTTTATTGCTCTAGATATGGCTGGTAGTGAGGCTGAGTGGTTGAAAAACTTCTTGGTTGACATTCCATTGGGAATGAAACCAACACCATCGGCGTCTCAATCAGAAATAGGGCTAAGGAAAAACTTACAATGGGAAAAATAGACATATACAATTTAGACATGTGGTAAAGCAACGGCTAAAGAATGTGTCTATTTCCATAGACTAGGTGTAGTCAGAAGGAAACTTAGAAAATCCATATTTTGAAGAGCTATACAAAATAAAGATACCCATATTTTGAAGCAAAAAAAGATTTGTTCATGCACATGCATGTTGATAACAGAACAACTCCAACTCAACCATTTTTGCTTGTCCTGAATTTTTCTTTACAAAATATTTCACTAAATGCATGGATGTATCTCAACCTTATTTTCGTTTAGTTGTTTGATACCTAAAATTATTATATTTTTATATGATATTGTTAACCGTGAAAATCATAGATAGTTTTTCAAAAGTATTTTATATTTCTACGAAGCCAATTTTAACTAGTGATTCTATTAACAAATAAAATTTTAAGAGTGAAACATATAATCCATTTTTATTGTAAGTTTTTTTAGTCGAACAAGCAATTATAATTTTCAACTTAAGAGAATTTCCTAAGTATTGAGAAAAATAGTGATAATAATTTTGATGGAAAGATTTTTTCGATAATAATAATAATAATAATTTGATGATAAATTTAGTTATACATGTTATAACAATTCTAGTAACAATTTTGATAATGATAAGCAATGGAGATTGGATAAAAGCACACTTCCAAGAATAAATGGAGATTGACAAAAATAAAGGTTTCGAAAAGAAATGGGGATTGAGAAAAGTTAAGAATTTAGAGAAATATAGAAAAGTAAATGAAAATATATTTTATTAAAAGTGGGATAAATACATATATTGCGACCTTTGAAGTAAGAGTTATGATTGTGTGAGCATCGTAAGTGGTGTATGAGGATTTAAGTGATTGTGATTCAATGCAACGAAAAATTATTATTAAAGGTCTTATTTATAAACTTTTAATAATAACGGTCGAATTATATGATTCCGACACATGATATATTTCTAACAACTTAAATCTAATGATGTCTTATATCTTTGAATAATCCTTTATTGCCAACGGTTGTAACTTTTGTTTTGAATTCAAATTCAAATTTCTTGTCTGAACGTTCAACACATGTACATAGTACTTTTATTGAAATATCTTCACCGAAATACAACGTTCAACTGTTTAAGACAACATCGAAACTAATGTTCTTGAAACAATTTTCTTTAGATGCACACCTCTTCATCAAAATATTCTCATTGAAAATGAACTTGGTTTCTCATAATTTAGAAATTTTCTCAAACAAAGATAACATATATTATTAAGAGAAAAAGAAGGAAAGCATAAGGAATTCCGGTTCCAAAACATACAACAGTAAAGAGACAAAAAATAAAACATGAAATATAAAGCAACAAAAATCATTGGTAAGCAAATAAACTAGACCACAACTCTCAGTGCTCGTACGAGAATAATTTTAGCTTTAAAATGTGCCATGAAGCCATGTGGTAGAACCGTAGAAGTAAGAGTAAGAGAATCCTTCAATAATATTATATGATGATAATCTTTCAATAATATTACCTTTCACCTATAATATTAGAAACCTTCAAGCAATATATAAGATTAGGCATAATAAATAATCATTGAAGGTTCGTTGGGGTACTTTTACAAGGTGGGGAACATAACAATATTTTGAAGGTTTCGGTGTGGTTTGTGTATGTTGATATCAGTTTTTTCATATACCATTGTTGTTACAGCAAGACTACAGTCAGGAATGTTTAAGAGGCTACAAATTTGCTAGACAGAATTATACAGTGTTATGTTTGTTTTATGACGGAAGTTGAACGAAGTGTTTTTCTGGAAGAGTTATACGGAAGGGGAGGTGTGTACTTTTCTAAAAAAGAATTAAATTGGGGGAGAAAGAGAAAGGTGGAATGTGTTTTGCAGGATAGTTTGAGGAGTGTCTTTTTTATTTTTTCCGGAAGAAAGAGATGAGAGAGATGAGGATGGTGTGTTTATTGGGGATAGTCTGGGTATAAAAATGGGAAGGGGAGTGCATTAGTGTAAAATGGGGTGGAAATAGTAATTTCCTCTGTACAATGGGCAGGTCTCTTCCAATCAACCTTAGGCCCATTATGTTTATTCAAGGGTTTCGTAGTCCCACAAGGCCACAACAGACCTTGTTTGGGTACCATATTTTTATCAAGGATGACATTGACAGTACAATAATAAGATATTTAACAATTTTTTTAATATTAACAACAAAAAATGAATAGAAAAAATTATCTTCAGTTTTGTAAACATAATAATATACACTCCTAGTCCTATGCAGTACTATAGACAGTACGAAAAAGATTTCAAATGACGCTGCACCATTGTACATAACATGAGAGAGCAAGATCCAACAATTGTTTGTTTTTTCTTGATCCGTCCTCGTCCCTTGTTCCTTACAAACAATGCGAGAGAAAAAGAAACCTTCTTTTTCTCCCCGGTTGATGTAGCATTACTTCATTACTTGTTCTTTTTGATAAGTCAACAACGATCCAATATGTCAATAATCTTGAACGATTTAAGATTATGCTTATTGGTTGGCTCTAAATTCTAGATTGTATAGGTAGCTCATATTTCAACCATAAAATTTATTATTGATATTTGATGGTAACTTAGAGCATCTCCAATGGGGAGTGCTTATATGGATTTCTTAAAGTCATTTACTCATATTTTTTGTTTCTATATTGTCATGTCATTCATAAGAATTTTAATCAAATTTTGTTCCAATGCAAAAAATTATAAAAAAAACTTCAAAAAATCATCTTAATTGGTGATGTTTGAAAAATAAGAAACTCTAGAAATAATTTATTATATAAGAAACCCAAATTTTTTATGAAGGAACTCTCACGCCACCTAGATACTCTCTAATGCATAATTTCTTCTAAGAAACAATTTCTTATCCTTAAAAACCCACTAAACACCTCCCATTGAAGATACTCAATCGCTCCAATGTTACCTACTTTACACTCAACAAGTTAGTTGCTTTTCTTTCTTTCCGGTCAAATGGCAATTCATTGGCTTTAGAACTAGGGCTGCGTTTGTTTTGGGGAATGATTTTTAATTCCTAGCTGTAAATTTTATTCATAGAAATAGTATTTTTGAAATTCCTTTATATCTATGTATTCTATTTTTCTTTTGTCAGAGATCACCGAAGATCACACGTGTTTCGACTTGACTCATTAGGTTAGAGGTTAATCTTGTCTATGATACATAATTGTTATTGGTTTAAAAAAATTACACAAAAAAATCAAATATGAATAATTTCACTAAATAATTTTTTTTCATATGTAAATACAACAAAATCTTACACTATACAAACCTTTGAATTATCCATGTATTCTATTTTTATGTACTTTATAAATATATTTCCAGATCTCTAAAAAAAATTCAGAAATTAATATTTCATGATAAAATTAAAAATATCCCTTAAAATAAATAAAACTTCCCTTTTATTTTCTCTACACATTATCACGACTCACTGGTTAATCTGTAAATCTTCAATCATTTCCATTTGAATGATTATTCCCAGCTCCTTTATAGCTAGGTATGAAATGACAAGAGTGGTGTTAAAAAACCATGCCTGATAACAATTTTTGCTCGGAAATAATATTTTAAAAATTAAAGACAAACATGAGAGCATTTTGTAACTACCTAAATTAATAATATTCTCGAGGATAAAAAAAGTAAATCTTAAAATAAACATCTGTTTATGTAAGTACTCCATATCGCTTCATTGCTATGGCTAAATGAAACAAAGGAACTAGCATTAGGTTATGGGTCCAATGTGTTTGATGAATTTCTCGAGCTCGTATACATAGCACCAAGTTCTTGGGTAGTTGCAGTTTCTCAAAATAATTAGTATAAGTTTTAATTTAATTTCTTACTTGTATTTATAAGTTACGATTTCGCGTATTTCATTAATTTTATTTTTTAAAAAAACTAAAACATGAGGAATTTGTATATATTAAAACAATATAATGAATTGTTGACATTGACTATTTATATAATATTATAATATCATAAATATTATTACGATAATGTATTATATATAATAGAAATATGGTACAATATTATAATAAATAATATTATAGTCATCAACTTAAAAATATTAAAATGATAAATTTTAATATTTTATTATTATTATTTATATCAAAAGCATTTTACAATTGGTTAGATAAAACATTATACTATTATTTATTTTTCATAAATCATATATTTTATCCGTCAACATTTAATTTTTAAAAATTAAAGAAAAGAAAAAAGTTAATATATCAAAATTATATTTATAAATAGAAAAATACACACTCAAATCTTCACACACTGTTGCACAGTAAATACCACCAGTTACCTATAAGATTAAGATTAAGCACATTATTGCTAAGTAGAAGCATTCGTGTTTCATTTATTTTAAAATTAGATCCATTCAATTTTAATAAATTAATTTTAAACTTGAAACAAATATATATATATATATATATATATATATGTAAATTAATTTCAGTTATAAGTTTTATATGAAATTATATACTATGATAAAAAAAATTAATTTGTGTGTGTGTATATATATATATATATATATATATATATATAAATATTCATTTTAAAGTGTTGGATTTGAATTCTTTGGTGCGTGGTTCTTTTTTTTGGTGTGGAAGGTGCTGAATTTGTCTTATTGGCATCAAATGGTATATGGAGAACATTCAAAGATTGGTTTCAGGGGTTCGTGGCGGTGCCATTTGCAACAGTCGAGGTACTGTTTCTTGTTTATTGTTTCGTGGCGGCGCGAAGAAACTCGAGCCATTGTTTTTGCTCCTCGTACTGGAATTGAATCTTGATTTGGTTGAGATCTGGATAAGAGTTTTGGATTTTTTTTTTTCTTCTCTTTTTGTTTAATGTTAGGCGTTCATGGGTTTTCTCGATAAGGTTAGTCCTCACTATGATTTTAAAATTTATTCTTCAAAATTATGGAAAATGACAATGTGAGCCTTCAATTATACAGATCAAGCATATTTACAATTGAAGAACAACAACACAAAGTGAATCAAACTGGAATCGAAAATTTTGATGATAAGCATCTTCTCTGATTTGTTGGCAGCTATGAACCTCTTCTATGTTTTTATTCGGAGTTTTCTCTTCTTTTTTTTTCTTAAATAATAATAAATATAATAACAATTAATAACTGCCACTACGAATGTTTCATAAAAATAAATAAAAAAATACCCTAAGTGCCACATATGACATTTTTATCCATCTACTTGATTATTAGAATAATTCAAATCGGATAAAATTAAAAAATTAAGGGATCTAATTGCATGGGAAAAAAATTAAGAGATCTAGTTGAACTTATTTAATAAATTAACATATCAAATTGAATATTAAGTCAAATAAAAAATTAGAATCTTAAAGAAAATAAAATTAAAAACACAAATTTACAATAGCAAAAAATACAAAAACTAAAATTAAAAACAACAGAAACTAAAATTAGAAAAATCAACTTATAGATACTTCTTACAGAGAAAACATATTAAAATCCACTTTTTAATAAATAAAAAGAAGGAAAAGTAACTGAATGTTGAACTGAGTTGATGAAACTGAAATTGAAATCTACCCCACAAAAATTAAAAATCTACCGTGTGGTAACTGGTGAGTGGTGACACGTCCAATTTGACGAATGAACGGTCCGAACACTCATAAAAAGCGGATGAATTTTAGAACTTCAATTTAGTGAGCCATCATATTCTAAAAACATTGAAAAATACAACCCTGATTCACTGTTGTCATGTTATTTTTTGTGCAATAATTTTCTAGTACAGTTTAGACAGAATGATTAAGTGCCACGTTGGCGAATCCAGCCAGGTACCGCGCCGACAAAACCACTGAACCTAATTCTAAACGTTAATGAATGAAGTGAAGGGCTGAGAAGAGCCCAAACCTACTTTATGTTTATCTATCACAAAGAACTCATTCCCTTTCCCAATTTCACCACCAATTTTCTAGTCACCAAATTGATTAATTATCATAATTGTTCATTTATGCATTTCATTCATAACTCTTACCCAAACAAACACACACATAACTTTCAACATTCATAATTTCATAGTCCTACCTTTTTCCTTTTTTCTCAACGTTATTGTAACAAATTTTATTAGTTATTACCACAACTCTTGAAGGTGGTGGTTGATGTTACGGGCATGTTTGGGGTTGAATTACCATGGTAGAATGGAGGAGCTGCCAGGGGCGTTTGGAAGCAGCGCCAGTTTGGCTCTCCGGTTGGGCCAAACAGTCTTTTCCACAGCTTCCCTTCTCTTCATGTGTTTGGATGTTGATTTCTACGGCTACACTGCTTTCTGGTCTCTCTCTCTCTCTCTCTCTCTCTCTCTCTCTCTCCCTCTCATGTTGTTCATCTTATTATTATTCACTTGCCCAATTGAGGCTCTCTCTTGTTTTGTCACTGCTCCACCAAATTTCATGACTTTTCTCAATTTCATCATGCCCCATCAATTTTTTTACAAGGGCAATTTGCAAGTATTTGATTATTGGGGTCCTATGTTTTTGTGAGATGTTGAGATTTTTATGAGTAGAAAATTGAGTTTGGGGGACCATGTAGTTGTGTTTGTCATGAATTGTTGTTTGTGGCAGAAGTCAAAGTGATGGAGGATTTATGTGAGTTTGTTGAGGGTGTCAGAGAGTGGTGTACTGTGAGGAGGAGAGAAGCATGAGTGTAGGGAAGTGAGTTGAGGAAGAAAGTAAGTCATATAAATTGGATGGCCTATTCAATTAATTGTTCAGGGCTTGCACACATTCATAGCAGTGAGTGAGTGGTTTCTTAGTCATTAACCTACTATAGAAAAAAAAAAAGAAAAGATAAATACATTTTGGAGTGTTGAGTCTGTGTCAGTGTGCTACTGAACTGATTCATTTTTCCAACTTTGGCATTGAAATGCCTTTGTGACACTTTAAGGAGGGTTATTGGAAATATTAAGTACTATAAGGTTCTGATTTTGGGTCTGGGAAAGTTCAGATATTTATCTGTGAAGAGTAACCATATTGAATTGACCTGTTGGTGGATTGCCATGTTGCTGGCTTAAGCCATTTAGAAAGTCTATACAATTTTGGCATTTTAGTAGAATAAATGAACATGACTTATTTCAAATTGTTTTTGTTGAACTGAAAAATCTTTTTGATTCATCGAGTGTATTACAATGTTGCAGGCACTGTTTTTTTTTTCCCTTACATTTTTCACTTCAGTGTATTAGGATTTTTCAGGAAATCAGGAAACTGTATAGAAGTAACAGGAGAATTGTAGAAGATATTGTAATTATGTAATTAGCTGTAATTATCCAAATCAGCATAAATTAGGTAGCTACAATCTTGTATATATTTGTATCTTTGATAATCAATAGACACATAAGCATTTTCCATTGTGAATTACTACCTCTGATCCTATATTAAGCAGTATAGTACAAACCATCAAGATCAAGGAAAGTGGTCACATTTAATATTATCATAAATTTAAAATTTTATTTTAAAAGTACCTTTAAGTTTAAATATTGTAATTTATAGTCTCATTTAATGTTAATACTCATAGTCCAATGAGTGAGTGTCTAGTATATAAAGTTAACAATAAATTAAAGACATTTAACTCTGAATAATTTTGAAAACCGTTCATTATTGCTTATAATTAGGACCAAAGAAAAATACTATTTGTTGCTTATACACTAGACAGGAGTTAGTACTATATGACAATGTTTCTTACTTTCTAATTGCATTATCCATGTAAGGCAATTTCACTGTAATTTGAAACTGTTGATATGATAACTATGATGCTGAACTAAATGATCTAGATTTTCTCTTTAACATGGTTTGATTGTTATAAGAGGACATATTTCTTTGTGAAGAGTTTGTTTATATAGCAAATTTGTGGTCTAATAACACTTAAATTAGGTAAAAGATTTGGGTATATGCATGTTTTCCTAGTTTCAAAAGGTGCATTGGCAATGTCTTGGGGTTTATCCTGTCTAGCCTGGCTTCTACGCATGTGCTTCACTTGAGGTTTTCACCTTTGTCTTTGTTTATGCTATTCCACAGCTACTTGGTAACTGTCATGGGTTTGGTAATTCCCTGGAGCATAACACTGTTGGTTGTAGATGCATACTCTGTCTTTATAAAATGTTTACCCCTCCAACGAAGACTCGTAATGATCGTCTTTCTGGGAGACATGGTATGCACAACTTGTGACCTAAAGAAGTTCAAGTCATTGTTGTTTCCAAACTATACTAATGCACTAATGATATTACAGTTTTTCTACACCCCAGATTTTGTCATATCTCTCATTAGCTGCAGCATGTTCAACAGCCAGTGTCACAGATCTTCTGCTCGATGCTGATCGATCCTATTGCCCGCCAAAGTTATGTGGTAGATATCAATTGTCTGCTGCTATGGCCTTCTTGTCTTGGTTTCTTTCATCAGCATCCTGTCTGTTTAACTTCTGGCTTTTCCCTTCTTTGTAAAATCTGTCTTGCTACCTGCTGTTGATATGTACACCAATGATAAGGGTGCAAGTGACAAAGTCATTTGTTCTTGTGAAGATATTTTTTGTTTCCATGTGAATAAAATTATCATGACTATAGACAACAATGTGATAAGTACTTTTCCAACGCAAGAAAAATACAAAATTCCAAGTATTGGTTCTCAACCGGTTCCTCCTTTTCCCTGTCCATATGTAGCTACTGCTATTTATAAGATATGAACCTCAATACCTCATATGAATAATCATAATTAAGTGTAAATTTATATTCCTGCAAGTTTGGATGCATGATGCTAGATTGATCACAGAAGAGACTTGGGACACAGATTGAAAAGGAATAAGAGAAGAGTGGTAAACCTTTTTTTTTTATATATAAATAAGAGAGGTAAACCTTGATTGAAATATAAACTTCGTCTTTGTATACTTATGGAATGTTTAGATAATCTAAACTTATCTTTAAGTACTGAGAGAAAAAAAAATAAGTTTCTTCTAAATTAAATTAGTTTATCTATAAACTATTTTGTGAAAGTTCTCTCATGTTAGTTTATCTAAAAGTTAACTTTTAGTTTATGATGCTCAGATCCAATGTGTATTGGATACCACACGTATCCGATATGGCAATATAATTATTCTAAAACTATATAGGATATGTGTATGATATATATTTAGATAGGTATAAAAATTATAATGGTAAATATATAATTGAAATTTTGTAATCCAAATTACGAACATATGTTTTGGACATTATGAAATACAAAAGAAACATAAATCATTATCATCATAACTTATTTCTTATTACTTGTAAATAAGAATTAAGAATAGTACTATCAATCTCATTCCTTTGTTGAAATCATCTATACAGAGGTCAATTTTCATTTTTTTCATTAACAGGCAATGCTTTCATCTTTCTATATTATACATGCTTATATATGTCTTATGTAGTTGTATTGAATTTTCATAAATTTTATTATAGGCTTGGATACTTAATTTCCAAAATGTAATAGAAAAGTATTCAAGATTACTAGTATCGGATATCTCTATATTTAAAGCAAATTGAAGTATCGGTTACTTTGAGTTTATAGGGAAACTGATTTTATTTAACTTATGGATAATTTTATTATATTTTTCCTTCTTATTTTATTCTCCTATAAATGTTCGCGGAGAAGTTTAATATAAAAAGGTTTTCTTGATTTTCATTGATCAAATACATTGGTCATGCTTTTCAGTTTTCATTCGTTACAGAAAGATAAATATAGAGCGTATATTTGTATTGGTGATGGAGTAATTGATAAAAAGAACAGGGTATAGAGTGAATGCAAGAAGGGGAAGGATTTTTCTATTATTTGTATCATATGCTTGATGTTAATAAGAAGAGGCTGTATAGGAACGCACGGACAATGAAGTTTAAATTTCAAGATAAATTTCATATATTATGTTTCAACAGATAAGTAGAAAGGAGATTTCAGTACTTTAATGAAGTAGTCTTTAGTTCTTGGGTCAAAGAATACCTTAGATCACTCAAAAAAGAAAAAAAAAAGAAAAAAAAAACAGATGAGTAGAGTAATCATTGGAGATTAGACAATTGTTAACGGACTTGAATCCTCTCCAATATAAGTTCTCTACAGCTTTATTTGTTCTCTTTATCTTCTGTCCACTTTATACTCATTCCTTCATCATTTATTTTCCTTTTTATTTTTACTATTTTGCGCTTTTGCTTGTAATTTTCTGGACAGGAGAGAATATATTTTCGATTCCTAGCTAACAGGCTAACTTTACATTACAAGTTTACAACCATTGAATATCTTTCCTTTCGGTGCAGAATATCAAGATCTTTTTCTCTTTACCTAAGAAGGCCATTACATTTCAGTGACCACAAAATATCAACAATCAGCAAAACAAGAGTGAACCCAACTTCAAAATATGTCCAAGAGCTTTCAAAGTTTCAAGTTCACTTTCATTGTGTCCAGTAGTAATAACAAAAAGCTCTTCGCATAAAATAGTTGCAAGAAAATTTTGGTTTTTTTTTTATCAAGAGGGGCAAAAAAAAAAATTCTTTGAAATTACCAAATGGAATACATTTTAAAAAATTGTCCAATTAGGAGTAAGTCATGGGTGTCAATTACTACTTCTGAGTGAAAATCGAACACCAATTTATAACTTTTGAGTTTTTAATTTTTTTTTTTGTTTTCTTTTTAAAAGTAGTAAAAGTTTTTTCGATTTCACCATGAAATCTGATTTATTTTAGAAGTCATAGATGGGCTTGCAATTTCTTAGTTTTCCTTGTTAACAATTGGTTGGTATGAGTGATCTAGATTTGATTCCCTTAAACAAGGTTTCAACTTCAAGTCTTATAAATGAAAAAAATATGATTGAGAGAAAAAATTATATTAAAGGAGTCAGATAAATTATCTTGATAAAAATTAATCATTAATAAAATTGATGAATATTGTACACCAATGTTATGGTGGATTTTTTATATATATGTTGGAAATAGAAGTGGTAGAATATGATTGAGACTTTTTTTATAAAAAAATATTATTTTATTTTGTAGGTTTTAGTTTTAGTTAAGTTTTTGTTTAATATTGTTACGATTTATGAATTAATTATTTTGTTAAATAAGTATTATAAAAAAATTAATTAATATAATTATTTTACTATTAAAGACAAAAACACGTAAATTGGTGAGGAAAGTTTAAAAAAAAGGAAAATTAAGAAGTCGTGGGATTACGACTTTCGAAAAAAAAATAAGATTCTCAAACAATTAGAAAAACTCGAATCAACTTTCATGATTTCAAGCAGAAATATAAAAAATAAAAATAAAACTCAGTATTCATAAATTAGTGTTCAACTTTCACTGAAAAGTTATAATTGACATTCACGACTTACCTTGGTCGGATAATTTTTTGAAATATACCCCTATTTGATAATTAAAAAAAAAAAAAAAAAAACTTACCCACTCTAACTAAAAACGCCAAAAAGTTCTCACTGCAAGATATGTATTTGAAAGAGCTTATAAATAACTTATTTAGACTCATCTTATGTTATAAGTGTTTATAAGAATGTTAAAGAGAGCTTATATAAATTAGGGGTGTTCGTGGGTACGGATCACACGTGAACCCGAACCGATCCGAACAGTTTGGGTTGAGTCATTTATATATTTGGGTCAAAACCGAACCGAACCGATCAAAACCGTTCATGAACGGGTTGGGTCACGGGTTTAGATTTACAGATCCGATGACCCGATCCGTGAACCCGTAATAATAATATAAATTTTATTATTTATATATATATATATATTAAAAATTAAAAAAATAATTTGACAATAAAAAAGATATGATATTGTAAATATTTAAGATTGCATTCAAAAATAAGATAGGATATTTTTTAATATTGTATTAAAAAAAG
>PYAF01004862.1:128196-140106 GCA_007407185.1 Glycine tomentella
TTATGTTTGCATCATTGAGAGAATTGTTGTGAGATCATATAGAAGCGTTTGACAAGTTTGATTCTTCAACTCTCAATCAGGATTTAAAGGTACCTACTTGCTTAAGGAATATAAGCGTAAATGTAACTATTTTATTGTATTCTTCTTCTTGACTTTGGAAAAGGTCGCAGCTGGGAACTAGGATACCAGTTTTGTCTCTATTCTTGATGAATTGAGACATGCGACTTCTGGCTGGGAAACTAGGATATCAGTCTGGTTGGAAAACAAGGATATCAGTCTATCTCTATTCTTGATGAATTGAGACTAGAGCTTTTTGCTGGGAAATAAGGATACCAGCTGGGATAATTGTTGTGTAAGGGTAGACTAGGAAACTAGGATACTAGGAACTCTTGTGATTCAGACTATTATAGTAAATATTGTTCACAAATCTTTTGTTTTAATTTATATTATAAGTCTATTTTATAATATTATGTTGATGGTATTAAATGAATCAATTTTACTACTTTCATACATTTGATAATATTGTGTTAATTGTATGAGATATTTGAAAGAATCGTGATATAAAATAGTAATTCTAAAAAAAAAATTTAAATGGGTAACCCGGTGATCCGAACCGAACCGAACTGTTCATGAACGGGTTGGGTTGGGTTGGGTTTCAATTTTTTTTTTCTTCTGAAAGTCGAACCAAACCGAACCGATCAAATTTGATTGAGTTGGGTCCTAAATTTGGCCAAAACCGATCCGAACCGACCCGCGAACACCCCTAATATAAATATCTTATGACTTATCCTTAAGATATTTTTAACTTATTTTCATAAGTTCTCCAAGATATTTTATAAGAATAGCTTATGCGGAACTTATAAAAACACCCAACTTTAAATTGAGTCAAATATATGCAATGTGCGTTTTTTTTTTCTGCCACCAAATTCTTCATAACTCTCATATACTCGCATGCATTGATTAGTGAAATAACGAGTGTAATATTTAAAATGCGTGAAAAATTAATATAAATATTAACTTTTCTACAAAACAAATTATAATTGTTTATTGCTAGATTTTTTTATATGTTTTATACAGAATAAAATATCCAGTCACAATAAAGAGACACTTTGTACGTCTGAATTGAACACACCCTTCAATCATATATTCAAATATGTTA
Source organism: Glycine tomentella (assembly GCA_007407185.1). Taxonomy (NCBI): domain Eukaryota; kingdom Viridiplantae; phylum Streptophyta; class Magnoliopsida; order Fabales; family Fabaceae; genus Glycine; species Glycine tomentella. The sequence continues at coordinate 129,356 of PYAF01004862.1, forward strand.
AACAATATATCACGACCTTTAGCATGTGAGAACAACGAACATCATCCAACCATGATTATCATCACTAAATTCACTTAAGGATAATCACTCATTTAAGGGTATCTAAACATGATTAGGAGAAATATTACTCAACAGGTAATCATGATGTGATAGTCCCATAGACAATTCCAACAAGGTTAGTATAAAAATGGGTGATTAATCTCCTTATGTAAGAGGTCTGATTTGTTCTCACATACTCATTTTATATCAATGATAGCTCTAAATCGAACTTTTAATTAAACGTTGAAGTGCCTTTTGAAGGTACCCTCTGTTTCGCTTTGTTGAATACTCACACACCCGAGACCTCCGCAAGGAACATCAAGCAAACAATCTTTTGGCTTCATAGACCTTTCGGCACAGTAAGAGACCTTTTAACCGAAGGACGAGTACCCGTTCCATTTATGACAAGAACATATTTCTTTCTTTTTCCCTAAAAATATAATTTGAGTAAATATATCTGTATTCTATGTTATTAATAATTTCTTATATGTTTCCTTCTACAATAGTGAGTAGTGGTTGATTTTTTTTATTATAATAATTTACTATTATTATATACTTATATTTCTTTATACATGTGAATAAGCTTATATATTGATTTTATGGTATGTGTGCGTCATATATAATTTTAACACCTTAGTTTATATTTTAGTATATCTTTGTTATTAAATATTTTAGTTTTTAGTATTATCGATAGGTGTACGGTGAATTATTTTATTGAACTAACTTTATAGTTTTAAAATATATTATTCATAAATTTTAATGATTGTTTTATAACGTGTGTCACTGCACTGTCACATGATTTTTTTAAAAATTTATCATATCTGAGAAACACTAAAAAATAGATAAACAATTATTAGTGATTTTATTTTTAATACTTTTGTGATACATATAATAGTATACTGACTACTTATTAGTTAGTTTTGAATTTTTTATTTTATTTTTAATCATGAGTTTTAAAAAAGATTAAAATGATATAACACATTTAATAAGTGTTTACATAACAATACATCCAACACTTTAAAATTATGTAAGCATTTATCAACGTATATATTCAAACACAAATATGTTATTCAATTTTAAACACTTATAAAGTAAGTCTTTATATAATAAGAACTTAATTTAAAACAATCTTGATTAAACTATTTTTCCAAACGGATGAAGGTGTAAATCTGTTACAAAAGGTGAAGCCGAACCACACTAATTATTGTTTTTCTGTGTAATTTTTTAGTAGATAATGTCAGCAAAGTTCCTTGACAACTTCCAAATCCTATGTGAAGTGTTTCCCTTTCACAACTTGGCATGTATAGATTATTATATAAAAATTTCATGGAAAAGGAATGAAAGCAACAATGTCTTTACTTAACGTAATCTTTCTGAACCCCTATTTTTATTGTTGGATAAATTGTCACGCAAGTTTCACCAAATAATTTGAGTCTAGCTAGTATCTATTAGTAGGGCTAGCAAGAGATCGAACTATAAATAAAGAGCTTTGAAAGAGTGTATCAAAAAACATGAAAAAAAATATGTTAATAGCACCTTGTAGGAATTAGGTTCAATGTAGAAACTAGAATCCCATCATCATGTCCCAACCTCTTTACCTAGGAGCTAAACGTCTCATTTAGCTTCCAAAGATTCAGACTCGAGCTCTCTCATGCATCCATCAGGCATTTTCTTCGTCACCTCATAATAAATCAATGATATATTATTCCAATCATGACATGTTCCTCCCTTAACATTCATGCTTTTCTTGTGATGGAGGGACCCTCCGTGATGATAATATTGCTCAATAATGGAGATCATAATCTTGTGGAATTGATGCATCTAGGCTAAATGAATTGGATTTTGAAACAAATTAGTTTTGTGGAAGCAAATAATCTTCCTCACCAACCGGCAATAACACATTGAACATAATAATATATTACGTACTTAAGACATGAACACAAACAACAAACCTTATCAAATTTTATGTCAGTCTATTAGATTTTTGAAGCCTCTTTGACGTTTTAAACACAAGCACAATGTATGGTGTTTGGTATATCTTCGACCAAATCGGATACTGAATTTTATAAAGTTGGGCATTGTCATTACAGCGAAACTTTATTTCTCCTCAACAGATTCAGAAGATACACACACAATACTAGACCAATTATTTGATCGAATATATTATATTTCTAATGACCTCCAATTTAGACTCAAAAAGTATGTAATCATATAACTATAATATAATATTCAAATATTGTACTTCGGGTACTTTATGGTTATTTATATTACGACTAAAAAGGCAAATAATTATGATATGCTAACACCAGGGACACGTAGAGCTAAAGATGTTTATTGCCGTAGTTCTTAGTTAAAGTATGATTAAAAAAAATGGGAAGGGAAAACAATATTAGAGAAAAGTCTTAATTTATCAAAGTTTTAATAAGTTGATCAAGTCAGCTAATATCCTACGTAGTAAAACTTTTCTTAGTAGTTAATATGTATATACATATATATATATATATATATATATGTGTGTGTGTGTGTGTGTGTCACTTAATTTGATCGCCGACTGAAAAATTTATTTGTTTGTGTACAAGGTAGTGGTATGATTCTAACTCGAAGATTTCATGCTCCTAAGGTTATATCTCGTGCAAATTAAAAGACGGAAAAGTATACCTGAAGGAGTTTACTTTTTCTAGGTTTTTGACCAAATATATACATATAACGGCGGTGTTTAATTTATTTAGTGCACTAACTTGGTGGGGGGGAAACAATTGTTGAAAATCTTTTACTGTTGATTTGTTGTTTTCTTTAGTGAATTCTCACTTTCTGTGCATTAAAGGTGACATTAGAGTATATTCCGATTGTACAAGAACAGTAGGTTCCGCATTAATTTTTCTGGCATGACTTTTCAAAAGTTTTGTAGTTAACAAAAATATGGTTCCAGTCATAACTGAGTTCAAATTAAGGGTACTCATACTCGGTAGTAGAAAAATGTAAGTTTTTACTAAATCTCTGTACCAGGTATGGTCTTATACTCTTATTGAAAGAGGAGAAGCTCACGTCCTAAACATTTCTGTTATCATAAAATTATAGAAAAGGCATAAACAACAAAAAACTGAGTTTTTTTTTTTTTTCTATTCCTTGTCAACCACGCACAAAAGATTTATTTGGTTAACTACAAGGAGAGTTAAGTTAAGCAATTAGTCCTTATAGTTGTCAGTTTACACTAATTAAATTGGGCCATAACCCATACTTACATATTTTTTAACGGCCAAAACAATATATAATATATAGATGATGAAAAAAATAAAGGGGTACCAGAGGTACCTGCATGCAGCAAGTTAAACCATACATATCACAGCAGCTGTCATAGTTCTTGAACCCTCCCTTTCAATACCATAATATGAATGTTACTAGAATTCTAACAGTATAACATAAAAAACCATTAGCCTCAAGAGGCTCACAGCAAAGCCATGTACATATTAACAAGTATTACTCAGACCCCTGCACAATTAAGACCCCTTAGCAGATATAGTATCAGAAATAGAATTTGCATACCCTTAAAACCTCAGCCCTGAACAAACTACTCTTATCAGAAATAGCCGTACTTACGTGATATGTATATTGTCATCATTTTATTTAATGTCACACTTTTTTAATGTTGCGCGTTTGATTAGCCATAATATATTTTTTGGAATTAAAGTTTCCCTTGTTTAGTTACGGTAAAACTTTCCTAAGTATATAAGAATTATTTACAAATACAATATTTAATGAAATAACTTAATTAAATATTTTTTTTACTCAAGTAATTACAAGGATTTAAACAAATTTATCTATAAAAAACATTTGCAAAAGAAAATTGAACAAAACTAAATTCAAAATAATTTTTTTACAAATATTAATTATGACATCATTTTACTTGGTTAAAATATTAGTATAGCTTATTATTGTTAGGAAGATCTGAGAAATTTTATTCAAATAGGGAAACATAGATGATAGAAGAAGAAGAAGAGAGATATCGTATAAAACTGTTAAGTTTATTGCGAATAATAGAATTTATAATGAAGGAATTCAAAATACTCTCAAGCTCTCTAAACACATAATACAAAGCTCTTTATAAAGGAGACAATAGTTAACTGTCTAATCGAAAATGGTTACAATAGAACAATAGAAAATAGTTACAACATAGTTTATGTTAAGGAACCACCAAACTGAATGTTTCCTTCAACGTGACTGGACGCTTCACCAGATTAAAAAGGATTGAATGAACTATACAAAAGACAAAAGTATTGCACCAGACAACCATTGTCGTCCACCCTATCTCTATTCACCTATTGTCCAACAATCAACAATCTTCACCTTGTTTCAATAACATTTGTGAATTACAAGTAACTCAGTTCATTTTCAGCAATCTACGTTAAGTAGATTCAGACAATGCATGAACTTACTTCTTGAAACAAGCTTCATGAACATATCAACTAGATTCTTCTTTATAGAAAATTTTTGGACTTCAACCCTCTTTCCAAAATGGATGAAGTGGTAACTGATGTCAATATACTTAGTCCCCTCATGACGAACTTGATCATTGGCTAAACAGATTGTACTCAGATTGTCACAAAAAATGATAGCCTTTTCTTGTGGAAACCCAAGATTGCTAATCAGACCCTTCAGCAAGATCTCTTCCTTTGTTGCTTTGCCAAAGCCATGTACTTTGTCTCTGTAGTGGATAAAGTCATTGTGGGCTGAAGTGTTTCCTTCCAATTGACAAGAGAATTGTCAATCGTGAATGCATACCCAGTCGCAAATTTCCTTGCATCCAAATCTGCAGCATAGTTAATTTGAGTAACTAGCGATAGCACAAGACATGTCTCCATGGTAGAAGAGTCCAATATCAGTTGTACCCTTAAGGTACCTGAGTATACATTTCACAACTTGCAAATGTTCCTTCCTAGGATTACCCATGTACCAACTCAAACCACTGACTACTTGTGTTAGGTATGGTCTGGTGCATACAATAACATACATGAGACTGCCTACAACACTTACATGAGGAGCACAAGGCATGTACTCCTTTTTTTTATTCTAATTGTGCAGCGTTGAGTTAAGATAGACAAATGGACACTGTCATAGGAGTACATACTGGTTTTGCGGATGCGATCCCAAAACAATTCAACATTTTTTGAATATATTCCCTCTGACACAGAAATAGCTTCTTCTAGACTCAATCCCTCTTGATCTCCATGCTGCAAATCTTTTCAGCAACTCCCATGTCCTTTATCTCAAATTCACTATTAAGTAATGACTTTAGCTTTTGAATTGCCAACAAATTTTGAGATGCTATCAACATGTCGTCCACACAGAGTAGTAGATAGATAGATATGGGAACCATCTTACACCCTATTATGATAAACACAATCCATATGGACTTTTGGTGTACCCATGAGAAATGATGAACTCATTGAATCTCTTGTACCACAGTCTTGGTGATTGCTTCAGCCCATAAAGAGATCTCTTCAATCTATAGACAAAAATTTTCTTTCCTTCCACCTCAAAACCTTCAAGTTGTTGCATCAAAATGTCTTCCTACGGTCATCCATAGAGAAAGCCAGTTTTGACATCTAGTTGCTCTAACTCCATGTCTAGAGTTGCCACTAGGGCCAACAAAACACGTATGGAGGTGTGTCGAACTACTGGAGAGAATATCTCGTTGTAGTCCACTCCTTCCTTTTGACTTTAACCCTTAGCTACAAGATGTTCTTTATAACGGATGACTTCTTCAGTAAACTATCAGGATTTCTTCTTGAAGATCCACTTGCACCCCACTACTTGTCTACCTTCAGGTAGTTAAACTAAATCTCAAGTCTGGTTCATCTAAAGGGATTTCATCTCTTCATTCATAGTCATCATCCACTTTTCAGCTTCAGAATAGGAAATTGCTTCCTGATAAGTGGTTGGTTCAAATAAATCGATTTCTTCTACTACCTATAGCGCATAAGACACTACATCAAAGTCATATTTTCAGAAGCTTTGTTTGCCTTTGTAACTTCCTAAGTGTTGTGGTTATGGGCTGCTTCGGATGGTTTTGACCTATAACGCATAAGTCTCATCATGTGCTTCAAACTACTTCCGATCACTAATGTTTTTGATTGTTGAGCTCTCAAACTCCACCTGATTAATGACATTCTTAGTCTTGACCAAATCTTCATTAGATTTAGAATGTAGCATAGATATTTCGTCAAAGATAACATCTCTACTCAGAATGACCTTTCTTTTAGATGGAGACCAGACTTGAAATCCTTTGACTCCATCTCCATAACCCATAAATAACCCCTTCTTGGCTCTAAGATCTAGCTTACCTTCACTTACGTGATAGTTGAACATCCAAATGCCTTCAACATTGAGTATTCAGTTGGTTTATTAGACCATACCTCAATAGGGGTCTTGAAGTCTATGGCAATGGACAATGATTGATTCACAAGATAACATGTTCCAGCAAGGTCCTATTCATTCTTTCAACTATTATGTTTTGCTATGGGGTATAGCATAGAATACGCTATCTTGCTATGCCTTCATCTCTACAAAATTCATTGAATTTAGTAAACAAAATTTCAAGTCATTGTCAGTCCTAAGATACTTTCTCGTCTTTCTTGTTTGATTCTTCATAAGAATCGTCCAATGCTTGAAAAATTTGAAAGCTTTAGATTTCTGCTTCATCATGAATACCTATGTTGTTGTAGTTTTTCACCAACAACCAGAACCAAATCATTGTTCAATGAGGTATCATTTTGAACAATAGAGCAACACAATCTTTCTTTGCTTTCTTTGGACAGTCTCGCTTCTAATGACCTGATTCTTTGCAATAATTAAAGATGTCATTAGGATCATCTTTGCTCTTCTTGCCACCTTTGTCTTTCTTCTTCTTCTGCCCTTAAGCAGAATCAGTCACCAATAATCTGAACACAAAGGCTTTATCACCATTCCTAGACGCCTTTAGTTGAAGATCTCTAGAATAGATACTAGACTTTACTTTTTCAAGTGTAATGAAGTCCTTGCCTACACTAAGAGAACTAACAAAATTCTTATAGGGGGGAGGAAGAAAGGCTAACAAAATCATTCTCATATCTTCATCTTCCATCTCCACATAAATGTCGAGTAGCTCCATCAGAATAGAGTTTAGCTTATCAAGATATTCCTTCAATGTCGTACCTTTCCTCATTTGGAGTCCAAACAAATGTTGTTTCAAAAGCAACTTGTTGCAAATTGATTTCTTCATGAAGAGTTTCTCCAATTCAAGCCAAAGATCAATAACAATCAGTTCTTCATAAACTTCATAAAGAACCTCAACAGACAAAGATAAGAGAATTAGCGAATGCACTTTTTCCTCTTATAACTCAACTGACTTATCAATCTTTGACGATTGATCAAAGAGATGCCTTGTTCTTTCAACAAGGCTCACATCTTGATGTGCCAAAGGTTGAAATTATTATTCCCTATGAATTTCTCAATGTTAATTGTGTTGATCATCTTCTCAAAAAGAATCTTGAAGACGCAACACAAACAGATAACAAACAAAATGGTTGATCACTGATGACTTGATCTACCACGAAATAGATGCGAAACTAATCTTGAACCAAAGCTTTAGATATCAATTTGTTTAGAGGATTCGAGAAATTATATTCAAATAGGGAACCACAGATAATAGAAGGAGAAGAGAGATGTCGCACAAAATTGTTAAGTTTATTGTGAATAACATAATTTATAATGAAGGGGTTCAAAACAATCTCAAGTTACTGACACTCCCTTCTATGTGACTAAACATTCCATCATGTTACAAAGGATTGGACGATTTATACAAAAGACAAAAGTACTAAACTAGATGATCACCGTCATCCACCCTATCTTTATTGTCCATTGTCCAACAATTGACAACTATCATGTAAAATGTTAAATTATAATTGTTCAAAATTATAATAAAGTAGTTAGAGATCTACATATTTTTAAAGAAGATAAATAAAAAGGAAATTTTATACAAATTTCAAAAAAAAATTTAAAAAAAAAGAAGAAGATAGGATCACGTGGGTAAGTGTAATGTTCAAAATTGGAGATAGATTTTTGGATAAAGATGATCCCTAGATGAGGATATTTTGTACTTGAAACAAAGATAATGTAGTTTTTTCATATAATTAAAAAAAAATTCTAGTTGGGAAAGTTAGATTCTCATCCTTTCTATGGAGAAGTTTTCCTAAGAAACCAAACTAAAACTATTTTCAAAAAATACTTTTTTTAAGGATCTTACTTTTCAAAAATAAATAGATATCAAACATGAGGAATTAAGATTTTTAGAAAATAAAAAACTTCTTCCTTATCAAACTCTCAAAGTCAAACATTCTAACAAATTTAGAGACTAAAAAAATATTAAATTCTTTACACAAATACCGCTTCACCAATGTGGTGGGCAATGATAATATTTTTTCTTGTTTGTTCTTTAATTTTATTGTATTTTATTGTAAAAAATGTTCTTGGTCCATTCACTTTAAAAATAATGATTTTGGTTCTTTATTTTTTTAAAAGCTACATTATTAATTAATTTTCAATAAGTCCATGAACTATATTAGAAAGTTTTTAAATAGGTGTCTGAATAATTATTTTAATTAGATTTCTAAACTAAAAAAAGTAAGTATATGTGATTACTTTTTGGTGATTAATAACATCACAAAATGATATTCTTTTGGCGATTTTAGAAACCCCTGATACTCAATTAAAAAAATTACATAACCAGATATCTAATTTATAAAAATTAGTTTTAAAACTTATTTAGAATTCATAAATATTTCAAGAACCTAATAAGTAATAAGTAATCTAACATTTATATAAAATAGGTGAATTTGTCTTTCACACCCCAATTTCGTTATGGTTGTTTATTGATATATGATTAGCAATTGACACGTGATACTTACATACGTAGCCACAGTGAGTAAGCCACATGGGGTATGACATGATAACCACGTGTCATCAAGAATTAATTCTGTTGAATTTTAGAAAATTAGGAACAAAAACAAAAACTAATATTTATCAAATATCTTCAGAGACCAAAAATACATCCAACTTTATGTTATTATATATTATTTAAATTATTTGATTTTTAAAATAATTAACTTATACTTTTAATAATCATTTAAAAGAATAAGTGTACTGAAATCATCCCTTCTCTAATATTTAAAAACTCTCATATATCATATAGCATGTACGTGTTAAAGTCAAGACGATTGATATCCATTTTATTTTTTTTATAAATAACAAGGCATTAAGAATTAGATTGTTTATAAAATTACACTTTCTATGATTTTCAAAACTCCAAAATTTTCTCATTACGTATATGAATATTGAATTACATGTATTCAAACCGTATTTTGACACCCCAAAATCCATATTTCTTTAACAAAAGTTCAAGATCAAGACGTCTCTAAAGATTTTAGAATTCTCAAACATTAGACAAATAACAAGATTTATTTTTTGGTATTTAACCTAAATGAAATAATAGTAAATGTTATATTATTGGGAAGTTAAAAATAATTTTATATTCTTAATATAAACATGATCTTCTACCACATCTGTGATGTATAATTATTTAAATAGATTGTTTATCTTGAATTTGTGAGACCTATAATATTATACATATTTAAGAATTTTACACAAAAGTTTACTCATGATAAAGTTGTTAGATTAGGTGTGTAATTTAGTCATATTATTTTTTGTGATTGAAAGAATGATGTTTTTTTTATTGATGTGAATTAGTTAAAATTCACTTAAATAACGTATTATCAGTACCAAGTCATATGTTCCAATGAAATAAATTCTTCAACAACTCATAAGCTCCTCCATTGAAGATTATAGACAAAAGATATGGTGGAGATAATATTCGATAATTATGTGTGTGTGTGTGTAAAATTACCTAGTTAAAAAGCATGCTTCCAAAATTTTAAAACTATTTGTTTATGTGCGTGTTATAATTCTTGTAGTAAGAAAATTCAGGAGGAGAAAAATGATTGTTAAGGTATTTTTATGTGCGTGTGATGGGTTAATTTGGATAAATGTGAGTTTTAATTAAGAGTCAAGGTATTTTAATGTAATTTTAGATTATATTTCATTCATATTTTAAGTTATTGTTTTAGGGTATTTTAGTATAGCTTTTTGTTTTACTTAAAAGTTACTCAAGTTAAAGCTAACAACTTAAAAAATAAAAGTTGTTCATTTATATTTATTTTTTGTTAAAGAACATTTTAAAATAAAATTTGATTGGTATTTTAAAAGAAATAAAAATAAGATTTTCTTGACAAACAAGCATTAATAAAAAAAATTTAATTTGGATAAAAGTAGCTTTGCCATACAAAATAAATATTGAATAACTTTTCTATTTTTTATATATAAAATATTTTTTCTAATATTTTTATATTTTTTATTTCTTGACACATGATGCAAAAAAATTATTTCTTTATTTATTAACAGTTCACTTACTTATATCTAGTATGAAGAAATTCATTTAAATTTATTTTATATGAAAAGTTGGAATTACTTTAAAATATTTAATTTAGAAAATCATTTTACATTTTAAATAAATTTTATTATTTTGATATACATAAATATTTACTAAAAAATTAAAAATTAAAAATATTATACAATACAATTTAATTGTATTTTTACTCGTTCTCACAGTTTTTCTTTTAAAA
>PYAF01004862.1:148833-161190 GCA_007407185.1 Glycine tomentella
TATTAATTATTAATTTTAGTATTTAACCATTTACATTAATATATTACTATCTTATATTATTAGTATTTCAAATTTTATATTTATTGTATCATATTATATTGTTAGTTATACATAAAATATAACAAAAGATAGTCATAATATATTGAAAAATTAATAATTATTAATTAATTTGACTTATTTATTTTATTATTGATTTTAATATTATTTTATTAATTATTTTATATTATATAATAATATTAATAGTACTGAGCAATTATTCTAATTATATTTCTACTAAACACTAAAATGTCAGTTTCAAATTCTTTTGCAATTAGAGACTGAAAAAACACCATCTAAAATGAGTTAATAGCAACTGAAAAATCAGTCTCTAGTTATATTTCAATTAGAAACTAAAGCTTATTGTCTCTAAAATGGTTAAATAGCGACCAATGATCAGTATTTATAAATATTCTAATTAAAACCCGAAAAAACAGTACCTAATTAAATAAATAAGTTTTTCTAAACCATTAGCCAGTTTCTAATTAAAATTCAAAATTTTAATGCTCATAGTGACCAATTTAGAGACTACAAATTTTCTCTGTCTTCAATAATATCTAAATCAATATCTACAGTGACACAATATTGTTAGCTCTAAATCAGTCAATATTTAATGGATTTCTCGTAGGGAGACTAGTTAAAATAAGTGCCTTGTACACGCACCAAAATTTCAATTTTCTCTCTTTTAGATTTTCTTAAGTAACGCTTTAGGCATAAATGCATAATATGTAATATAATGTACTAGTATATGATATTTAAAAACCTTTTGCCCTCCCGTTAGCTTTGAATATAATATTCTCTCTCCACTCAAACAAATTATTCTGAGTGTAGTATTTGGCATTTGCATGTTTATTAAACACAGTGCAAATTGAGTAAAACATGCAATTGAGGGTGTCGATCCTCATTTTAATAAAGTCACTAGTATTTATTATAAAATATTATATTTTACATCATTTAATTTTATGTATTTGAACCTCCTTACCAGTTCATATATAAAAGGTAATAAACACACCATCTTATTTTAATAAAATACAAAAAAATATTATATTTTGTACCCCATAATTTTATATTTTGAATCCCTTAATTTTATGTATTTAAACTTCTTTACCGGTTCATATGTAAGAATAAATAAATACATCCTCTTATTTTAATAAAATGTAAATATTTATCTTAAAATTTTATATTTTATTCCTCTTATCTTCATGTTTGAATTCAATTATCCATATAATAATAATAATTATTAATTTTTATTTTTTAAATAAATTATCGTCATTGGTACTGGATTCTAGATCGGCCACTGACTTTAGCACCCACTCTATCTATGACTATGGGACGTTCGAGATTATTATTATTATTACCACTCCACCATATGCAAATTGAAGAACCAAACCAAGCACCCGACACAGTAAACAAAAAATATAAACAAAACAATCCAATAATGTTACAACACATATCATAATCTGTATTACCAAATAGATGGATAATAATTAGCGTGAGATTATTCTAGTCAGAAATTTTAGATTTAAATCCTAAATACACGTGATTTATCCACTTATATTTTCTATTTATTCTAATGAATCTATCTTTTTTCTTATAGAATAAATCTAATTTTTTAATTAATTTGTGAATTATTTATATTAATTTACCAAAAAAATGCATACATAATCCGGTAGCAGTCCCTCCGTAAATACTACCACACTCCTGCATGCACCACAACCTGTCACCAGCCTGTAAAGCTTCTCCCAATGCACGCACACCATTTTTTAGTTAATTCCTAATTTAATTTCATTCCCATTTGCAAAAATAATAGTAATAAAAATTAAAACAATTAATTATTATTATTATTATTATTATTATCCTACGTGGCATCCAACTCGCTGACTCTTTCCTAAGACTCCTATTTATATATATGTGTATATATATATATATATATCTCCAAAATTCAACAACACACCGTGTCTCAAATTAAGCGTTTCGTTGGTAGCATATAGCTACCTTCCCGCGAACAAATTTTGCTCACTGAGGTTGTTAATTTTTTTTTTCTTTTCTTCTACATGGGGAATTGCGTTTTCAGCTCGTACGACGAAACGACGTCGCAGGTTTCGACGGCGAAGGTTGTCGTTCACGACGGGAGGATGCAAGAATTCTCTTACCCGGTCAAGGTGTCGTATCTGCTGCAGCTCTACCCGGCGTGTTTCATATGCGACTCCGACGAGTTGGGATTCGACGACGTCGTAACGGCGGTTCACGAGGACGAGGAGTTGAGGCTCGGTCAACTCTACTTCGCGCTCCCGTTGACCCGCCTCAAGCGACACCTCCCGCCGCAGGAGATGGCGGCCCTCGCTGTCGTCGCCACCTCCGCGCTCGCCAAATGCGGCCGGAGACAGATTGTGTTTCTCTCCGCCGCTGACGGGAATGCCAAGCCTGCCCGGAGAGTCGCCCCTGACGGTGGCGCCGCCGCCGCTATGGTTTTTGATAATGATGTGGCGAGGAAAGGGAAGGGTAAAATTGGAGGTAGGGGTAGGGACAAGTTCACGGCCTCGTTGAGTTCAATACCGGAGCAGGTTTAGTTTTGGAAAGAAAACAAATGTTTTCGCTGGTGATTTTTGTATTGTTGTATATATTTTAAAAAAAAGGAAAATATATATTAATTTTTTAATATTGGAGGCTGTTTCATTAAAAGTTTTAAACAACAAACTGAATTGAAGTATACGCGTTTGATTAATTAAGAGCGGTGTTGCTAAAGAACATTACGAAATCTTACGTGAGAAAACTTAATTCAGTTACTCCTATTAATTATACCAACTTCTTTCGGAGTATTTATTTTTCTTCCATTTTATTTTTACTTTACTACTTTTCATCTGGCTCTTTCTTTGTGTGCATTTATGTTCCTTACACCTCAACCAATTGAGATTTCTGTACAAATTTCGTTGAAGAATGCTCACAAGTCACAGCACACTCTGCAATGCAATATTTTAACATGTTCTTTATTATTTATTAGAATTTATTGAAAACAACTTTTTAAATATAAATTAAGAATCATAAAATTTTGTAATTTCAGTAAATTTTAGTCAATAAATGAGTGTGTTCAAAAGAATACTACGTTAAAGAGTGTGTAGATAAAACTTTGCTTCATATATTTTCAATTTTTGTTTTAATTTTTGTATGAAACTTGTTTTTGATTAATTAATTATTAATCAATTCGTTTTTCATTTCCTGGCTAGCAACAACTAAGAATTTTGGCAAATTGTTAACTCTAGCCCAATAGATGTTACTTTGGAGGTGGTTGATTTTTGTTTGTCCTTTAAGAGGAATTGCAGAATATGCTAAGTGTGAAATTAATTATTGTGCACAAGGATGGTTTCAAGGTAGGAGTAAGTGCTTTCCGGCTAAGGAGACGGGTGAATAATTGGAACATGTTGAAATTAAGAAGAGTTAGAATAGTGAGAGACAAAAAGAAATTGAATATTTTAAAATTAATATTATTTTTTTAGTAGAGACTATAGCTATCCTGCCTATCCAGAATTAATATTAATTTAATTTAATATATGATATGCATAAGATGTGTGTTATCACATGATACAAAAGGTAAACACTAACCTTAATTAATATATATATATATATATATATATTTGCATTCAACCTTTAATCTTAATTAGATAATGAAATAAATCACAAAGTATAGGAAAATATAAAAACTAATCTTAATAAATAATTTAAGATATTCTAAATTAATTTAAGGTTCAATCTAGATATTACTAACTAATTCTTATATATTACAAGACTAATTTGTATAATTCTTGTTGATTTTTCTCTTTATTAGACAAGATTAAGAACTAACAGTTTCGTTGGTCGATCTTATAGCAAAAATTGGTAAAAGCAAGATTTGATGCCTCCATTATCTTGCTGTTGAACTATATATGATGTCTAGCATTTTTAACATTAGCAATTCTTTAGGAATTGATGGAACAGTGAAAGGAGTGTATATCGTACCAAACACAACTTCTATCAAACAAAATAGTAAGTGTCTATCATTTCTTCTATTTGTTGACACATTGCTTAATTCATATATATTTCCTCCTTTTCATCTTTCCACTTGACACACATTATTTATCGCTTTTCTTTATGTCTTTCTCTTTTCCCTTAATTGTACACACGTAGGGTTTCAAATAATCATCATTATTCATATAAGAGATTCCTTTTACTCATTCTTATTTTCTCTTCTTTTTTTTTTATATAAGAAACAGATAATTAGTGACGAAAAAGTTATAAGAATAAAATAACTTTGCATAATACTGTCAAGAATTTTAATATTGTTTTTCTTACAATCTTTTTTTCTTTAAATAATTAAAGATTCTTTTTATAGTAGAGAAATAGCAGTAACATATTGAACATCCTACAAGAGAAGTGCTACTGAAAGCTCTCGACCGCACAAGTGTTATGACTTTTATATATGCTACAATTGCAAACTCTTATATTTAAGGCTGATGCATATTTAAAACTTAAATTTTATAATTATTAGTTAAATTAAAATAATTCTATATTAGTTAATCCAAGTATTTAGGTTATGTTTGTTTACACATTGGATGTAGCTGCCATGCGTTCTAAATTAAGTGGGATTTTGTGAGAAGTAAAATTTTGTAGCTTTTAGTTAAATCTCGATTTCGAGAGCTCTTAATATTAAAACAAACATGCTATTAGTACTCCTATATTCTATATAATCATCAGCCTTCCGCAACAGAATTAATTAAAAGAACTATTATAAATATTTCCTCACTTTCACATCTATTTCATTTTTACATTACTTTCTTTTCATTTCTCTTTCTTTTTCTTTTTAATCATATTACAATTGTCATGTTTACCACTTTCTCTTAACCTTTCTCTTTTATCTTTTCACTTCTCTCCACCACTCATATTCATCCCATTTTGGGGCGGACACTATATTTTTCCAAATTAAAAATGGGATCTCAATGTTTAGTGAGGAAGCTGCTTTAAGTTGTCCCCACCTGGCTCGGTACAATGTAAAAATAGATAAACCTCACACATAAAACGTAGTAGGGAAACATCAACACCAGAAACTAAAGAATATGTCCAAACTAATATTTCAAAAAATATTGAAAAGGGAAGGGATTATACTTGAGTCGGTTACACCTAAGAGAATCACACAAACAGAAAACCTATTTATCTACATAGAATAGCTAGGTTGATGAACAAGAACTTATCCTCGCACATTTGCCAAGGGTACAAATGCCGGTGACAAGGAAATCTGCACAGAAGACGCTCTTTCCTTGTTTTGGACGTTTCTTTCAACATGCATGAGTGAGTTGAGTGACACTATAGTGGGTACTGTAATCGGTGACAAAAAGTAAAAGATATCTGCTAGCTAGCTTCAAATAATAATAATCTAGTTGAGCATGTGACATGGACGGGATGTGGAGACCAAAAGATTAAGGATGAGTTGATCAAGAAACCTATTGGGCGAATGGATGGTACGGTACAGAAATTAATCATCCTAGTGTGATTAGTGGCGAATCCAAGACCCTGGCTAAGTAAGAACAAAGAAGCTTTACTTGCAACTAATGTTATTGGAGAGTAGAGTAAGAAATAGGAGAATAGTAATAAACTAGAGGGAGCAAAACACAAAAATTAAGATGTAATTTATTAAATTCAGGACGTGTATTTGCACGCGGTGAATTATATATATAGGTCTATCAATGAGTGAGACATTATTAACATACAATCTTGATTTTAAAGTACATGGAATATAAGATATTTAAATCTATGTTTAAAAAATATTTGTTGAGAGAGAGTAATTGCTTAAATATATTTGAGTATTTTGAGATATTAATCTTTAACTTTTTTATCAAAATATATGCTAAATAAGAGTATAAGAAAAGAAAAATGGTAGGATAAATTAAACTTATTAGAGGAGGAAAATGAGAGAAAGAGAGTAATAGGAGGACGTAACGCGCACAATTTGGCTTACACGGCTTGTTATTAAACACAACAAAACGAGTCGGAACTCGGAACGCGTAGGGTTGTTGTGTAATGTTGTTGTCTTAAGATTAAGTCGCTGTCCGTGATGGAATTTTAAGTACAGCTGTAACAAGCCTATACAGTATCAAGGTACGTAAAAATAATAATAATTTGAATATGAATTAAGTTAATGAATAAATGTTGCGTTTAAGTATATGCATGGTTACTGAATATATAGTCAATTAATACTGAACCCCTAATTAGAAGGTAGAATTCAAAAATTCATTTCATTTTTATAAAATGTTATGTAATGGCACTGCTAAGACAAGGAATAGCACAAACAATGGAAATGATGTCCATGCATATTTGAATTGAAGGTGTTGCACAGCACGAGCTTGTAGGTACTTGTTTTAGCGTGTTGAAGACATGAAAACGACATTAACATACGTGACGACTCAGTATGTACTGTACTTTTAACCTGTTTGGAAGCTGTTTTGTGCCAGCCGTTTTGCTTTCGGCTATTTAGCTTTGGAAGGAGTTGTTGGCGTGCTGCGGATGCAAGAGTACTGAAAATCAATAAGGTAAAAAAAAAATTATAAAAGGAACAATTTTCTCTTTGAATGCTTATGTTCTCCTTAGATTTATTATACGTGATAAATCTTTTTTGAGTATTTAACTTTTTGTTATGTATTTAAGGTTATGTTTCATAAAACAAGTTAAAAAAGTTACTTGGAAGCTGAAAATTTAACTCTGAAAGTTGAAAGTTAAAAATATACCTTATTAAATTATAAGTGTTTAAAATTAACGGTTGAAGTAGCTAAAAAATATAAAATGATAAAAAATAATAAAATATGATTTATTTAAAAATGATAACTAGAAAATTGAATAAATATATAGAGAATAAAAATTAAAGAAAATATAAAAAATATCTTTATGGGGGAAGAAAGAAGTAAAACAAAAAAAATTTGTTAGAAGCTAACATTTTAAAAAATGTTATTTAGCATTTCAAAAAAATGTTAGAAGTTAGTAAAAAAAAAGTTTGGTTATGATTAGCAAAACTAGCTGAAAAGTTAGCTGGAAGTTGAAAAGCTAACTAGTAGTTGAAAATTAAAAAACTACCTTATTAAATTATCGGTAAAACCAATTGTTAAAATAGTTAAAAAGTATAATATGACAGAAAAATAATAAAATTATGATTTATTTTAAAAAGATAACTAGAAAATTGGATAAATATATTGATAACAAAAATGAAAGAAAATATAAAATGTTAGAAGTTAAAAACTAGTATTTTAAAAAAATGTTACTTCAAGTAGCGTTTAAAAAATGTTTGAAATTACTAAAAGAATTTGTTTAACAAACAATCAAATAAATTTATCAACCAGTAAAAAAAAGTTATATACTAACTCAAATATTTTGTCAAACATAATATTTATTTATCAAACAGTTAAATAAATTTTTCAACTAATAAAAAAAGTTAAAACTAACTGAAATCTCTCTCGTTGAGTATAGCCTAAAACTCCACTCTAAATGATTAGTTAAGTTAGAATATTCAGTGCCCTGTGGTAGTCTTAAGTTTATTATTATTTATTAAATGAAGAAAAAGAAAAAAGAACTAAGTTAAAAAAAAAAAAAACTCGTTAATAGCTTTCTATTTAGTATAACGCGTTTATTTGGTGCATGGGTAATATAATGAATGCCCTGGAAGGTGAACTGGTGCTTGATGAGTGATGAACAGGACCATTCAAATTTATCAAGTTTTCTCAAAGATAATAAATCATAGTTATGAGCACATTGATGTTCTTTTTCACATTACGTTCTGACAATACTATAACAAATAGCTGACAGAATTTTATAATCAATTTTGTATGTATATGAAGTGTTTTAAGCTTGATGCCAGTAAAGCTCATATATATATTGCTAGATTAATATATGACACGATATCCTCAAAGAAAAATAAAAATACTAGTATGAACATCTAAGGTCAAACTTCCAAATTTAAATATGTGATGGATGTGTACGTTACATATATATTTAAAAAGCCAAATGAAACACGTATTTGATAAAACAAATGCATAATCAGAGAAAAAGTGGTATGATAATTGACGTTAACGAAAAAAAGAAGCCAATAAGTGAAAATGAGTATAGCATATTTGACTTAATAAGAATAACTTTATATATCTCTTATATACATAAATTGGCACACACTATCGTATGTCATTCTCTCTGTCAACGAACTAATTATTTGAAGTTCAGCACGATACACATAAGATTGGACCTTTCAGCAAAGAAAGGAAACATAGATATGAATGTGAATTTATATGTATAACTCGTTGTTGGTGTTAACGTTCATTATGAAGGAAGCCAGCTGGAGGAATCCGATGCTGATATCTAAGATAAAAAAGACTTGCATATATCCATTTAGTGCTCGATCCAATTTCATTTAACTTTTTGGACCCTTCAAAAGTGTGTTTGCTCAACGTGAAAGGGTGGTGAAAAGGAAATTACACTTAGTTCTATATTTTGCTTTAGGATAATAAAGTGCAAGCTCCGTTAAAAACGAAATCAATATCAATTTGCTGCAAAAATGTCATACTTTTGCGTCGCACTGCCCAACAATATTATTGATCAATGAAGAGGAACAAAATACATTAATATTTATTTCGGATGCATTATTATTCTTTCAATTTTAATTTTGTATTTATAAGGAACTGTATCATTTTCTTCATATCATGTAGATACAATTGACTCTTTCAACCTGTTTTTTTTTTTATAAAAAGAATAAGTTAACTATTTTAACAATTTATAATGTCAATATTAAAACTAATTTTATAAATATCTAATTCAATTTGTCTTTAAAAATTTTGGGATTGGAGTGAAAACAAAAAAAACACGTACGGCATTTTTTTGTCACGTTACCTTAATACAAAATACTCATTAACTTTTTTAGTTATTAATTTCTGTCAAATTTGATTAGTCATTTTTAATATAAAAAAATCAACTATTTTTTTTTATTGATATGATTGAAAGTCAAAATCTTACCTCAAACTCATTTGGACCTAACATGTTAATAACCAACAGCGTATTATAAGTAGTACGTGACATTAGTTGTTGAGTTGTTGTCCACTTGATCAGCAACAAGTGGGAGAGACAATTTCTCTATCAGGACGAACATTTTTTTAGTTAAAAGGTACCGCTCTTTCTTTTGTGGTCCTCACTGGTCACTCACTCACTCCACTTCTTCCCATCTATTTCGGGTTAATTAAATTTGTTTTTTTCGGTTGTGAAGTTTCGAAGAAAGTTGCCTAATTCAATGGTAGAAAATGCTACAAAACTTGATAAAAATTACTTCCAATGAACTTAGACATCATTTAATTTATTAATAATTAGTCATATTTCTGTGAATTATATAAAAATTTCTAAATTTAAATAAAAAAATTAAAAATAGAAAGTATATGATGTAAATTATCATAACCATCAAACAGATTGGTAACAAAAGACTAGTAGAATCTAGTAGACTAAATATTCACTATCCTTTTTTTTATTCAATTTAATTTTTTTTATCTTTTTTTTATCTTTTTAAACTAATTCAAAATAATTATTTTGTCTGTTTTAAATTAATGTCGTTAATATGGACAGACTTTGTAAAAACCATAAGGATACATGTAGTTTGATCATTTTGCTCCCTTTATTTTTATAGTTTTATCCCACTACTTTCAATTTTTTAGTTGTTTTTAATTTTTGACTTTTAGTTTTTAGTTTTTTTTCTTATGTCTTTTTTTTACACTTTATTCAATTAACAATTTGATTCTATTATAGAGGGTAAAATATACTTTCGACTCCTCTAAAATTTTCAAAGTTCAATTTTAGTCACTCTAAATTTTTTTGTCTGTATTTTTTTCCCTTTAATTTTGAAATGGACAACTTTTACTCTTCAAAACATATTAGATAATGCCTTATCAAGGAACAAAAAATTGGTTCAAATAGCACTTTGAGGAGGACAAAAAATGGTGCATTTTAAAATTATAAGGACAAAAAAATAGACAAATGACTAAAATTGAATTTGAAAATTTTAAAAGGATAAAAAAATATTTTAACGCTTTTTTAAAGGACAATTTACCCTTGTTAGCTTCGGGTCCTAAATCCGTCACTAACCATTAATAATCTAAAGATATTGGCAAGTAAAAATCACCACAAAATGTGTTGGAATCAGTGATGAAGATTACAAACTATATCTTCCTGAGGCATGTTATAACAATATCCTAAAGGATTTATTTGTGATATCTCACACAAATCCCATAGGATACAACATAAACCTCTTAGTCAAGCTGAGGCTATAGAAACTGGCAAGGATGAAAATTTAAACCCTAGAAACATTAAAAAAAAATATGAGAGAGAAAGAAGAAAAGGTTGTTGTGGTGTGTTTGAAACAAGGTTTTATATAGGGTGCGAGGGAAGCACAAAAAAAAAAGGAAAAATGAATCCAGTAATAAAACACATTTATGAAAAATAGTAATATAATTTGAAATTAATGTGGTAATTGGTTTGGTAATAATATCACATATTAAAAACGGTAAGAGAATCCCATGATATTTGCACCGAAGCCAAATTAGTTTTCTCAAAAAAGAATTTAATTAAATTAATAATAGCATAAAACTTTGCACACACATGAAGGGAATCGATGGATTTGCACTACGACAAGCTCATGTAGCCTTAGTTCATGCATGCGAGACTTTCATCTCTTGTTAGCCACTTTGAAAGCCCGTATCACAAAATTGTATATAAACACATGAGCTAAAGCTATCCCAAGTAATGTGGCACTTGACCTTTTGTGATATCCTTAAAACTACAACAAAATGTAAGCTTATGTTCTCTCTCTTCCACCTCCTCTTCTTGTCCTTTTGCACCCCCCTCCCCCTCTTTTTAGAAGAAAAACAACAAATCAAAAGCATAGTCACAAGAGAGGAGGGAGGAGAGGGTTCACTAGTTGTCATCTTCACTGCATAGTCGCAACTAATTATGAGTTAAGGATCCATGCAGAAGCATGGCAATGGCGGCAATTTGTGGTTATGCATGTCAGTGAGGTGAAGATCAATGTTGAGGTTTAAATGGAGGATGTTATGGTTGGGTTCACAGAGATGAGGTGAAAACTGTGGTTGTAGGTTTAGGTATTGAGCATAAGGGGAAGAAGGTGAAGGAAAGCAAAGAGAAAGAAAAGGAGAAGAGGCCACCATCCACGGTGACTAAAAATTGTCACAAATTACTATATACAATGGAGGGAGAAGAAGAGGAAGAGGAAAAATTGAGAAGTTTACATTTTGTGAAAGTCTTTAGCTGTCAATATCTTTATATTACTAATGACATTAATTTTAAATGGATGGAAGGACAATTTTGAATCAATTTAAGAAGATAAATGACTAAAATGAAATTTTTAACAAATGAAGAACCAAATGGAAAAAAAAGACTAAAATATCTTTGTGATCCCTAATAAATACCTGAATTTTGTGTTTGTTCCCTAATAAAAAAATTCTTTGCATTGAGTTTCTAATAAAATAATAATTTTATTTTTAGTCCTTTACACTTTCTTAGTCTTTAATAAATTAGCGAATTTTGTGTTTGCTCCTTGATAAAAAAAATTATTTGTTATTAGTCTTTTTCAAAGGGATAATAATAAATGAAAAAATAATTATTAGGGAATAAACACAAATTTGTTAATTTAACATGGACTAAAAAAAGTGCAAAGAACCAAAAAAAAAATTTGTTATTATATTAGGGAGAAAAAACAAGGAAAAAATTTATTAGGAACAAACACAAAATTTTGATATTTATTAGAAATTACAGACATATTTTAGCAAAAAAAAGTAAGATAAAGGATCAAAATAAGTATTTAGCCAATAGTAGTTTATAAACAATTATTAAAGGAGACATCATATTCAAAATTTAAAAATAAATGTATATATATATTTTTTATTCATAAGAATCAAAGACAAATATCAGAAGGTTTAAAGCAATTCGCACATTTATCCAACCAACTAAAATGAACTTAAAAAATTGTATGTTTTATCATTCTTCCTCAATATAATATTTTTTTCTATATACTATTAATCACATGCCAACTAATACAAAATACTATGATAGGTGTACAACAACTCATACACCTTACTTAATCAATTAAGATAGATTATCTTATTAAGAAAATTTTATATGAATTTATGACATAAGATGACATTACCATCTTTCTTTATATAATAGTTATTATATATAATATTAATTACATAGATCATCTAATACAATGTTATATGAATTTAATATTGACAATTATTTTATCTCATTTCTCCTTAAAAAGCA
>PYAF01004862.1:161290-192229 GCA_007407185.1 Glycine tomentella
AAAAAAATCATTAAAATACTTTTTTATTTAATTAATTTGATAAATACTATTTTACAATAATTAATAAATAATTAGTCAATAGTTTTAATTATAAAAATTTATAAATTAAAATAAAATATTTAATATTTAATTTTACATGTATTTATTTTTATTATAAAATTTTATTTCAACATAAATTAATTAATTGTTATATATAAATTTTTATTTTATTATAATTTAAAAAATTACATAAACTAATATATAGATTATTTTTAAAAAATACTTTATTTAATTCATACATATTATGTAAATTCAAAATAATATTTAAATAATCTAAAAATTAAAACTTAAAAATTTATTACTTATTATAATTAAAATAAAAATTGCATTAATTATATATAAAATAAATTTACATAATTCTTATAAACTAAATAGAATAATTTATATGAATAATTTACATATTAATTTATGTATTTTTCTTGATTTTTATAATTGGTATTAAAAAATTATTTAGTAAATAATTTTTATAGCTAAAAACAAAATATTAACATGTAAATTTCCTAAAAAATAAATATTAAAATTTATTAAATTATATAATTAGAATAAAAAAACTTACATATTAAAATAAATTTACATAATTCTTTTTGTTTACTTATTAACTGATGCAATTATATTGATTTATATAATTAGAATAAAAATAATATGTATATTAAAATCAATTTACAAAATAATTTATGCAAATAATTTATGAAATTTAATTATAAATTGATAAAATTAAAACAAAAATATGTAAACTATTCAAAATAAAAATATATAAAATGATTTAAAAGAAAATTAAAAAGATTTATATATTAAACATATTTTAATTTATAAATTTTTATAATTTTTGTATTTGTCCAAATTTTTTAGAATTCATTTATTTCTTGTAGAGTTGGGTTCTTTTGGGTTTGGACTCCTCTAACCCAGTTTTTGACCTAACGTGGAGACAGGATAAGTTCATTGTACTTTCATGACTCGTTTAGAATAACTAATTCATGAGGTGGTTCGAAAATTACAGGATAGACTATAACGAATTTGAGTATTTGGAGTTATGTAGGTATGGTTGGAGCTCGTCTTTTTGAGTGTGTGCTTTTTAGTGACTATATGACATTAGGTTTATTGGGATTTAGAAATCTTTTGTGATGATCGTATTGGAAATAAAATTAATAATTCTTAGATAATAATACATAGAAAATATTATTTATAAAATTAACTAAACAAAACAAATGTCTTAGTAGTTTATTACATTATCTTTGAATAAAAGGTCATGAGTTTTACTCCTATCAAGACTTTTTTTTTATTTTTTACTTTAACAACAACTTACATACGCGTTACATCAATATCAATATGTCGTATCAAAGTTCAGCAACTAACAAAAGGACAAAAAATTACTTATTCTAAAAAAATGTCTTAATTTAGAAATATGGAAACCAAAATCCCATATTTAAAATTATAGGAAGAACAAAATTATAAATTTACCAACTTTTTTTTATGTTGTTAATGTAGTATTATCACTACTTTTCCAATCCGAGAAGACACAAACAAATACAATAATTATATTAAGTGTTGCTGCATATTGATGAATGAAAATATAATAAAGAAATATATTTTTGAGGATAAATGTTATGTTTAAGATTCAATTTATCATGTTATTGATTTTAGTAAAAAAAAATGTTCTTTATTTTATTATCATATGTATTATTTAATTAAATTGTTAATTTGACAAGTCCTTCATTAAAATTAGAGACTTGTTATTATAATAGAGAATATGATAATGAGAAACAATTTTTTATAATTTTAATCTAAATTATTCTTGATCGTAGGGTTATTGTGAATAGGACATCAATAATCTAGATAGGTCGATATATATGTAATGATATTTATTGGATAAAAATCAATAGATCTCATTTATTAAATTGCATATATGTATGATATACATGTGGATGTCATCATCGAACTGACTAAATTGAGAATTCCTAATGATCAATATTATCTTAATCTGTTAATAGAAAGTGTTCAAGAAGAAATATAATAATTTCTTTTGACCCGATATTATCATAGTAATTAACAAATTATTTCTAATATTTTAATTTCTAACACCTAATATCTTAGGATACTAGTTGAATTAATATTGAATATGATGAAATACTTGTAAAATTAATGATTAATCAATAAGAAATTCATCAACTCTAGGTAATGAGTTTGAACTCTATGATAGAATTAAGACCTTGACCAGAGCAATTGAATGAAAGAAGAAAGAGTTTCTCAAGTCATTTGTTGATTAAATATAATGGACTAACTTATTAGAATTTGACTCTAATATTATACTTTAGAGTTAACCTTGAGCTGTAAATAATGAAAGAAAATATTACATTATTCTTCTATTGGTTCTTGAAGGTAAAATATGTTACTTTACGCTTACAAGTGATTCGGGTAATGCAAAAATTAGATGTCATTTAGGTGTCGCACTAGCACTGTGTGTATTCCGATGTGGATGACGATGATTCTAGATTTGAAAACAATCCTTTTGCTTTTGGTGGTAGCAAATTTGAGGGCAAATCTTTTCCACATGGGGAGAATGATGCAAAGCATGTCACGAGGTTTTTGCAAATCCCATATGAGGTGAAAACGAAAATCTTATATTTTACAATAATTTAGAAATATTAATTTGTTGCTTTATTTTAGGAATTTTCTATATTTTGTTGTTTCTAATTTTGGAAAATTAGGAAGATATAATCCTTTTTTGCTTAGAAAAATTAGGAAGATATGATCCCTATTTAATTAGGGAAATTAGGAAAATATGATCCTTATTTGTTTCCTTACTTAGGTTTACTCTACCTATATATGGGCCAATTTTATGTATTCATAGTAGATTGGAATGAAATAAAGTATTGAGGCTTCCTTATGCATCAACCTCTCAGTATTCTCTAGAATCAATGAATTGTTGACCAGTTTCATCACATACACTACATCATATTGGTATCGGTTGTATCATATTATATATCAACCAACATAGATGGTGAAACTGGTCAACAACTAAGGATCATATCTTCCTAATTTCCCAAAATTAGAAACAACAAAATATAGAAAGTTCCTAAAATAAAGCAACAAATATTCTTATAATTATAGTAAAATATAAGATTGTCATTTTGACCCTCTAATTGATGGATTTGGTAAAAATCTCATGACATTCTCTGCACCATTCTCCCTAGGTGGAAATGATTCGTCCTCAAATCTACTTCCACTAGAAGCAAAATGATTGCTTTCAAAGGTAGAATCATCATCCTCATCAAAAACACAAAGTGCTGGTGCGACACCCGAAGGGCAACTAATTGTTGCATTAGTTGATCCACTTGTTTGCGCAACAGTACAATCTTGTCCCGTTGGACCACCGATTAGTAGTACATCTTCTTGGTGACATCGTGCCAAGTTGTACTAACTATTGATATCAATATCATGTAGTGTGTGTACATGATGAAACTGATTAACAACTCTTTGATTCTAGAGAATATCGAGTTGTTGATGAATTAGAAAACCTTAATATTTTATTTGATTCCAATCTATTGTGAATACATAGAATTAGCCCTTATATAGGCATAGTATACAAAAATAAGGAAACAAAAAAGGATCATATCTTTCTAATTTTCCTAATTAAATAAGAATTATATATTTTTAATTTATCTAATTAAATAAGATCATATCTTCCTAATTTTGCAACATCAGAACAACAAAAAATATAAAAAATTCCAAAAAATAAAGCAATAAATATTCCTAAAATTACAATAAAAGATAATATTACCATTTTGACCCCTAACCAATGGGATTTGGAAAAAATCTCATGACATAAATGTTGAAGAATGAAATAATTGTTAAACTAGATATAGTTAATACCCGTACATTGCATGAGTTTATTGGAATATAAAAAAATATAAATTAAGCGAGTGAACAATTTATTAAGTAATGTTTATATTAATGTATATTTTATTATAAATTATTCAATGTAAATATTAATGTTTAAGGTAATATGTGTATTTTCTTATTGAGAGTAATAATATGAATTGTCAATTTTTTTTATGAAGTTATGATTGAAAAATAAAATATATTAAATATTATTGTTAAAGTAATTAATTAAATATTTCATTAATAAAGATTGTATTTTTTTATTATATTTTTCATATTTCTCATTTTGCTTTCGATAACATACTTATGTTGTAAGGGGTTACAGGTGATTTCCCGATAGTGTGTCTCACTTTTCTATCCCACAAATCAACAGTTGATACGTCAATTAAATGTACACCTTTCTTAAGTACTGAACCATGGAAACATTCTAAGGTTTTAGATGAAATTTATATTAAACATTTAATTTAATAATATTTGAGTAATTTTAATTTTTTTATAAAAAAAACATGCTTAGCAATAATAACACTATTCTTAAGAATATTTTAGATGAAATGAACATATTTAAAAAAATTTAATTTAATATTTTTAGTAGAGTATAAAATATTAATTTTTTATACAATGTCAAAAATATTTTAATAAAAATACGTTTTTACATATTATAATAATCATTAAAACTTATCTTTATATATATATATATATATATATATATATATATATATATATAAGGATGGGATGACAGGCCAGCATAGACCCAAAATTCAATGATTGAAGAGTCAAAATCAAATAAATATATAAATATTAAAATTCATACAAAATATTTATATATTTTCTAAAATAATTTAAAACATATAAGAAAAAAGATATTTACATAAAAGATATTAAGCATATTTTTAAAGACCCTAAATTAGAATTCACAATATTGATATATGATGTATCCTTAGATTGGTTTATAGGAGACTGGTTTTGTAGAAGGTGACCCGTTGACCTCGTTTTTGCTTCAAGAAGTGGCCCATTAAAATCAGTTATTTGGTAAAAGTTCATTATTATTTAGATATCCTTATTTGTTAAATGCACCCCTGCTTTTGTTTAATTATTTTTTACGAAAATAATCCTTTTTGTTGATCATCAATACAAAACTATAACATGTTTCTATTTTTTTTTTGTCTTAACCATCTGGTTCATCAAGAAAAAGGGATCCTAACTAATCCAAAATTCAGTCGAGAGATAAGTAAAATCTGACCAATAATTATTTTCGTCAAGGATTGAATTCGGATACTACTCGAATGATTCAATCTTAACTTCAGCACATTAACCACTTGTTCACAATCACTTGGTTAAACATGTTTTTGTTTTGTATTAAGGTGTGTGTTTTCAATATTTACAACATATACATATATGATTTTTATCACTTTATAATATAAACATTAAAATTAAAACTGAATTAATGATAATAATATTAAAATTTATAATATTACAATTTTAAAACATAACTAAAATTATTTATAATATTTTAAAAAAAACTAATGCAAAACGAAATTACATATTTGTTTTGAATCTATCTAAAAGCATGCATTTTGTCTTGATACAAAATGGAATTGTATTTTTGTTTTGTTTCTGGTCCATATGTTAGATAGAAATGCATTTCTATTACATCTATCCAAAACAAAAATGTGTTTCTGCTAGATGTCAAAAAACATATATTTTCATTTTATAGCGCGACAATAGGAAAAATATGAAGGAAAGAAAAAGAGAAACCTTTGTTCTCTTTGAATGGTCTCTAGCATAGCACCTTGGTGCATGGCAGAGAGGAAGAGTTATGGGATTGGAGATGGTAGGAGACAATGGTAGACCCAGAAAAATTTATTTAATCCCGATTTTTTTTGTAAAGAAAATTAAAATCAATGTTTTATATACAAGGTTATGACTTTATTTTTATTCGTGAACTAAAATTAACTAATACACTTTTGCTTTTGGAGAAATTAAACAAGAGAATTAAATGACATAATTTGATCTTAACTTAGGAAAAAAATCTCAATTCATTTTATCTTTATATTTTTTTTCTATAAATGTTTACAAAGAAATTTGTCTAATCAAACTCATAAGGTATAAGCTAACTAACACATGTTTGTGTTGCCATTGGAATTTTTGTAGCAGTCATTCTAATCCAAATTTAAGGTATAAGTTACAAAATGTATCCTTTTGCAAACCTAGGATGTTTGTTTGCCGGTTTCAATTTGGGTTTTAGGTCTTATTTTTTGATTTGTGTGTTGGTGCTTGGCTAAGATGTGACTCATTGGGTTTGTGAAAATTGATTGGGCAGGGTCTGAGTAGAAAGTTGGTCCCAATATTGTCTTTCTTGACCAATTTTCAAGTATCTCATTTCTTCATTTTTTTAATCTTTCATACGAAGAAGGTGTGTGAACTGCAATGCATTTATTGCTGCTGCATTGTTTGAATGTTTTGATGTTTGCTAGGATAGCAACTCCCCTAAGGTTCGCTACTTTGCTGCTTTTGTTCCTCTAGTCAATTGCTTGAGGCTTTTGGTCAATGGTCTCTCACTCCCTTCTGATATGATCAAAAAAATTATGTCCGCAATTGTGGACATTTACCCACACGTGGGTCCGCTACTGGTTGGAGAAATGGGTTCCTGGATGGTCGGAGGAAGGAAGGGTAAGGGATAAAATTATTTAAAAAATATTGAAGCTGGAGTGCAATTAGCAAAAACAATGTGTGAATAACAACTGCCTTGGTAGAAAATCAACAAGTATTAGAGCCGAAGAGATGTTATTGCTGAAACACAAATGGACATTGGATGGACCAAAAAGACAATACATGCATGCACTTACACAAATAAACATTCATATTCATACTAAAGTAATATTTGATTTAATATTTAATTTTTTTTATACTTCTTTTCTCCTTTAAAGAATAGATTATATGAAATCTTAATAAAATAACGTGTTTAAAAAGTAGATTTTTTAATGAAGAAAACATTGAAAGAAAAAACAGAAGAGCTTTTAAAGAAGTTAAATTCAGGAGTTATTAGTTTTGACTTCGCTCTCTGTTTTCTTCTTTATTTCAAATTCAAAGATAATAAAAAAAAACTATAAAAATAATTTAACTTAAAAATAACTTCTAAACTTTAAAAACTAAAATTTTATTTTATTTATATTTAAATGCTACTTTAAATTATCACATTTTTTCTCATACAAAGATAAATAGACTCTGATTAATATTAAAGATAAATTTTAAAATATTATAATTTGAAATAAATTTAATACTAATATTCAAATTAACTATTTTTAATAAATATAATTTAATCAATCATGTCTTATAAAATATGAAAGGAGGGAGTAGTATTGAATGAATTATGAAGTGCTTATTAGTTAATGCCCGTCCAAATTACAAATCCACGAGCACCTCACCTGGCCACCACAGACATGACACATGCAATGAGTTAGCTCGCAAACCCATGACACACCACACACATGACACATGCCCAGTAACTTAGATTGACTTGGTCAGATTTATAGTCAAAATCGATGGTATGTTAATTTAGATCAAGTCACTTTTTTTTTTTTTTTTTAGTTTTTTTTTATTTTGAGTTAAATTGATCTTTTTATTCATTGTTGAATATTTTTTTATCCCAATTACATTTTTTGTTGAATTAAATTGATTTAGAAGTGATTACAATTATGATTGAGTTGCAGGTGAAACTATGATCCTGAATCATTTTTTAAAATTGTGATTTGAAACTTTAGATTGATTTTTATATTTTATAATCTACATTGATGTAATATGGTTATGTTTCATTTTAGCGTAAATATTGATATATAATGTTATTGATGTCTTTAATGTTAAATGTTAGAGATAATAATTATTTTTAACTTGTATTATTTATATTTTATTTATGTTTTTAAGACTTTTGAATTTCAATACAACAGAATAAAGATTTTAATATAGGTATAGAATTGTTATATTTTTTTTTATTACATACCGAATTATGTAGGTCAATTAGTGATCCACCGATTCAATCATTAATTTTATGATTCAATACTATAATCGAATCAGTTACCAAGTCAATTTTTAAAACTATGGTTTGAACGTTGAAAAAAGTATAGAAAAAATAAATAAGGAAAGGAAATAGAAGATAAATAAAGTATAAAAAAGTATGTTTTTAAATGAGATTAACTATATATATATATATATATATATATAAATCACCTTTAGAGAAACATTGATTAGAGGAGTTACTAGGAGTAGTTATTTCGTTCTCGAGTACAAATGATTTTTTTTAAATATAAGTAATTCTTAATTATGGAATTATTTATGTTTTATTTAATATTACTAACTTTAAATTATTTTTTTTTATTTAACAAAAAAGTTATATTTAATATCAAATTTTAATATAAAAAAGTAAAAAATATTTATTTTTAAACTTAGAAAATAACATAATTTAATAAAATTAACTCATTTTTTTAATAATTACACATATATGTCTTTTTCTTACTTTAATCGAGATCACCGGGAGTAGTATTCAGGTGAAGTCGATTTTCACTGATCATGGAACCGTAGCTATTCTCCCTGTTTTTTTTTTTTTGTTTTTTTTGTTTTTTTTGTTTTTTAAATGGTTCTTCCCCCATTTCTCTGCTTCAAATAAAATGCCATGGACCTCATCACCTAACTCGAACGCATAAAATTCATCAATTGCATTGGCAACATAACCCAGAATTACTCAAACGCAACACTTCAACAACTTGAACATCATAAGTAAGTTCACTTCAGCTACTTGTCCCCTATGGGACCTTTTTTTCTGAAAAAACAGAGAGGAGGTCCCATAGGTATAACTTTGATGAAAAATGTCAACAATATAAAAAACATTGTATCATATTTTACTTTATGGATGGTTTTTTTTATAAGAAATCTTATGGGTGATTTTCATTTCCTAATTTTCATGTTTACATTAAGTTCTTATAGTTTTTCAATTGTTCAAATTAAGTTCAGCACCCCAAAAAATTTATCTAATACCAGTAATTAATAGTAAAAAATAGTACTACTGATTAACATGAAAGTATTTTCGTCTAATATATGCAAGACGATGTTTTCTATCAAAATGCATTTATATTTTTATTCTTAATTAATATTTATTTTAAAAATTATATTGAAACGCGTACGTACATCATTCGTATATTTCATATGTTGCATATTCCTCCTATTCATATTGAATAATACTTATGTTAATAAATAAATAAAAATGCAACGAAAATGCGATATATCATATTGATTTGTGTCAATTTACAAAGGAAAATGTATAAAATATTTAAATAAAAAAATGTTTCCATTGCATTTTATGTGTTTTGTTTTTTTGTTTCTATCTAAATATTTTATATATTTTTCCGTTATAAATATATACTAATTAATGATATCTCACACCTCCATTATATTTTATTGAATGAAATTTTAGGATAAAACACTAAATTTGACCAATTGAGAAACTATAAAAACAAAATGCAAAACTAATAAAATGACTAAAATTACACATAAAATAAAGTATGAGAATAAAAATATAACCAAACCTATAATTTTTTAACAATATATGCTCACAATACTTTTTTAAATATTTTCTATTTTTTTTAGAAATTTTAAATATTTTCTATTATTGAGTGAATTACACGCAAATACTATTTAATGTAATATTACGTTGAAGAGAGTTTCATTTTGAAAATTTTATTTCCACCAATAAACATTTGTTATGCAAAAAGTACTTATATATCATTTTATGACAACTTAATTCTGTTGGCAGACTCGGAATGGTATATTACAGTATTGAAAGTGTCTTTCTATCCTGGTATTTTTAAGGGAAAAAAATACTTAATTATGCGCTGTTTATGAGGTGTATTCAATGAAAAGTAGAGTTTTATTTTGGTACAGTTTATATCGTTATCAACATTTAATATGGCTTTTATCACATAAGTTATTAAAATAAACTAATTCTAATTTTGACGGAGAAGCAATACAAAAAAACACCTGAGATTCACACTTAAAATTAATTTACTAATTATCAATGAGGGGTTAATTAGTGCTCCATGGGTAGAAAATGAAAAGTGAATTTTTATTAAAAAAAATGTTATTAAGTACTTTTACAATAATTTCCAATCAGGGTCGTGTAAGTCACTAGGCCATTGAGGCTGGCCTCCAATTTTTTTTAGGGCCTCAATAATTTTATATATTTTTAATATATTTTTTTATTAATATGAATTATTCAATGATAAATTTTGTTAGTGTGATATATTAGAGCATCTTTAGTGCAAGATATTGACCAAGGATCTTAAGCTCATGATATGATCTTCATTAGATCTTTCAATAAAGGAGTTGAAGAGATCTCTAACATGGAGGATAAATTCTTGTAGAAGATCCCTTAAGATCTGCACATTGTTCAAAAAAGAATAAGTTTCTTCTTTTTCTCTCTCCCTAAGATCTCAAAATGAAATATATCATTAAAGAAAAAATGTAAGAGATCTCGACAGATCTTTAATCCTATGTGTCATTATGAGTCTACCAAAAAGTAGACTAAGATCCTAATTTGAGATCTACCATTAAAGATGTTTATATACTTTTATTTTTATTAATACGATCACAAATATAATTGTTTCAAAAAAGACCACAAATATTAATTATTCACTATAACTATTAAATTTTAAAAGAAATGAATGATAAGGATAAAGAATATCTTAATTTTTCTCTCTCTACGTATATATCATGATTTCCAATGCAACATTAAATAATTTATAGTAAAATTGTTTTGTTTATTAATTTGTCAATGACTTTATTTTCATGTTAAAATTGTGTTAATATTATCTTATTTCAACCTTCTATACATATATAAAAGAGTAACCATCAGTATTAAAATCGGATTGGATTGGTCGGTCCAACCAATTTGATCGGGAACCGGTAGTATAATCGATCCGGTTCTGTTATTGAACCAATCATGCAGTTGACTTGGTCAAAACCGGTCAAATTCAGGAAAAACCTGCTAAAACCGACCAAAATCGGACAGTTTTCGAAATCCGGACCGGGTTGTGTCTGAAAAAAATGGACTCCAAAACAGCGTCGTGTTTGTTGGTCTCCTTCACGCCATCGTGCCGTTGTCGGGTCTTCGAACCGCCATCGTCATCCTCTTCTTCGTTCTCTCCTTCATGGAGAAGTTCGTCGCGGAAAAAATGAAGCGCAAATCCTAAATGAGGTGCAGAAGATGAGATGAGGTGTAGAAAATGAGAAGATGAGGTGAGGACGGTATGGAGGTGCAGTTGCGCAAAGAAAAAAAATAAGAAGATGAAGCAGTGTAGAGAAACAAGAAGATGAAGCAGCCACTACACAGAGAATTGGAGAAATAAAAGGAGGAAGCGCAAGCGTAGGGTATATATATTTTGGGATTAGGTTTGGGCCTCCAATCCATTCATTTGCTTCTTGTACACCTCTTATTACTTTCTGCACTCTTTTTGCTCATTTTTTTAATTAAAAATTGGACTTATGTTTTAATTTAATTAGTTTCTATTTACACTCTTTTTCATTATTTGTACCCTTAGTTATAATATCAACTTTAATACTTCAATTGTTATTTTAAATTTTTTTAGTGTACTTTTTTAATCAAATAATGTTAGTTATATATTTATATATAATATAATTTTAAATTTTTTAATATAGACCGGGTTAAACCGGACCAATTACTGACCCACCGGTTGAACCACTGACCCATTGACCCACTACCTCGACTGGGTCAATGACCGAACTGGTTTTCACAACTATGAGAGTAACTAATCATATTTTCACAACTTCCTTATATTATAGACAAGAAAAAAAGAAGAAGTGTGATACAAGATATATAATTCAATAAAAAAAAGATAAATCAACATCATCAACATCAACAACACTTTTAATCCAAGTTAATTGAGACTGGTAGTAGATGAATCCAATGATAGATCGAAAATAAAACAAAGAAAGAGAAAGGGAGAGGGGGAGAAAAAGGAGAAATAAGAAAAAAAAAAAAGCTACAACAAAAGAAAGGTGAGAGGAAGAAGGAAGAAATGAAGAGGAAAAGAACTAAAAAAAGGGGAAAACGACTGAAACATAAAAATACTAATGATTTTAACCCTCCACCAAGCTTATAATTTTTCGCCACTCAGTCCTAAAACACATCGTCTTCCAATCTATGTCTCACTCCATTAGGTTTTGTTTAACTACCTTTCCCTAGGTAAGTTTTGGTCGACCTCTACCTCTCTTGGTGTCGAACTCTTGGTAACAAACTCTTGTTCTTACGGTAGCATCTAATGGTCGTTTCATAACATGCTCAAACCACCTCAATCTATGCTCCTTCATCTTTTCACACACTGGTATTACTGTTACCTTTCCTCGAATATACTAATTTTTTATCTTTTCCATCTTCGTATAACCACACATCCACCTTAACATCCTCATTCCTGCTATCCCTATTTTGTGCTCATGTTGCCTATATGCTGGCCAGCATTCCGCTCCATATAACATTTTCGGTCTTATAGTTGTTCTATAGAATTTTCCTTTTAGCTTAAGCGGCATTTTGCAGTCACACAAAAACCCAGATGCACTCCGCCTTTTCATTCACTCTACTCTGATTCTATGATTTATATCATCATCAATCTCACTACCTTTTTGCAAAATTGATCCCAAGTATCTACAAACATCTTTCTTTGGTACCTCTTGACCAAGTAGATGCACTGTGTCTTGATCATCATCTCTTACTCGAGAAAACTCACACTTCATATACTCCGTCTTGCTCTTACTTATCGTGAATCCTTTAGACTCAAAGTGTTTCTCCATAATTTCAATTTTCTATTAGCACCATCTTTGATCTTATCAATAAGCACGATATCATCTGCAAAAAAAACACACCACGACACTTCCTCTTGAATATCTTTCGTTAGTTCATCCATCACTAAGGCAAAGAGATAAGGACTAAGAGCTGAACCTTAGTGAACACCTACCGTGATAGGGAAATACCTTGATGTTCCATTACACGATTTCACACATGTGGTAGCCCCATCATACATATCCTTGATTGCATTAACATACTTTAATGCTACTTTTTTCTTCTCAAGAGTCTACCATAAGACTTTTCTTGGGACCCTATCATATGCTTTCTCAAGATCTATGAATACCATATGTAAGTCTTTCTTCTTTTCCCGATACCTTTCCATTAATTGTTGCATCAAGAAAATAGCTTCCATGATACATCTTCCTAACATAAATTCAAATTGATTTACGGAAATCTTGGTCTCCCTTCTTAGGCGATGTTCAATAACTCTCTCCCACAACTTCATAATATGACTCATGAGCTTGATGCCTCTATAGTTAGAACAATTCTAGATATCTTCATTGTTTTTGTAAATAGACACAAACATACTTTTCCTCCAAGTATCAAATATCTTATTTGTTTGAATAATCTTATTGAAAAGATTGGTCAACCATTTTATTCTCACATCTCCCAAGCCTCTCCACACTTCAATAGGGACATCATCGGGTCCCAAAACTTTATTATTCTCCATCTCTTTAAAGCCTTTTTAACTTCATGTGTATTAATTCTGCACACAAATCGTCTATTAAAATCATCAAAAACGTCCTCCAAATCCACATCACTTTTATAGTCATCCCCATTAAAAAGTTTGTTAAAGTAGTTCATCCACCTTTTACTTACATCTTCATCTCTTACCAAAAGTTTTTTATTTTCATCCTTGATACATCTAACTTGTGTGAGGTCTTTACTCTTTTTATCTCTCATTTTTGCAAGTTTGTAAATACCTTTTTCACCATACTTGTTCCCAAGATTTCTATACAAATCATCAAAAACCTTGTCTCTAGCTTCCAACACTGCTTTCTTTGCATTTTTCTCGCTACTCTATACTTTTGCAAATTTTCATCATTGGGACATTTATGCAAAGATCTAAAGCATTCATTCTTCTGTTTAATAGCCTCTTGCATCTCTTCATTCCACCACCATGTTTCCTTTGTAAAAACTTTGTTTCCTTTGCTTTCACTCAGCACCCTCCTTCCCACATTTCGGACACACATAGCCATCTTATTCCAGATTTCGTTAGCTTCTCCGATAAACTCCTACGGTCCTTCATGCAACATGTTTTCCTTAAACTCTATTTGTTTTTCCTCCTTTAGCTCCCACCATCTTATCCTTGGATTTTGAGTCTTCTTCCTCAAATTAAGAACTTTGTTGAACCAAATCTTTAGAACTACCAACTTATGTTGTGTCACCACACATTTTCCAGGATAGACCTTGAAGTCAATACAAGAATTTCTATCTTCCCTTCTAGCCATAAAGAAATCAATTTGATTACAATTTTGGCTACTATGATAAGTGATAAGATGAGACTCCCTTTTTCGAAAAATGTGTTCGCTAGCATCAAATCATAGGCTAGTGCAACATTCAAGACATCTTCTCCAGTCTCATTTCTCGTCCCATAGCCAAATCTCCATGAATTCTATCAAAACCTACATTGTTTTTACCAACATGACCATTTAGATCTCCTCCTAGGAAAATCTTCTCCTCTTGTGGTATCCCTCTCAAAACCTCCTCCAAGTCTTCCCAAAATTGATTCTTTTCATTTGATTGTAGTTCAACTTGGGGTGCATACACACTAAGGATATTTAAAATTAGATCCCTCACTACAAGCTTAATCATCATAATCCTGTCGCATTTCCTTTTGACGTCAACGACTTTATCTCTGAAACTTTCATCGATCATAATTTCAACCCGATTTCGACTCTTGGTTGTACCTGCATACTACAACTTGAAATTGGTGACCTCCACTTCCTTGACCTTTTCTCCAACCCACTTAGTTTCTTGCTAGCAAACAATATTCACTTTCTTTCTGACAAAAACATTTGCTAACTCCCTCGGTTTACCCATTAATGTTCCTATGTTCCAGCTTCCCAATTTCATCCTTAATCCTTGGGCAGTGTTTGCCCTCCACGCTCATCCATTTGCGATTTGGGACCCTTGCCTATTTATCACCAAGTCCGGGTGAAGACCTGGAGTCTTGCCTTTCAGCATGGACCCTAGCTCATTTATCACTACATCCCGAGATCGATGTAGTGTCTTGCCTTGGGGCAAGGACCTTAGCTCATTTTCGTTACACCCGAGGTCCGATGTAACGCGTCACTATGAAGGGTACGCCCCAACAAAATATTATAAAGGTTCATTGTATAAAAATAGCTATTTTTTTACGACCGATCTGTAATCTCTGACGCCAACCCTCATCCTTTATCCTAATTTAGGACAGACAATGCATACAAGCACACATAGACACAGTTAATGAAAAAATGAAAAAATAAATTTTAAAATATGGTTGCAAAAAAAGTATTTAATTAGGTTTTAAATCCGTGAATTTTGAAATAAATCAGTCTGATTTCCCAAATTAAAAAGTTTATTTTATTCCTTCAAATTTTAAAACTTATGTTTTTAATCGTAGGGTTGACTAACAATATATAGTAACGTGTCCCTTGAAAGTTGAAAATTGACAAGTGTCAAAGAATGACAACGTCACCTTATCACTTTTTCACTAGAGCTGTTAACCTCATGTAACTGCCAGGACTTAACAATTTTTTTTTTTTAACTTTGAGGGATTTTTTTTATGTTCATTTAGTTGTTAAAGAAAAAAAAAATAACTAATTTAAAATTTGATCAGAAATTAAATAAAATATGATAAAAATTTATTTTTATCAAGAAGCGAACTCAAATATTATCTAAAAGATTTAATGTTAATTTGAATACATTAATTATTTATATTTAATCACTTAATTATTTAGTATTATTTTCTTTAATTTAGTAGACAAAAACATATTTATCTCAAATTTCATAAACTAAAAACATGATTAAACAAAAAAAGAAAAAATCAACAAGTAATAAAAGGCACAAGACCAGGAAGAATTGCTGGTAGTACATATACAGAGACAGAGTCAGTAGAGTGTAGACACATGAGTTGTACACACCACAAACACAAGTAGGCCACATAGTCACAATTGACACCAAAATGAAAATGGTCCATGGTGCATTGTTTTTGCTGGCAGCAGTGGCCACGTTGCACGTGTCATCGGAGGCAGCAGCAGCTCCGCCCCCGGCGCCGGCGCTCTCCGCGGCGGCGAGGGAGTTCTTGGAGGCGCACAACCAGGCGAGGGCTGCGGTGGGGGTGGAGCCGCTGCGGTGGAGCGAGCAGGTGGCGAACGTGACGAGCAAGCTAGCGCGGTACCAGCGGGTCAAGACGGGATGCCAGTTCGCGAACCTGACCGCGGGCAAGTACGGCGCGAACCAGCTCTTGGCGCGTGGTAGCGCGGCGGTGACGCCGCGCATGGCGGTGGAGGAGTGGGTGAAGCAGAAGCAGTTCTACAACCACACCGACAACTCCTGCGTCCCCAACCACCGCTGCGGCGTCTACACGCAGGTCGTGTGGAGGAAGTCGCTCGAGCTCGGCTGCGCTCAGGCCACGTGTGTGAAGGAGCAAGCTAGCTTGACCATTTGTTTCTATAACCCTCCTGGGAACTACGTTGGAGACAGTCCATACTAAACACTTATCATCTTATGCTTAGAGCTTGTTTGGATAGACGCCGAGGTAGAAGTGCTTTCTGAGAGCTTTTCAAAGCTTTTTCACTCCAAAAAAGTTTTATATTTCCAAGTAGAAAAACTTTTAAGAGTACTAATAACTTGTATTCATATAGCATGCGATCATGTTTAATTAGCTTCACTATATGGATACAAGCTAGAAGAGTTTTTGAAAGTTTTATTCAAAAAGACCATGTTTTGTGAAGTTAATTATGCTAATTTAATGAGTGAAACTGATATCTACGTATGTATCTTGAGATCATTATTATGTGACGATTTATGGAGATTAATTATGAATTGGGTCATATAACTTTAATCTCCTGCCATTGCACATCGCATTGGATTACTTTACTTTGATGCTTAATTAGTTCTTATTAAATTGCAGACGCGGTCAAAGTTGTGGTTAATTTTGTTGTGATGCTTAATGTTACAGAAAAAATGCAACTGATGTGTGACCTCAATTGCAATATATTGTAATGTATTAGGGTTGTAGTGAGTCAAAAATACCTTTAAACTTTTACTATCCGATCACAGTTGTGATTGTAAATCGTAATTTAAAATCACAGTTCTTAGTTAAGATGGGTGTGATCATGATTTGGATCTTTCATGCAAGTTTCCAATTTACTAATATGTTATTTTATTCTTGTTTTGTATCTCTCACACGTACACTCAGATACTCACTCGTATCTTGATCCAGTAACATTTTAATACTACTGATTAGGTGGGCCAGAGTCAGTTACATTAATCTCAGGATCCATAATCTTTGTGTATTTTTGCTTAACTGCCAAAAAATGTCATAAAAAAGTTTTGTTTTAGTTTGGTGGAGAGGTGTTTAAGGCATTGTGGGGTTTTCGTCAACTAGGTGTCAGTAACTTTATGGCATCGATGAATTATGTCTGGGGTTCACTTGCACATGCGGGGCACGCTGGGGGTCACCCCATTGAACACGCAACTTTTTGTTTCAAGCGAATCCAAAATATCTAATCGCCATTGTGTGTATGTTGCCTTTGTGTGTCTCTGTGTGAGTGAGTGTTCATTGTCCACTTCTGATTCTGTCAATAAGTTTTCTCTGCCTCTTCTGGCTCATTTTGATGGTGAAATTTCTCAATTTTTAAACTTGACCCAGAAACATCTAATACCATTCCCCTTTGGTTTAAAAAATTATGACGTGAGTTACATAAATAATTCAATCCTATAAAATTGGTTTATAAAGTGAGAATTGTCTTCTATTTAGATATACTAATTAGGATTCATTACTAACTAATGTGAGATCTTCAATACACTTCCATCACTGAGGATTGAACATTTTAAGCATTAAATTTGTAGAATTTGACATCTGATTGTCAGATGTGACCCGTTATAGGTCTAACAATAAATCATTAAGATAAGTTCTGATATAATCTTAACGTAGATTTTGACTCTAATTCAATCATAAAAAATTAGTATTATTAGGTGAGAGTTTATTTTTTTGAGTTGAATTGGTAACCGTTAAACAATCAGAAATTAAGGTAAAGTATGATTTGGGATTAACAAATATGTACCATACACGAACATGACATTTTTCTTTTTTGAATCTTTCTCAAAAATTAATAAAATAAACTATTATTTTTCCACAATAAGATATTTCAGTTGAGATTGAAAGTTGGGTGAAAAACTCGTCACATGACAAGAAGCAACCATTGTCCGTTTATGATTGGACACCCCAGTCGCGACAGTCATGTGATTATTATAATATTAATTGTAGCGATCTCAATGCACCTGCTGTAGTATTCATGTGCTCTATAGCTAGTTTTATATATACTTATATATGTATGCAAAGGTGTTACAGCAACGCATAATAACAGGCTAGTTATAAATCACAAAAAAAAATGAGAACTGATTATAGCATCAAATCATTTACACAGCTAATATCAGAATCTCAACTCTATGAATAGAGTAAGTCAATTACAGATAATACAATGAACTTGTAACACAATACAGACTCAAAATACTGCACATTGCAATATGACATTTTGCTGTTGCTGCTACCCTGTCAACTTTGTACAAAAGAATACATAATAGAGCAAACAATGCAGATCAAGGTTTTAAATTTCTGTAGCAATCGTAGTTGCAGTTTCATCGCGATTGGAAAATTGCAGACAAATACGACTAATACAACTACAATTGCAGTTGTGAACCATTTTTAAAACTTGATGTAGATTGTCTCCCATAGTAAGAAGTAAGGCTACCAAACCATTATTTTATCAGCTCCTTAGGAATGAGATATCGAAAAGTAAAGTTATGCGGAATCCATTCTATGTTCTTCTTGGATTTTGAAAGGTCAGATTTCTTAACACTCTTTCTTAGAGATTCAGGTAGAGACTGTTGAATCATCTCCATGGTACCAGCAGAGCACAAACCCGAGTCCTTCACGAACGACTCTACAAGCTTGGGAAAAAGTATTTTCTGGTCCTTGCGTACCCCAAAGGTAGCTCGAATGTACTCTTCCTTTGCAACTTCTAGTTCTTGAAGCACTCTCTTGGGTGTATATACACGTACCTGTCGTAGTTTATAACAAGATAAGCAACTCACTAAAGTTAATTAAGCATGAAAAAAATGGTTATGTAATGTGTATCTGTTTGTGTCTAAATAAATTCACACGTTTTGTCCCCTGGGAACTTGCTTTTGTTTTTTGCACATTCCTTGAACAAGCTATCACTAGACCTTTTTATAATGTAGTTAATTCTTGTACAGTAAAATCCACATTAACTAAGTAATTTAATTCTTGTAGATTTGATACTAGCATAGTGTCAAATGCAGGCATGAGAACCGCCATTATAAGGGATTTAATTCCTTGAAGTCCAAACAATGTTGTGTATATAACTAGACAAGTCTAAATGAAATTATTCCATGCTGAAATGATCTGTGCTATGTTTTCTCAATTTAATTTGCCAGCACGGAAAGTAATTGCCCACAAAATGTTAAGCATTGGAAAATGGAGATGTTACAACTTACAAGTCTAATGAAAAATCACATACAAATACCCTGAGGTCTGAGAAGAGCTAGAATAAGTACCGCAGGGTCAGAATGGTTTCCTGAACAGAGTGCAAAGAGTAGAAGAGGCTCAGGATGCTCGATCGGGTATGCTTGTCGTCCATCTCCAGCTTTGAATTTTGTCCTTGGAGAAAAGAACAAGCGGAACCACTACAATAAGATGCAAGAAGAAGCTTCCATATAAGTCACTCCATTGGATTTACAAAATAAATACTTTGCATATTGAAAAGATATTTCAAAGATATTATAAATGGAATGGCCATTCTTTTATCTTTTTTAATTTTCTATAGAGAAAGGTTGGGATTGCATGGACTACCTGCCCAGGGCGAGGCAACCGGCACCCGAGTATAGTGTTCTGTATTGTGTCTGCACTGATTGTATGACCCCCAATGTTATATGCAGCCTGCATAGGGCATCACATTGAGCAATTCAGCAAAAGCAGATAGGCTTAACTATAGTTTCATGACTTTCATCCTAATTGACTATTGAAGCTATTACTCTTAGATTTTACCTTTAACAGAAGGAAGACCCTTTTCATATTGTTTTGTGGAATTCCATAAGCCAAAAATGCCTATTAGACACCAAAAAAGAGCATATTATAACCTCAATCAAGTAAGAGAAATGGAAAACTAATAAAGGGAAATATTGTTTTGAGAGTAATAATAATTACATGCATCACCAAAGCATTGTGTATGTTGATCCAGAAAGCTAACTTCTCCTCATGTTTCAACTTCCCAGGATCTACTTCTTCTAATTGACAAATAAGTGATCTGAGACAACATAGAAGTGGATGGCCATTATAACTCCAAGAGACTGAAGAATCCAACTTAACTACGTAATTTTCACATGAAAGCTTCATGATTTCAATTAGATATTAATAAACTCACCTGAAATTCTTGAGTAACTGCTCAGTATCACCCAATTTCTGATTTTCTCTGTAAATCCATGATACCTCAACCATGGTGCTGTATGGTCCACTAAACTCCTTGAGTCCTTCCACATGGAAAGGATTGTCTAACCGTACATCGAATGAGGAATTATTCCTCAAACCTGGACTCCACATGTCTCCTTGATCTCCAATTGAAAAGGCACTAGTTGAAGACAAGGATGAACTGGGAGATGAAAGGCCTGGATTTGTCGTAGATGGATCCGCGAGTTTGCAATATATAGCTGATATACATTTGACCATATCCTCAGAAAGCCTATTTGGTGTATCTGGAATATGATCAGATATTCGGGTACCAAGATGTTCCGCCAGGCTGACTATTCTTGATGAAGCATCAACATTTTGTGCATACTGCATAATTGATTAAACTGAGTCAAAATCCAAAGAAGGCATCCAAAAAGATTTTTCTCTGGAATTAGCACGGATGTGTTTACAAAGAGAAATGTACAAAACTGAACTTCACAATAAAATGAACTGTCGTGTATTCTTCCAAAAGGATGAACACAAGTTCGAGTAACCAAGACAACTTCTATCAGTATGATTGCAGCAACTCATTGTGCTAGGAGCCATACTAAATACAAAACACAGGTAAAAGGAAATTTCCATGAAACATGATTTACCTCCATCATGGACAATGGTTGGGAATGACAGGCACGAAGAGATTCAGTTAATACTTCTGCCGCTGGAGCAGATGCTCTTGTTGTAAATGTTGTACACTGTGATAA
Source organism: Glycine tomentella (assembly GCA_007407185.1). Classification (NCBI taxonomy): domain Eukaryota; kingdom Viridiplantae; phylum Streptophyta; class Magnoliopsida; order Fabales; family Fabaceae; genus Glycine; species Glycine tomentella. The sequence continues at coordinate 182,553 of PYAF01004862.1, forward strand.
TGAGGAGTGGCAACGATATACACCTGCACCTAAATGCATTCCTTCTGGTTGATGTACATTGTATTCTTTCCCTAGTGTCTCAGGTTCATATCCACTATATTCCTTTTGCACAGTATCAAGCTCATGGTCAATATATTGTACTGCAGAACTTCCTCTTTTGGTTAACACCTCAGGGTTAGAAACTTCAACGAATCTTGCTCTAGGTGTTGATGGAGGCAACTTCACTTTTTCCTCCTTGGTGAATGGAGCTACAGAGGGTAATTGTTGATCAAATGCTTTACGATACAAGGAGAGAAGATATTGTTCCAAATACATAACTTCTAACTCTAACACTGCAATTTCTTCAATTAATTTGGACGTTGGCTGGAGTCAAAAAAGAAAAAAAGAGAAGTCAAGACAAACAGAAAGCTATACATGACAAGAAAATCATACCAGGCATTTAATCCTAAATAATGTATAATCATTTATGGGCTGCAAAATAATCTTATGATTGCAGAGACATAAATGGAAGGATTGAACCACAAATATATTCACCATCAGCATAGCATGCATAAAGCAAAACTGTATGAATGTTTGCAACATCAAGGTTCTTTTAATAGTTAAGAAAGCACATATAAATCAGTCCATTAATTCTCGATGTGTCACACATGTTGATAATTGTATGAAAATTATGACATCAAAAGAAAATGCACACTCATTGGCTCAAAATTTGTTGAAGATGTTCCAACCTTGGGCAGTATCGTTTCATTTGAATTAACAAGAGATGTAGGCCTGTATCCAAGTGCCTTTTCTAACGTGCATCTGACCTCAAATTGGTCTTGTAGTCTTTTCTCTAACTGTAGAATCTGCGACAAGATAATTTAAACACAAATATAGACATAGCTATCAGGTAAAAGCTTGTTGAGCCACTAGAAAAATCTGAAGCAAGATTAAAAGAAAATGACTGATTAAACCATAATGCAGAATATGACTGCAGTAGAATTTGCAGCAAAAGAATTATGATGAACAGTTATGGTGTTGTACCTCTTGCTTCAGACTATGTTGAACATCATTGGTAGGGGTTTGTTTTTTCCTAGGTTTACCGCATTCTGTGAGGTACCCTGTTTCCTGGAACCAGATCAAAACCATACATAGGTGTGAAAATCTTTCTTCTAAATAACTGTCTAGAAGTAACTTATTGTGCCTGTGGACTACAGAGAAAGATACAATTATATTAAATTAGACCATTATTATTACAATATTAATTATGTCAAACATATATGCTTTCCCTAAAATCAATTCTCTGTTCATCCATCCCATACATAAATTTGAAAATATATGTGTTTATTAAAGTTTCTGGCTGTCCTTGTCGTTTGTGATACCGACTGCAACCCCCCCAAAAAAAACATCATAAATGCGCACAATTCATTTAAAAGAATAGCACTTTCAATTCAAATTCCAAAATCAGAAAGAAAGAGTGAAGGCAATATATTGATGAAATAAATCAGTGATTGATTATACCAGCTTTGTTCGATCTGAGGCCTCAAGATGATTATCTGGATCATCATCCTCGTCTCTTTTCTTATCAGGAAAGCTGCAAAAAATGAAAACAGTAAAACACAGTTAACATATGATAGAGCACAAGCTACATTCATGAAATCCCCCAATTCTCATCAAATTCTAAGAGGCATGAGCCTTCAGTTTCACTTTTAAACAAGAACCCCCTTCTCCCCAAAGTATGTGCTCAAATGGGTGGCACACAGAGTAAGCAAAACTAGACCCAAAAAGAATGAATGAACAAATAATTGCTGAAAACATAAATGTGGAAGCTTTATTTTCCATTTTCCATTTTCCATGAAAAAAAGCTACCCCTCATGCATCTAGTCCAGAATCAAGATAACACAATAGAAAACAAGCATAAGAAATAGAGGGGCACCTCTTAGAACGCTTGTGCCTTGGCACCAACCCTTCAAACTCCATACCTAAAACGCCATCCAAAACCAAAGTCATTTCCAATGAACCAGATGTATAACAACAACAAAAAAATGTTGAAAAACAAACAACACAAGGTCACCATCCTACCTTGAAACATAACAAAAACAACCACCAAGAACTGAAGAAGAGAACAATGAACAAAACTGCACTTGATTGAGCAATGCCGTGAGTCAAAAAGGCAGACCAGAAAACACTATATAGCCCAGATAGATACCAAAATAGCCCAAGAGAGTCTATAAACTAGATTCCAACCAAGACTTGACTAGCTTCATTTCAGCAGAGAAGAAAAAGCTTCGTTCTTTAGTATAGTACCCACAAAAGGGATCATTTGCAGCAGTGCCTGCTGCTACTACTAATACAATCTTCTTAGACATAAAACATAACTATAATAATGGAAGCAGTGCACACAAAACCAAACCCACAAAAAAAAAAAGGATTAATTAGCCTTTTGACCAATGAGTCTTCTCTTTTGGACAATTTCAATGGTGTGGTTGGTGCTGCTAATTGTTTTTGTGTTATGCTATGTTCATACCCTTTTTGTGAAAGGGTGGTGGCCTTTTGCAATGATAGACCGGTGTGAAATGTCAAGACATTTACCAAAAATGTTAACAAATGAAATCTCTCTCAGCTCCCTGTGAAACTAAAAAGGCTCTCTTACATGTCACATATTTGTCATAGTCGTTTTAAGGGTCATAAAGTTGCCGACGTCTCATTCTTCAATGAACGCTTGGCCTTATGTAGTTTATAACATCAGAGGGTAGAAATATGAAAAACTATAAAAGTAAATGGCCGTCAATAATTTCACTATGAAAATAATACTGTACAAAAGTAAAGAACTGAAGATTACTTTCAAATATTTAGTTTAGTACTTATAAAATAAATGGACTGTAAAAGTTCATTAATAATGGATATCATGCTCATGCATATATTTTCTAAAGAGAAGATTGTGATAATATCTTCCAACAATGTTATTTGCATGTTACTTTTACAACATTTTTATATTATTATATTTAAATAATATTATAAAAATATACTTTCCAATACATTATCTTTCTAATTTATTTTTCTAAAAAAGCGGTGTGATTTTCTCATACTATATAAAAATTATTCCTTTTATACTATCCAAATAAAATAAATTACGTTAATAATCACTTTATAGTAATCATACTAATTACATCAAGTAGATTTTCTCATATTCAATTTTAAAAAATGATTATGTGTAATAATCAATTATTGGAATAAGCTTTATTTTCAAAATTAATCCAAATACGCACTTATTATAATATTACTTAAATTAGCATAAGTGCGGAATGTTGAGCTTTCCTCATTCAACTCATTTAACGATACAGCCACCTTGCTTTTTGCACTTTATATCAATATTATATTATATTTTAGTTTTCTCCTTTTAGATTTAGAAAATTTTATTTTCATCTAAATAAAAAAAAAAAGATTTTTTATAACTTGACTCCTCTATCACTGAGAAGCTTTGCCCGTTGTTAATAGTATTTAAAGATGAGTTACCAAAAGTCTCCTTCTAAAAATCAAGACATTTTTGGAACATATATGATAATTGGATTAGAGATAGAGTTATTCTCTCTCATTGACTGTATATGACCCTATATATGTATATATAGTAATTGGCTATCTTATATTCAATATTTTCTGCTCTCGTTGGTAAGAGTTGGTGATAGTCCGTCCACCCTTTGTCTCATTTTGCATCACATCTTTAATTGTTAAGCCACTTGATTTGATGCTGCTGAAAAAAAGAAGACAAAAGCAATGAAAACGGAAATAAAGATAAGATAGTCGTTTATTTTTGGTCGAAGAGATATACATTTTGACTGTGCCAACATCAGTACCATTTATTTGTTTAGGTACATTGCATTAAGCGGTGAAGGCTCGAAAATTGATTTGAATTCCTTCATATTCGGTGGTACTTGTCATGCCCATTCATGAAAAAGGCATTTTGTTTGCACTACTACTAGACCAATTAAGTTTTCACATATTGTATAACCAATAATGAGGAAACAAGTGACTAGGTAACAAAAATTAGTGGTTTAACTGCAAGAAGGAAAAGAAAGAAAGAAAGGGTTTATCTCAAAAGTGATGAAAGCTAAAGGATAATAGACGTTGGATGCTTGAAAGGAATAGAGGTTTTGTGGGGTTTCTCTTTGTCTAAATGTCTTTTGAGGGAATTAAGAGATGCCCCATATTGTCTTTCAGTATCAAAGAGACTAATGTTTGTCACAGAATCCACAAATATATAATGAATATATACCATATAGTATATATTAGTGGGGCTTCTTACTTGACCTTTACCACAACCAATACAAAAAGAAAAGGATGGGAGTGCGGTAAGGTGGCCAGTTCTCCCGTTTTGTCGTCATATTAACCTACTGAGTAAGAAAGTTCTCTTTTTTTGCTGCACACTTGCTTAGACAGAGAAAAAGATATGAAAAAGGAGGGGAAGAGGCACAGGAAAAGCTGAATTGATGAAGCTAGGTGAGAGAATATAACAAAGGGAGGAAAATTGTTGGTAAAACTTGTTCACATTCAACCTTATATGATGCACATTTTGACTAAAAAAAAAAAAAATGTTTTGTACACTTCACATAATTATCACAAGTCATAACAAGTAAATTTCTATTTTTTATTTTGATTGAAACTATGGTTTTAAATTGGGGTCTGACACGTAATTACGGCCATAATATAAAAGGTTTTTTTATTCACAAATAAGTGTGCTAGCTGCACCACAATTGCAACCGCATCAACTTCAATTTCTTGTAATATGAAGATTCATGAAGAAATTGCAACCATAATTTTGAACTATGATTGAAATTAAGAGTAACTAATTCAATAAAAGCACAAAATAAAGGGCTCAATAGACAAAAAAAGCCAAGAGAGGCTACAGACAGAGAACATTAAACATCTTTGGAAGGCTTAACTGTGTTGAATAGTTATTTGCTCAAACAACATTATCTATTTTTCCTGATAAAGGAGATTATGTGTGACATATATAATTAATTACTTAAGCTGTAGGGAAAATGACATAGCATTCTAACATCTGAGCTATGTTTTCCTTTTAGAAACTAGACAAAGACAAATTTTATAAGAGCCTCGTTAGGTTATTTTCTCAATGGACCAAGTATAAAACAAAACAAATATGATGCAGGGTTCTTCTTTGAACAGATATGATATTTTAAGCTTCACTACAGAGTCGAAAATTCTGGTCCCAATAAATAAACAAATGAAACTAGCTTCTATTTTATATTATCGTGGAAATTTCATATAAGCCAGAAGGACGATTTTCTATGTCACAAAACACCAAGATAACAGGAAAAAATGTGTAATATATGGTTTTAGAAGTGTGAGGATCAGTTTTCAAATCAATATCTGACAGACATGCTTCCTAGATTCATGTAACCGTCGAAATTGTCTAATTAGATTCTTTAATTGAGGATTACAAATATAGTATCCCTAAGAATCTAAATTCACAGTTCTATATATGTAGCCGAGATTCTCCTTAGAAATTTGATAAAATCAGTTTATAAACAGAATACTAAGTTAAGTGGACATTCTTAAATGATAAAATAGATTGAAGGCTTCTACTAGAGTGCAAACACTACCCAAATAGGATTTGAAAGGGTGTTTTGGCTGATTCATTTGCAGTGATAGTTAATTTAATAGATTATGAACAATTTTGGATGAATTGATAAAAAGACAAATTAGAAGTATTTCATATGTATGTAAATTCAAATGAAGCTTGGAGGGATTCCATAACTGTCTGAAGAGTGGTACTTGTAATTTGTGATCTTTTGTCGTTGTTCCTAGTCATATTATATTAGCTAGTATTTGTTTGTTTTCATATGGGAAACAAATGTACATAATTTTGAATAGCATCGTAAAGCAAATCAAAATTGGTTTTTGTATCAACTTGAGTTACGAGACCGCCTTGTATACCATGCAACACAGTCACACAAGCTAGTGGAACAATTAAAAAATATAGAAAAGTTGTATTTGTACAATAAAAATAGTACAATGTAAAATATGATGAAGTAAGATAAGAGAAAACACATTATTTTTAAAAAGTATTGTATGAATATAACGTAATGGGAAAATAGATTATATATTGATGTATGAATATAAAGTAATGAGAAAATAGATTATGTATTGATAGTGTAAGTAATTTTAAATTATTTTTTAACTATAAATCATCATGTACATTTTTTATTATTAGGGGATATTTTTTTGAAATTATAATGGGCGTACATTTTGAATAAATATTCAGTCAAGGTTAAGTTGTAAAGGGAGGCACAAAAAGAGTTCTATTATTTCTAAATAATTTATTAGGACTTATCTGAGAATATTTCTTAAAAAAATTAAAAAATTCAGAACTCATGAACTATTTACCACTTTTGTGTACAAAATCATGATTTCATTTATGACTTATTTTTAAAGGGATATTTTTTTCAAAATTTATCCTCATTTGGTAATTTTGGAAAGAAAAAAAATGACCTTCTTTAGATAAAAAAAAGCAGTGTGTATATAATAAGTTTGAATTCTTAACTTTTATAAAAATTATTTTAAACTTCAGGTAACAATAATTTTTTATCAGTTGATTACACTGCTTTACAGCTTACACTGTCTATGAGTGGTGATTAAAAATGTGGTGTTGATTATTTTGTATCTATGTTCATTTTATTTTTACATCCTGTAAAGCAAAATTTGAAAATTCAGTATCTTTTGAGTCTTTTGTTGTTGCCTTGTTGGTAAAATTCTTACTGGGCATCCGTCTATTTCATGGCACTTTATGAGTACAACTAATTAAAAGTGACTTTTCAAACTACTTTTAGACTAAAGTAGTACATATGTTGCTCAAATCATAAGAGCATGATGAAGTGCCAAAATCAAAGTTGTTTCCAAACTGTGAAATCAGAAATTGGCGGGTGCAGCAACACACATATGCTACGAGTAGGGAATCTGATCTGAATAGTGTGCCTCAGTGCCTCGTATTTGGCAACACCTAAATCCACAAATGGTGTCCATTAGCTAAACGTGGAGGGAAAGAAGAGAGGGGGACACTGTGACTGATCATTGTCTTATGGACTACTATATGTTACCCCATTTTCTATTCAATATTTTTCTTTTTTGTGTGGTAAGGATACTTTAGTACATCGTTAAAAATTATTTTTTTTCATATAAAAGATTAAAGTGCCCAAAGGTTTATGACTGTGTTAAGGTATGATACATACGAAAAAAATTATTTTTAAATTTGAATTCATAACTAATAAATTAAAAAGACACAATTTTATTAATGTGATAAAAATCATTCTTTCTAATTTTTTTAATATAAACATATTTATTTAAAAGATTAATATTTTTAATGTATTATTTTATATATACAAACTTGATGATTGATTAATTATACCCTAAATAAATGTTATTATTCCACATGCATTGTGCATGAAAGAACATGATTATATGTGAATCATACTATGTTACATTAGTCATTCATTATTTTTAGTCCATGATTAGTATAGCAAATATGTTGTGTAAAGAAATTAATATGAATAAATTATCAATTTGATAATTGATTAATATTTTTATTCTCCATATAATTGATTCTGTTCAGCAGTTAATTATGGGTTCCATGTTTATCATTGAAAAACACGGTTTAAGGAAAAAAATGTTTTGATGCATTATTTTTCATGTTTTGGTTTTGAGAAGAATCCCAATTGCGTGACATAAAAGGCGAACTTTCCAAAGAGGTTTTGACAAGCCAGTCAATGCCAATCGTATATTACAAGCAAAAGGCATCTCTCTCAGTCTCTCTTTTCCTACCCCTACTCCTACTGTCCCCACCTCTCTCCCTCCAAAGATGGTCCAAAATCCAATATCTTAATGGGTGCATATACCCTCCTCCAAGGGTCATAACCTAGTGGTTGAAGGTCGAAACCTAAAAAATTTAATATTGTGCAATACTTTAAAGCTCTACCAAAGCATCGTTCTCCAACATCATGATTTCATTACCGTACAAATTTATTTAATTCTCATATTAGAACAATTCTAGTATTAATCTTTTTTAGCTACCATCGCTTTGTTTGCCTTAATTATAATGTGTCATATAATAATATGAATTTATTAAGGGAGATTAACCCAATTAATTAAACAATGTATGTGAGTTATTATAAATTTCTTAATATTGACCCCAACGGATAAAAAAAGATAATCTGAATTTTATAAAAATAATTTCTATTAAAATTAAGTTAAGAACAAAATGATTTATGTTTGAAAGTTTTTGTTTCAAAATAAGCTTTTCAAAGCAAATACACCAACAAATTGGAGGGTTTAGAGTTTTACATTGCAAAACCAAACATACTATAATTACAAAAATAAATTTTCAGCCATTTAGATCACATGAAAAACTTAAAGGGTAGTTTAGTAGTCACCAAGCTAGTGCAAGTTTGATTTGTAATTAAAAATATTATAATATGTGTTTCAATGCAAATCTATTAGATAAAAATAAACATAAACATAAAAATAAGAATTATAATTCGTTAATAAAATTATTTTTACCTCAAACACAATTTTTCAATCAAAACACTAATCCACAAAATGGAATGTTTTTTGGTGGAGATCTCTAATTTGAATTTTATGGAAAAAGAAATCCTAAGAAAGAGAGTGAATTAATATAAGCCCAACAAAATTATCTCTTGTGGGTATGCATAAAAAGAAAATGAGATCACATGAAAAAATAAAAATAGAGAATAGGTCATTTTGCAGATATATGAAGATTTTGACCAAAAGGGAGGTGGCTCCGCAGGCTTTAACTTCAGTCATAGCCTATAGTAGTGAAGGAGATGCGCAGAACATTTGTTGGCTCGTAACGCTTTTTATGTTCCTTTTTTCCTCCTTTATATACTCCTCATTTCATTACATGACAGGTCTTTTCTCCAAATTATCAGATTGGGTTGGTTACCCATGAAATAATGTCCCAATTTATTTTTAAAGTTAGAAAATTAATTCTGAAACTTTATAATAAGTAAAATACGACTTCTAATATAAATAAGTTAAATTAATTTAAATACATGTCTTAATTATATTTAATGATTTAAAATTACTAATTCATAAGAATTAATTTTACCAAACTTTAAAAAGAGTAAGTGCAATTCTTACATTTATGGCATGTGTATCCATTATGCACCTTCCCTATAAAATAATAATGATGATTACTTTTGACAATTCTTGACTGCAGCATCAAAATTATGAACTATGAAGTAGTACGTCGTCTGACTAAAACCAGGAAGTGACATAATGCTTCATGAATTCCTAATATCCTACCCTCAATCATTTGGAAAATATGTAAATAATATATTCACCAAAAATTTAGATACAAGATACTCAGGGCATCCCCTGAATATACAAAAAGCAACAGAGGTTAACTACAACAGACTTGTCCAAATAGAAGCAAATGCGAACAACCTAAAAATCTATCCAGCTAACAAAAAGCAAAAGCACATTTGCTAATACAAGTGCGTCAAGTGTGCATATCTATAAATTCTAAATTTAATTCTACTAATTAAATCTAACATATTGAAGCTATGATTATCATACAAAATACAGTTTCTACAATTCCAAATACAGAACACCGTAGTGGCCAAAGCAAGACACCGGATCCTCCCCTGAACTCCCGAAGCAGCCCG